>JANKOD010000193.1:33471541-33494297 GCA_026284645.1 Erythroxylum acuminatum | reverse complement strand
TCTTTACGTATTTATTCCATTTTTACGTATTTATTCCTTGTACCATACATCTCTGTTATCATGTCACATATGCATGTGGGCCTATTGGAAACAGCCTCTCTACAATGTAGGGTAAGGCTGCGTACTATCAAGCTTTCCCAAACCTGCTTCAGTGCGGGACTTCGGGATATGATGATGATGATGAATTGATTCTTTTAATGATAATTGATTTTTTTTTCTAATTATCGTTCTATCTTAGTTAAGGATTTATCAAATCAATAATAATTAAGAAAAATACAATTTTTTAATTACTTTAGGAGAATGAGTAATTTATCCATCACTCAATTACTTCTGTATTATGTTCAATAAATATATTTTTAGCTGTATAGTTTTTCTCATTGTCTGTTGCCTAAGATTCATTCATGCCAGGCCAACTACTTAGTTGTATATTGTGTGGGAAATTTTGCAAGTGTTTTAGCCTCTCACTGACCTCTATGGATATGAGCTATGTATCTCATCAATCCAAAGCTGATTCGTTTTGAACTCCTTGGATATTCCCTGAATAAATGTCATATAACACCTGTTTGGCAAGCTCCAGGACTAGGTTGCATACTGAATTTTGTACAGATGTTGAGTTTGCTGCTATATTTTGCGTAGAACAGAAACTGGGTATGTCATGTTCATGGTTTTCTTGACCTAGTCATTCATAGTTGTTTCTTGTTCAAACTTGATAAATATTACTGTGTTTTTGCACTCCTACAAATTCAGTTTGTGATATGCTGCTGCTGCAACTGGCACAAAGATGTAATTTTTCCCTCTGGCTTTATTATGGCTGCTTTTCTTTATAAGCTTTGGTGATATAGAGTTGGAAGCTACTGGAATAAATATTTCACTAGTTTTTCCTTGCAGGTTGACTATATCTGCAGTTGTATTTTACTGTTTAGGATGCCAAGAAAGAGGGAAGGAAGAGCCAAAGCAAAACTTCAATCTTTCCAAAAAGAAAAAAGACTTTGGAATATTGGTTGGAAGTCATTTCACTTTCTCCAGTTCCCTTGCAACTAAAGGTTTCAGGTTATGAGTTTCAATCATTTGCTGGACCAACCAAAAAGGGTTAATCATAAATATATGTCTTCTTTAAGACTGTCAAGATGTTGGAAGGAATACTTTTGCTGTGTGGCAAATAGTGGATTGGTTGCCTTGTCTCTTTCAGTTATTGCTGCTCAGAATATACTCCCTGAAATTACGGGCACTAATTGTTGCTTACGTTTCAGCTCAGGAGATATTATTAAGAGGACCCACCCAGTAGTTGGTGGTCATTATTCAGGAATTGTGTAGACCACCAGAAAGAGATAATAAGCTGGACAAGATTGAAACAATGCATGTTTTTGCCCTTTTCATATTCATGATGGTCTGTCTTGTTACTTTTCTTGTGGCCTTCGTGACTACTTTAATCATAGATATGTTCTTCTATTTTATGGAATCTACATCACAAGTTGACACACCCTTTATCTTATCTGGATGCCACTTGCGAAGAACTCCTATTGCCTAACTTGCCTTTGTCTGGTGTGTCCCTTTTATTTATGTATACATTGAAGTCTCTGGCTTCGCTACTTCCTTGATAGTTACAGGCCTGAAGCAACCATGTTATCAGTATTTTTTCCCCTGGAAGAGCTTTGATGGAGACTTGGTGAGAAATTTTCAGGAATTTCAATGTCTTCCTCCCAAGTACAACAGCACAATTTAGACACAAGAATATTTCAGAAAAGGGGATTGCTGTGTTTTTAGTTGCTGTATGTAGACAGTTGTCTTTGTAGGTGTTGAAGGTGGTGAGTTCAATGCCACGGTTTCCCCTCATATTAACATCACCATGTGGGAAGATGCAATGATTTTGTTAGTTATCTATTACAAACATCAAGAACAAAGCGATTTACGAGATACATATACTAATCAAATGGCACATCACATTCATATATTAGTAACTAATAATCAAATGGATATTATAAACTGGAACTAATAGACAAAAGTAACACAACTTTTCACAGCAGAGCCTTCTATTAGATAACTCTGTGTATTTACAAAGTGTTATTATTAGATATGTCAAGCATACTTGCAACTTCTCTGAACAGCTTCATGTGTTCAGTTCTTTTGTTCTAGCACAGGGTTAATACTTAATTACATTCATTATAAATATCAAGACTTCTGGCCATACTTCTGTGATTTTGACACTACAAAACTGTAGAGCCGTCTTACAGTTACTTCTATATACGGTATTCTGCTTGACGCTTCATTCTAGGTTGACCAGTATGTACTTGCAGTAAACTTTGGCAAACAGGCTTAAAGAAAAAAAGGGGCTGTCAAGTATCAAACTAAAGACATTGCCTTCGTGTCGCTAACTCTATATGTGCTATCTGTTGCTGAACCTATATGACTGTCGAAATGCTGCTAACTATTGCTGATGCAAATGGGCTCTCTGGTAGGTTAATTCCTTGACAGCTGTATTAAAAAAAGAAAATGAAATCAATTTCTCGGAATCAGATATTAAACACTGTTTCTCTTACAACAAAAGACCATGACTAAATATAGCTATGAAATCAGTAATAACGTAATGATCCTACTCTAGTAACAATAGCATGAAGAGAAACTAACTAAAAGAAGATCCATCTGTTAGATGCTGGACTTACCTGTCCTGATCAATGTAATTACTATCGACAATTTTGGTTTTGTCATCGTTCGCTGAACCAGTGTTCAGAGCATTCAATATATAACCAAAGCGTTCTGCAGATGGTAGATTGAAATTATTTTCAAGTACAATGTTGAGACTAGCTGGAATTGTGTGTATGTCTGCATGTAAAAATTAACAAATAAATAAAAGACAATTTAGTAACCTTCTGAGATTTTTAACCCATCCATCGAATAATCAAAACAGGATGGATCGGCCGTTGGCTTCTGCACCATTTGTAGCTTTGCCAGACGCCTTCTCTCAAGTTCAAATGCCTGATCCTGCTCTTCAAGAAGCTGCTTACTTAGCAGCCCTGGTGTCTCGTATGCTCTTGGCACTATAAGAAATAAAAGTATTCATTGGACAACATAAACAACCGTAACCGATCAAGAGATAAGTTATAAATGGTTTAATCAGTCAATAATGAAACGGTATGCCTTGAGTATACAAGAGAATCAAACAGACTTTGAATAATTAGGATTTTGAACAGTTTATATACAGACATTCAAGCTCCTTTTGCAATCTAAACAAGTTAGTTTCAATCTCTGAGTTTTCAAGATATTATGTAAGACATACTCATTGGATGAAGCTCAGTGTCCAAGTCTAAATAGTGAGGCGAGTAATACATCGGATGTTCAACTCTCTCATGATACTTCCTGCACCCAGAAAATGAAGAAACTAAATTCTCAAACTTTTCTTGTAAACAATAAATACTATACATAACAACTGCAAGCATGCAACCGGTAGACGGCAAAATTATTTGAGTTTCCTAAGTTACAATCGAAAGTAGTAAGTTTTAAGGCATTGCAACAAATTCTAGCATTCCATATTTTCAAATACTTTAAGGATGGAGAATTACAATTCACCTTTCCAACAGTTTTGTTTTTTCCCTGTAAGGTTTAACAAGAACCCGAGCACCGCAGACAAAATGAGGATTTCCCTTTGCCAAAACCACCTTGACGGTATCTGCGCTTTCAAATGTTACAAAACCAAACATCCTTTTCTGTTGGCAGGGAATCCTCACATCCTCAACTGGCCCGAATGTGCTGCAAAGATTGCCCATAATCAGGATAGAACTGATAAACACTGAAATTTGGAAACAAGAAAGCCTAGCAAGAGCTTCTTGAAAAAAATGGAAATTACCTGAAGTAGTTGGAGACATCATCTTCTGTAAAAGTGCTTTCTGCAGGAAATGTAAGATATATCTGGTGAGATCCACTAACAATTGGACCAGGGTCATTTCTATCACCCAGGTTATTCATGTATTTAGGAGCATCTTCAGCCAAAATTACAGCATGCTGTCCATGAGGTCTGCAAAAACAAGTTTAATACCTACATGAGTAAATACTCAAAAAATATTTTCGATTGTATAATACAAGGAAGTTTCCATTTTGACCTGTCAATCAGCCTAATACTGTTCTTCAGTCTGGCAAGAAGCTTTGTCAAACTATAACCAGCCCTGCCATGTCTCTGACTCTCAGTAAGGTAGCCTTCGCCTTGAAGAACTTTTCCATATTTCTCATAGTACATCATTGGCAGAGAAGCAATTGACACAGGGTTTCCCTTTTTTGACTTCAAGAGTTCTCTAATTTCCATCTCCAACTTCTCCAATGATCCCGAGGATAAAACTTGGTCATCATTAACTGCATCAAACTTTAGGGGGAAGCTCTCTGAAATTTGACCATGAAAATACCTACAATTACTTCCATGCTTACAGTAACCTTTGTTGAAGTAGTGGCATGTCTTAACTGGAAATTCTTTTAACCATGAATATCTCTGACCAGTTCGTCCCCCTAAGTTATGTATTGCAGCATCAGAATGAAAATAATGTTCTGGGAACACTGTGTTGTCCAAGCTGACAGACTCAAGCTGGTCCTCTAACATCGATAGAGGAGCTTGCTTATAGAGTTCCGTGATGGAATCAGGGTAACTCAGTGGCGTTATATCTAAGTTAACCTTTGCAGCAACTTGTGATTCCCAGTAGAGAGTAGGCATCTGAAAGGAGCCAAAGGATCGGGATGCAACTGGCGGAAAGGTATCAAATGGAAGAACTTCTCTAGCAGGGGTTAAATTCATGGACGGTGGGATCGTTGGCGATAGTGCTTTTGGTCCCATGCATAATTCAGCTTTAGCCTTCAAGATCAGTTCTTGAATAACAGCATCAGCACTCATAGCCAAATTAATCATTTCCAGATCACTGCATTCTTGTATTAGAAGATAGCCAATAATCTTGTTAGCCATCTCTGGTTCCAATTTCTTGATTCTATTAAAAACAACCTTAATGGGCTCTGGAAAATCCATCTTGCATTAACGATAGTAGGACTAAGTATCTACACAACAAAGAAAAGAAAGGCAAGTTCGTCACATAATTTTGCACACACATACTCTGTCAAGGAGAATGAAGGACCTTAAGGTTTTAAGATAAATACAAAAAGAAACCTACTTCAGAAACGTATAATATGTATAATCACTAGAATGCAATGCAATATATACAGTAGGTACCACAAGAATGTTTCCATGTTTCCTCTAAAAGAGAAGTAAAGCCAAAACTGCAGAATCTAAGCCTCAATAACAACTTGCAGATCTTGTATATACAAAGAAAAGAAATGAGGCTCACCACCGAGTATAAAGGTTCATAATTTTACCAGAAAAACCAAGAAAGGCTAATATCAATCAAAATGTCTCCCTTTTTACCTCTTAATGCACAAGTGAAAATGGGAATTTTATTCCAAAGCAGGAAATTGAAATTAGCTGTAAAAATTCCCGTATGTTCCAAGTAAAAAGATGACGAAAAACAATTCTGTCCAATTTTATCAGTGTCCTCGAGAACATAAAGACATAAGCTGCCGCTTTCCACACTTGAAAGGGATAACTATAAACAGGACGGTTCGTGCAGAGACACAGAGAAGCAGAACAAGAAAGGGAGCGAAATGCTTCCTAAGTTTGGGACTTTGTAGCAACCATGAATTTGGAACCGGACGTCAATTAAGCACACAAAAACCAGAAAAACTTAAAAAGGCTAAAGCAGTAAAGAGTTGCAGATTCGACAACCTCTACTTTGAAACCACAAATAATCCAAAGAATAGAACAAAAATAAACCAAGAAGTTTCACGGTAGGAACATCATGAAAATCACTTCTAAAATCCCAGAACAATGAAAAAAAAATGATAAAACCACTCGCAAAGTGTAAACTTTTTCATGGAGAGCGATGCTCAACACAAAACCAAAAAGAACTTGGCATACCAAGCAATTCAGGTTTGCAACGACTCTTTCACATAGCTACTCTAAGTTGGCAGAAGAAGAACCACATAACTTCCTTAAAGCCATCTTCTTTCTACACTTCCCAACTCTCACCACTCGTCCTCATTCCTTGAAGAAGCCATAATCTTTTCTTTCTCATCCTTCAAAAGCAAACATAATCCACAAGATGCCAACTAAGAAGAAACTGTCTTTGCTTCACTTACCAAACTGAACAATATATATATATATATAATTTAATTACGCAGTGTATTGTCAAGTCTGATGGAGAGTGTCAAAAGATGAAAAGGCAATTCCAACAATCAGATGTACACTCTCACTCACGGCTTAACACTTGCCGTATTTAACTATTTATTGCTTTCAGAACTTGAATACTAAAAATATCCAAACTTGTTTTTTTTTTAATTTCTTAAACCAAAATTAAAAAGAAAAAAACGATAACCTATATTTTCTCCTTGATTTCCGAATTTGATAATAACAACCTTGAACATTGCTTAATTACTTAAATGACCCCTTCTCACTCACACATTCATTTTGCATTATTCACATATTGATAAAAATTAAAAATAGGCTTTTTATATAAATTTTCGGAAATTCCGATGTGGGTCAATTTAGGACTCCCACTGCACATGGAGACCTCCTTATATATGGACCATTTCACGGTGGTATTCACTAGGCACCAATCGCTGGGTGGAGTCCACGAGAAGGACTCGTGTCATTCAAAATTTGCAGTAATTCATGTAATTAAACAATAATTAAAAAATGGAACTTGAATATTGGAAAGGTAAAGAGGGGCAATTGAGGAATATCACAAGAGGGAATGAGATGATGACCCGATCTACCGGGCGGATATGTGGGTCAGTCAATATTTATTTACGTTTGAAGATAAAAATATCTACTGATGAGAGATTAAGGGGGGTAAGTAACATAATTAACCATTTTGCTTTCTCCACTTCGGATGATTAGAGTGAGAATAGGGCTTATCTGTTGTGATTATCATTATCTTTTCTTTCACATAAAGCTTTGACTTTTGACTTTGAAAGATATTTCTTCATAAATGAAAATGCGATCTAGCTTCATGGATCATTTGGAGCGTATTAAACTAAACTTATTGTCGTTTTCAATGGTGACCGTACTATTCATTCCCTATTATTATATGCAATCATGGAAGAGGCTAATGATAATTATTTACTTGGGAGCTTAATTGTCTCCATCAAGAGAGCTATGTCCTACTTTTTCATTTCGTAATTGTCCATATCATCCCTGCACTTAAAATAAAAATAAAATGTAAATTTAGAAAATTTTTGCGTGCAATCCAAATATGTAAAAAAGAAATCTGCTCAGAAGAGGAAGCAAAATCTCAAATATTAGTAATGTTTTTTTTTCGATCTTAGATCGAGGTATCCACTGACAAATTCAGTGACTAATCCCCTCGCTGGCTTATAGGCACCTCATAGGGTGGGACAGCTGGCCTAAGAATTTAAGGCTGCTCCATACCTAAAGTCAAGGATCGAACCCCTGACCTTTGGTTAAGGATGGATGAGTCCCTACCACTCAACCACACCCCTTGGATTCAAATACCAGTAATGTTAAATGTACCTATAATTGCATCTTGTTGTTGCTGTCTAGTATGTAGATAGTCGTATTATCTTCCTTAAGTAGGGTTGGTTCTTTGGTCATATTGGCATATGATGGTAGGATTAAAGTCTTGAACTTGTTGTAATGTTGATTTAGTTTAATTATAATTTAAATTCATTTTTAATTTTTAAAAAAATTTATAGGAAGAAATTTTTGGAATATAAAAATAAGTTAAAACTATACCGTAAGATAAAAAGTTTAAAATTAAAAGTTACCGTCATAAAATCGCTAAAGTTTGAATAATATTAAAAGTATTTATCGAAAATTTAAAAATTAATTAAGAAAAGAGATTGTTAAAAATTAACTTATTTATTTTAATTTATAAAAATTTGTTTATTTATTAAAATTAACAAATTAATTAATCAATTTTAACAGCAAAAAAAGATTTAAAATTTTTAAAAATTAATCGCTGGATAATACAAATGGTATATCTTTTCTAGGCTGTGATACCGAATGTTTCCTTTTCTTTTGAAGTTGCTAGAGGACGCGTAGGCCTAGTCCATCTCTCGTCAGCTAAACTTGGGCCTGTCTTAACCCAATATTTTTATGAAAAGCTTATCGTATTGTCAATTAACAAGAAAACAAGATTAGAAAAAATAGGAACAGGTCGGATCGGATCTAACAACAATCCGAATCAGCACAGGGAAAGACAAAAAGGGTTTATGAATCGCCCAAGGCCGTCCTTGTATGGGCTGTCGTTTGTCACTCCCAATCTCTTCTTCGTCTTCTTCTTCTTACAGTCGGATCTAGGATTCTTTTCTCTACTTGATTTCTAGATCAAAGCTTGAGTGGCATCTACAAATTGTACAGCATTTTCGGGTTGAATCCAAGCTAGGTTTCCTGTAATTCCCTAGGGTTTTTATCACTGCGGATCTGATTTCTTGGCTTTGCACTCTGATCAGGTGGTTCCCTAGTTCATCTCAATTGCGTATCTGAGGAATTTAATCGTCATAATCTTTTTCGATATCTTAGTTGTGGACTACTTCATTAGTTTTCTTAAAGTGTTTGATTTGTTGTTGAATCTGGAATTATTTGTTTTGCGGGGATATGGTTCAGTGCTTGTGGAATTTTGAATTTAATCAAGATGTTTTTCATAATTGATTTGCGTAGTGTAGTGTTTGTGGTTCAATTAGTGCGCGGTCAATCTGGATTCATTATCAGCTCAAAATTATGGAATCTGAAGTAATAATCAGCGCAGTATCATGGACTATGAGATGGAAGGCAGCAGCTAGATGGATCTAGATAACTGATTTAGCTGCCGGAACTTATTCTGGAGACACCAGGCGTTCTGATACATGTTCTATATTATTTCCTTTTGGGTTTTCTTTGTTATATAGATTTAGTGACGTATTTTTTGGTCGTTTCTGAAGTAGAAATTTTATTAGATTCGACCTAGCTGCTTTTGCTAGACTGAACACTGTGCTTCTGTACTGTCATTTAACTGGTGCGAGTTTACTTTATTATGACATCAGATTCTATCATGTTGGGTTTAATTCTAACCTTATTAGGACGGTGGAGTGCTATCAACCAGACTACCACGATATTTCTTCATACCTGCTCCAAGAATTATTTGGGGGAAAGGAAGAATATTAGATGAAGACCATTGCTGCCAATGCATATGGGATCTTTAATAATTGAGTATGAGAGAAACAGAATACACATACCAAAAACTGGTTTCAGGACACTACAATTTTATGAATTTATTTGTGTAAAGACGTGTATCCATTTTAGTGATTGCAATGAGGAATCCTTAAGCTGTATTGTACCGTCTAATAGTGGGAATTGAGCTTGCGAATGCCATGTTGGTACCTTTCATATTACTGTCTAGTTGTGGTTCATACCATGTGAATTGCTTTAACCTTCTTAATGATTTTTGAAGTGATGAAATGACGTTCTTGTTCTTGAGTATATCCAGAGATTATGACTTGTATCATGACCTAAATATATCATGTAAAATAAAACCGGTTTATATTTTGCTTTATGATTTATTCTGATATTAAGGTACTATATGGTATGGAACTGCATAACCTAATCCTATTTCTCACTTGATCCAGGAGTTGCAACTTTTTATATGCCATTTTAAACCGATGGAAGTTACGGGTGTAATAAATGTCATCTTTGTGTTTCAGATGATGTGTTGCATCTGGGCACTATGACACACCTTATTTTTCACCTTTTGATGAGCACTCTGTATATCTTGTTGGTGTTTGAAATGTCATTCTCTGTATGAGGTGCTTTTTCTGACTCTTATGATGACGATTATTTTCATACTTGCTTTGGCAGGCTAAGTAATGGAAGCATAGTTCCACCTGTTAGACAAAGTTGTTGCGTTGACAGCCCTGGGGATGGAAAATCCGAGCCGACCAAGTTTTCCTGGAACAGCTTCAACCACACCTTTTGCTACTGCATCTACTCGACCTATGACACCGTTTTCAAGTTCTGGCCCAGGTTTAGGATCAGAGACCAGTGGATTTAGACCTACCTTTTCATCTCCTCCCTCTGCCACCACATCTTCTATATTGTCTCGGCCTGCCATTGGATCAGATGCTTCTGGATTTAGACCCCAGCCTCCTCCCAGGTTTAATGATCCATCTGTGTCTTCTCCACCAACTCAAAATGTGCCTCCCACTGTTGGAGCCTACCCACGTTTCCCGATTGCACAATATCAGTCTACACCTCAAGCCCCACCATCTCGTGCCCCGCCAGTTGGGCAAGTGCCATTTCAACTTGCTGCCGGCCAAGCAGCCTCCACAACCTCCTTCCGTCCACAAACCCAGGTTCCTCCAGTGGCAATGGGATCTCCACCACCAAGTGCAAATGTTCATCAGTCTTTGTCAGATTCATCAGTTTTTCAACCGAGGCCTAATTTTCAACCGGCTTTTCCACCAACAGAACCATCTTATCCCTCCAACAGACCTATATCACAGCCACCTTTACCTGGATATGCAAAATTGAATGCAGTTTCTCAACCACCTCCCTTGCAGTCCCCTTTTCAAGCGGCATCTTCTCCTTTTGTTTCACATCAAGGAGTCTATGCTCAAACCCCACCCATGGGAACCCCTTTTGGTGCAAGGGATCAAATTCAACATCCAGGCTATATGCCTCCTGCTGGTGGCATCCAAGGTTTGGCAGAAGATTTCAGCTTCCTCTCTATTGGGTCCGTTCCTGGGTCAATTGATACTGGACTTGATTCAAAGGCATTGCCAAGACCACTGGATGGTGATGTGGAGTCAAGTTCATTGGGTGAAGCATACTCCATGAATTGCAGCCCTAGATATGTACGTCTTACTACAAGCGCTATACCAAATTCTCAGTCTCTGGCTTCAAGGTGGCATTTGCCTCTTGGAGCAGTTGTTTGTCCTCTTGCTGAAGCTCCTGACAGGGTTAGTGTGTGCAAATTCAAGTGAATTGACAATTTGGGTATGCTAGATTTTATGAACTCATATTATCTTCTTATATACTGTTCTTGTTTATCCAGAATGAGGTCCCAGTAATCAATTTTGTTAAAACGGGTATCATCCGTTGTCGAAGATGTCGGACTTATGTCAATCCATATGTAGCCTTTACTGATGCTGGAAGAAAGTGGCGCTGCAACATATGTTCTCTACTTAATGACGGTACTCTCTTATTATCTGCTATTGTTAATTAAAGAAGTCTATCTCTAATTAGTAGCCTTGTGCTCGTGTTGATTTTCTAGTAGCTGAATCTGATTTCCCTTTTGTTTGAGGAATTGTGAACTACGGTTTGTGGATTTGCATACAAAGTTTGGTACATAATAATTCTAATTTGTCACATACTTCTAGAATTATGCTTTTTGAATCTGCAATCGGAAGATTTTTGTCTCTACTTAATTTTCTCTGATTGTATTCAATTGGTAAAAGCATACTACATTTTGACTTAATTCTATGTAATAGTTCAGAGCTATCTGGAGTCATTGTTTATATGTTTTATGTGTAGCTACAACATATTATGTGAAGTTTTGACAATTAAAAATATACAGTTGTCCTCTTTGCTTAGGAGAATACAATTATGAGGAATTCCTTTGCTCTACTGATCTTTTTCTATTTTGACGTTTGGCATCCTCTGATTTTGAGGCTTGCTACAATTTAGAGCAAGCAAATGCTTTTGACTGTTGTCCAGGTGCTAATTGGTTTACCATCTGATGGCTTAGTGCTGTCTTGTATTGGCTTTTATCATTCATTTTGGTGAACTTCTTACATAATATTTGCTCACTATTTGGGATTGGGACTTAATTATCAAAATTAATATTTTCAGCATGACTGAACTTCTTTTCTTCACAGTGTCTCTGTTGTTATTCTTGATATTCTGTCTGCAAACATGACTGATGAACTGTGACAATTCTCATTTTCAGTTCCTAGTGAGTATTTTGCCCATTTAGATGCCACTGGCAGAAGAGTTGATTTGGACGAGAGACCTGAGCTCACTCAGGGTAGTGTGGAGTTTGTTGCTCCAACTGAGTACATGGTGCGACCACCTATGCCGCCACTATACTTCTTCCTTATTGATGTTTCAGTATCTGCAGTTCGAAGTGGTATGGTTGCGGTACGTTCTTCAGCTAAGTTGTGCATTCTATCACCAGTAATTTTTCTTGCGCATAGAAAAACTTGTTGAAAAGACATTTCAAGTATGAGTCCTATAGGCTGTTGTATCTGTTCATGCATTAATGTGAAGAGATTTTTGCACAACCAAGTAAAGCAACATAGTGTTTTTGGAAATGATTTCTTGATTGTTCTAGAGCCTGTTGAATAATTTTAATTTATTCTGTCATTTCACCAATTCAGACAAAATAACAAGCTAATGAATTGCCTTCTTGTGCCACTGGGTTTCCCAATCAAATTCATCATAGTAGTCATAATCATCAACTTTATGAAAACTTTTGGATATCTGTTTTTATAAAATCAAAAGGAGTTGCTTTGGCATTTTTTTATGCACTTTATTTTGCTAATTACTAGTCACGTGCGTGACTATCTGCCTTTGTTTAGATCTATATTTACCGTTAAGTCTTACTATAGATTGTGGCATGTGTTAGTGCATGCATGTACACAATATTTTATCCATCTTGACTTTTGACCTTGTGCAGGTTGTAGCTCAAACTATTAAGTCTTGTTTGGATGACTTACCTGGCTTCCCCAGAACACAGATTGGTTTTATCACTTATGACAGCACAATCCACTTTTACAATATGAAGGCAAGAATCGTCAATTACAATAAGCCTTAATACACTTTTCATATTTGTTGTCTAACCTGACAATTCAGCTGATAAATAACAATATTTTCCTGGTGGCAGTCATCTTTAACACAGCCTCAAATGATGGTGGTTTCAGATCTAGAGGATATATTTATTCCATTGCCTGACGATCTCCTTGTCAACTTGTCCGAATCGAGAAGTGTGGTAGATGCATTTCTGGATAGCTTACCATCCATGTTTCACGAAAATATGAACGTAGAATCTGCTTTTGGTCCTGCTCTAAAATCAGCTTTCATGGTTATGGTATGTATTTCTTGCATCTCCTACTACTACTTTATTTATGTATAGGTGCATATCAAAACTTGTGAAGTATAGTGCATAAAGGTGTTTGCTTTAGTGGGGAACTAATTTGATCATGAGAACTAATTAGATCCACAATAGGTGAAGAGGAGTGCTGTATATGGACATGTGCCCTTAATTTTAGGAAACCTTTTGTCATTGTCTAATCAGTCTTCTAAGAATCTGGTTGCAGTCTATTCCCTTCTAGAGTTGTTTGTTTATTCAATAACATTCTCCTTTGTTTCCCTCCTTGCAGAGCCAACTTGGTGGAAAGTTACTGATATTTCAGAATACAATGCCATCTCTTGGTGTTGGCCGCTTAAAATTGCGTGGTGATGATGCTCGTATATATGGAACTGATAAAGAATACGCTCTCAGAGTACCAGAAGATCCATTCTATAAACAAACGGCTGCTGATTTCACCAAGTACCAGATAGGAGTTAATGTGTATGCTTTTAGTGACAAATACACTGATATAGCCTCCTTAGGTACGCATATGTTTTAGCTTGGTATATATTCTGACCAAAAGGGGAACTATTCATTTAAAATTATGGGATTCATGCAGCTAAACTGATGTTTGGTCTCTGCATTTTTCTTTCCCCCAAGACTGTTATGGCTTTTGGAAATTGAGTTTTCACCCATACCTTGTGAAGTTCTGAATAGCTGATTAGTATATGATTGAATGAGATCATATGCTACATTATTTTGTTTGTTCTTCTGATCATTTCCTGAGGTACAAATTATGCTTCTTTCCCGTACTTTTGTTTCTAGGTAACTTCCCAATCATTCTCTGTAACTTTCTATTAAATGTTTGAATAGAGTGTCTTTTGTTTTTTTTCCCCAAATATCCCTTTCTAAATGTTGACCATGTGAGATTTTTTTTTTTGAAAATTACTACTTTTATTTCTTGATACTCACTTAACAGTTCTCCTAACATGTTTAAATTGATGGTCTTTCTCCTCCTTGAGCCGCTTCCTCGGCCTCTTCTTCGCATGGATCTTATTTCCCATTTGGATGCATTAATTGTAACACTTTTCAAAATCTCCATTTAAAGCTTGTTGATTATTGGTTTTACATATTGATATCTATTTTTACAGGTACTCTGGCAAAGTATACTGGAGGACAGGTGTACTATTATCCCGGTTTTCAATCAGCTATTCATGGAGAGAAGTTGAGACACGAGTTAACCAGAGATCTTACCAGGGAAACTGCCTGGGAAGCTGTCATGCGCATAAGATGTGGAAAAGGTCTCTCTATCTCACTCTCTCTCAATGTATTATAAGCTATACATCTACAGCCATGTACTCCTCTTTGTGTTTTCTTTCATTGTCACCTAAAAGAGGAAGCTGATTTTTCCTACTGATTTTGTCCTGTATATGAAGGAATTCGATTTACGTCATACCATGGGAACTTCATGCTAAGATCCACTGATTTATTAGCTCTTCCAGCTGTTGACTGCGATAAAGCATATGCAATGCAGTTATCACTTGAAGAGACTTTACTGACGACTCAGACAGTATATTTCCAAGTTGCTTTGCTGTATCCTTCGAGTGCAATTTTGTTTGGGTGAATTATGCATCTTAGTCACGTATGCATGTGTAATGCAATATGCTGTTTTAATTCCCATTTCTTTTTGTAAAATGTTGGCCATAGAATTTGGGAGGTCTGTTTGGCTGTTGCAGTCACCTCAGTGTCAAGTTGATAAATCACTTGCTAAGCTAATCCACATAGGATCATCAAGCCATGTGTCATATTGCTTCATACCAGTTTTTATTATTCTGGATACATTGCAGTGATTTGTTTCATAATCCGATATGGACCAAGGTCTCTTTGAACAAAAGGAAAAGGAAACAAAAATTTTGTTAATTCTATGTCAGGCCTCTTCATAAGCATTGACATCTTCTGTTTTACATTTCTTTCATTGACCCCCTCTTCTTTACTGAGGATTCATTTCAGTTTCACCGGTTACTCTGTGTTGCGTGTCAAAATTAGTAGTGCTGCTTTTAGACTGACTGGAGAATGTTATGATCAGAATTTTCTTGGTCCAGTATGTCCACTGTCTGAGGATAATCATTGCCATTTTATGAGCTTGTAAGGCCCGTTGAAGTCCCCGATAAGTGGGAAAGGGCAGTTAGGTAAAGGTGTGGTCAAAGGCAAGAGTAGTGGTTATTTTACCCAGAGCCGGAGTAGATTCACTATTTATTGAAAGATGAAAGGAGAATTTTTATAATCAGAATTTTCTTAACCATTAGAAGTTATACTGCATCTTGTGGAGAGAGACGAATTAGAGTACACACAGCAGCAGCTCCAGTAGTTGCAGAATTGGGGGAGATGTACCGCCAAGCTGACACTGGTGCCATTGTTTCTTTGTTTTCTCGGTTAGGTAGGCCTAGACTTATTTTAGCATTGAATAATATATCTTGACCTTGAGATTAGTTTGCTGAGGAATTTAAATATTTACAGCAATTGAGAAAACTTTATCTCACAAGTTGGAAGATGCAAGGAGCTCTGTACAGCTAAGGATTGTAAAAGCTCTCAGAGAATATAGGAATCTTTACGCTATGCAACATCGGTTGGGGGGAAGGATGATATATCCAGAGTCACTGAAGTGCTTACCTTTGTACGGGTTAGCTCTTTGCAAGTCTGCCCCTCTACGTGGAGGGTATGCTGATGTTCAACTGGATGAACGTTGTGCTGCAGGATTCACTATGATGGCATTACCTGTTAAAAAACTTTTGAAGCTTTTATATCCCAGCTTGATAAGATTGGATGACTGCCTTTTGAAGGTAAACTATTTTCCTATACTTTGACTGGAAATACTAAGGTCCTGTAACCTTAATGATAACGACAGATTTTCATCTCATTTCTTCAGGCATCTGTCTTGTCTGATGACATAAAGAACATATCAAATAGATTACCACTAACAGCAGAGAGCCTGGATTCTAGAGGCCTTTATCTATATGATGATGGTTTCCGCTTTGTTGTCTGGTTTGGTAGAATGCTTTCACCTGATGTAGCCATGAATTTACTCGGACCAGAAGCTGCAGCAGAACTATCAAGAGTAAGCACCGTCGCTTCCATGCTTTTTGTTGAAATTAAACTTTTTGCAGATCAAGAGTAAGCACTGTCACTTCCATAGTTTTTGTAGATCAAGAGTAAACATTGTCACTTCCACAGTTTTTGTAGATCGGGATTAAGCACTATCACTTCCATAGCTTTGTGGATCACGATATTTTTACCTCCAATCATTTAGAATTGATATGAGTGGTCATGTTGTTTAAAAAATAATATTGTTATTTGCCTTAAGTCTTACTGAACTAACACGATCTTTTTTATGTGAATTTTGTCTTGGATATGTCAAGAATTATTCTCAAAGAATTAAATTTAAATTAGTGTTTGTCCATTAGGGCAAAGATTGATGGTAATAAGTAAGGCAGCAACTGATGTATCTACTAGAGTAGGCTTTATTGAACTATGCAGTGAAATTGGAAAATTCTTCCGCAACTTTGTTGTTGTTGATGGAGTACCTTGTACCTTCCAAATCTTGGAGTAAACTGCCATTACTTGTACTGTGATTAATATCAAGCGTAACTTTATTTGACTTGTATTGCTGTGTAATTCAGGTTGCACTTCGTGAGCAAGATACTGAAATGTCAAGAAAGTTAATGGGGATACTCAAGAAAATAAGAGAGAATGATCCTTCTTATTATCAGCCATGTCATCTTGTAAGACAAGGTGAACAGCCCAGAGAAGGCTTTCTCCTTCTTACGAATCTTTTGGAGGACCAGATTGGTGGTACCAGTGGTTACGTTGATTGGATGCTGCAAATGCATCGTCAAGTTCAGCAAAATGCATGATACACAGGTAGTTGTAATAATCTTCTTTTGAGGAAAACTAACGACAAAGTTAGGACCAAAGTCACTTGAAGGTTAATTTTCAAGATTTTGTTTGGTTCAATAGAAAGATATCTTTTCAATATTTTGATGTAGATGCTAATTTATCTATATCCAAGTTATAGATACACAAACAATATCACATGTTTATATTAATTGCCTGGATTATATTTAAGGTTTTACAGAATTAACAGGTTTTTCCCCCCTATTGTTTTTCTTCTTTTCGTTTAGAGCTTTATATAGTTCTTAGTTGTTGTTAGCCCCATTATAGATAGAATCATGACCTTCATCTTGTTACAAAGCTGTACATTTTAAAACTCCACTTTCTCGATGAAACAGTATGAATTCCTAGATTTTGATATGGGTGGAGAGTGTGGTGGTGCGAAGCAAGCGATTCTAGTTGTTTGCAAGTTGCTAGTTCCAGATCTGGGTACGTTTCATACGCTAAAGCACTTTCCGATTGTGATTTCTTCTGTTATTCAGGTTTGCAGATTGGCTTTTCTGAACTATACCACATGATGTTATAATATCTGGGGAGCACCACAAGAATATGGATGGTTGAGTCCAAATTATCATCACATCATTTTATTTGGATCATCAAAAGATGCAATAAGTAGGAAAGATGTACTACCTTCTGTAGAGATCAATATTGTGCCTCAGTTTTGACATTGAAAAGTAAAATGAAGATCAGATGTTCTTGCCATTGCACTATTATGTTTCAACTTTTCTTGGCCGATAGTTTCAGTTTCCACTGTTCTCCAAATATTTTTGGTGGTGGATGGCCTTTAAAACTCGTTATATGGGTCATTGTTTCTTTCTTTCTTTCTGATTGTTTTTATTATTGTTTAAAGATAATCTTATGGGAAGAAAAAACCGTTACATGTTTCTTTTTGTTTATGAAAATATTGAAAACAAGTCTTATTATTGGCTTTGCTACCTCATCTTGTCCAAAAATTTGGCATAGCTTATTAATAACTATAACGAGGATATATATAAGATACAGTATCCTTAAAAAACTGAGGATATTCAAACAATTCTACTTGAATGTTTTGACATTATAACTAAATACAGTCTCTCTTGAGGTTAAAGCGCTGTAGACAAGTAGAAAATACCTTAAAAACTTAATTATTTAATTTTTCAATAAAGTTATTAATGAATTGATTAATTTTTATTAACTAATAAGTTCTTACTTATAAATTAAAATTAATCAATTTTATTTAACAATATTTATTTTAAATTAAATTTCAAATTTTTTTATAGGTAAGGATACTCTTTTTTAATCCTATTTTAAAATTTTAATTTTATTCAATTTTTATGACAATCTAATATCAACCTTTTAAATCTTACATTTTTTATTTTATTGGTTTAAATTTCAGTCTGATTCTGAAACAATGATAAAAAGATAAAATATGTAATCAAAATTATGTGAAATGTTCAATTAGCCACTCTTTTTTGTCAAAGTTTTTAAAAATATAGTGTAGACAGGCCGGCTTGGCCTGACCAGGCCAGTGCCCTGTCAAGTCATGGGCAGGCCACGGGCTGACAGTCACGGGCCATCTGGCCACTAGCTGAACAACAGGTCGCCTAGCCTTGGGTAGGGCCGAGCTGCACTGACCCATTGCTATCTCTAATCATAAAATCATTCAAAAAAAAAATTGACTATTGTACCAAACAATTTTATATCACCATAATAGCTTAGTAAGTAGGATCTCTCTTCTTTTTTTTTTTGAAACTAGCAGGATCTCTTTTACTTCGTAAGTACAAAATAAATTGGTAAATTGCGTTATGTTTTAATATATAAATTACCTATGTCTATAAAATTTAATTTGTGGAAAACATCAATTGCATGATATACCTTAATAAAAAATTTGAGTTAAATATACTTTTATTAAATTATAAAAACTTTTGTCTGACATTTATTGATAATCGAAAAGAGTCATAAATTGATGTTGAGCAATTTTGTAACTATAAGGTTACAGGTTTAAATCACAAAAACAGTCTTGTTATAAAAATATAAAGAAAATGCTTGGTATATTATGACCCATTTTAGATTTTCATAGAACTGGAAACTTTGCGCATCAGATATGTTGACATTTTGAAAAGAGACAGAAATTACTAAAGCTTTTAACTTATAAATGTACTAGTATTTCTTCTTTTTTTTTTAACAATCTTATGCTCTAAAGTCTTTATGTTTAGTTGAGAGTAAGGTTTTTCATAAGATGAAATGATTTATAATGGAATAAAATATAAATAGATGTAATATTAGAAAATTGTTGTTTGGAAGGGATGGAAAGATTAATAATATAATATAATAAAATGTTATTTAGATGAAGAGTTTATAATTTAACATAGTGTAAAGTTGCTTATTATTTTATATTTCATATTAAACACCTCCTAAAAATTGAAAATTTCTTATTTTTACTATTTAAATAAAATGAGATATAATATCAAGCATTCTTCTTTTATTACATTCTATTATAAACTTTTCTCTCAATCGATATAATAATATTATATTCTATTTTATTCTATTACAGGCTGTTTAGAAGATGGTGAATTGAATTCAATTCGTTAATGAATTCAATTCAAAAGCTTCTAAACACCGCCTTAATAAACCCCAATTCATTTACCTTCGAAATGGTTCCAACAAAAATAAACCTTAAAAAATAATTCATAGAAGAACCAAATCCTAATTAACAAAAAATTAATAAGAACTTTGCCGATACAGAGACCCACTCGTGCACGCAAATTTCGATACGTTCTGTATCTTTTAATTTAACCATATCTGAAACAGAAGCCGCCAAGTGGCCACAGAACAACTTAGCTTCAGGGACTTTCAACCTGCTTGCATTTTCTCGTCTATTTTCTTCTTCGTTTCCCGTCTCCCAAACGGCCGAACATGTTTAAAATCCCAGTTTAAATGTCACTTCTTTTCGTTTCGCCAACTCGTTTCAAAAGGGTATTGTTTATTTCCCTCGTTTCTTTCTTCTTTTGTTCTGTCTCCACATTTGCTGTCTGAATTTTGTTTTTTGGGTGATGCCCGTGAGAATTATTCGCTAGCTGTTAATGCTTTTCCTTACTTTTTGTTTTTCCTTTCAGTGATTTTTGCTGGGTTGTGTTGAGTTAGCTTTGATTGGTCAATTGAATATAGGAGATCTAATGGATTATGTGAACACGGACTGGAGTGAGGCTTTGAAAAATTATGAAAGTGTTATAGAATCTGGGATTGTGAGCACGCAAGTAAAAGCCACAATCAAGCTAGCCCATTTGGCAAAGCATGTACCTTTGCAGATATTGGCTAGAACTATACCAGTTCTTGCCAAGCTTCTTGAGAGCAGTAGTTCAGAAATGTCAATGCATCCCATCAAAGAAGCGGCTGCTTATTGCCTTAAGCGTGTTGCTTGTCGGGGAGATGGTGCCTTGGCTGTAGACATCGCCCAATCTGGTGCTACAAGTACAATATTAAGGTTGTTGCCCCGGTGCAGCGATGGTTCACGTCAAGTTCTGTTGAGATGCCTTTGGTGTCTTGTTAATTTTGATGGTGGAAATCGTGTGATTGTGGCTAGAAATGGTGGATTGGGCATCATAATGCATTTATTGAGCTCCTATATGCATGATGATAGGCGGTACTTGTTAGAAGTTTTGAGTGCTTTGGCGTTGTTGAGAGAGGTGAGGCGGGCGCTCATTAGATTAAGAGGACTGAGGTATCTTGTTGAAGCAGCCAGGTTTGGCTGCTTGAAATCGAGAGAAAGAGCTTGTCAAGCATTAGGATTACTTGGTCTCATGAGACGAGTTAGGTTTTTGCTTTTTGAGCTGGGTGTTATACCAGTGCTTGTTGAGTTGTTTCATTGTGGAGATAATACAACGAAACTCATTGTGGGTAATTCCCTTGGTGTGATTTGCACTCATATACATCTCATTAGGCCTCTTGCTGAGGCTGGGGTCATACCTTTATATGCAGAGCTTCTTCAAGGGGCTGATTCGAATGGTAAGGATATCGCTGAGGACGTATTCTGTTTACTAGCTGTTGATGAAGAGAATGCACTTGCTATTGCAGACCAATTGGTGAAAATCTTGAAAGAAGGTGACGATGAAGCAAAAATTGCAGCTTCTGATGTCCTTTGGGATCTCTCAAGTTACAAGCATTCAGTTTCTCTTGGTGGAAACTCAGGTGCCATACCAGTTTTGATTGAGCTTCTGCAGGATGACAATGAGAACGTCAGGGAAAAGGTTTCTGCGACCATTGCTCAACTTAGTTATGATGAGGGTGACCGAGAAATACTTGCTGATGCAGGGGCTGTTCCAGCTCTCATTGAGCTATTAGGAGATGACCTAGAGGAAATAAGGGATAATGTTGTGGAGGCACTCATCAATATTTCTGAAGATCAACAGCAGCGTGATATAATAACTGAAGCTGTTGATGCCTCTACTTTTGCAAGTATGCAGAGCAGGCTGACTCAACTTCGTTTATCTGACGAGCATATGGTAAGATCTATGAGACGGATGAGTATTGAGCAGCTAACGTGGGATCCGGATGTCGTCTAATATGAGAGACAAGAAGTACGAAGTCTTAACTTAGATGTGCATTCTATATAGGTCCACAACAACTCATCAGATTTTCTGCGTCTGATCATCTTAGACCTTTTCCTTTTTGTTACATTACACCCCTATACATGTATTGAATGAGGAAAATAATATCAGCAATATTCTGTGCAAATTACCTGTGCTGAGAGAACTATACAAAGAAATCATTGTGAGTTTTTGAAGCAGCATTGTTTCATTACCATTTATTAGCCATCAATCTCTTTCAGATCCTTGGAGGTCAAGATATCTTGAACAGGGTGGCAGCTGCATAAACTTACCATTAAGTTATTACTCGAATTTGATATTAGGTTGTTTAGATGATGCTATAAAGATTGTATTAACTAAATTAACTGCCAGGTATAGCGCCCGGGGAATTTAAGCTTGGCAGTACTTCATGGGTTTTAAGCTAAGTATACATATCGGTGCTGGACTTATTTCAGTCGCCATGACTGGAGAAAGTGTGTAGGTATATCGGTGCTGGACTTATTACATGAATAGTTAAGACACTGGCTCAGCAGCACCATTTTAAAGAGAGAATAGATTTTGGACTTCCCTGCGGTCGTTTCAGGGAATGCTGCCGGTTGTCCCTTCGGAGACATCCGATAAAATTGGAATGCTATAGGGTAGTTTTGCGTGGCCCCTGTGCAAGGATGATATGTACAATTCGAAATATGGTGAGCAAAACTTTGCAACATATCGGATATAAGCAGAACTTTGCAGTATATCCGGTATATCTGTCATGTTATTTTCTTAATAACTTTGTTTTCTAAACTTGCATCACCTAAATGAAGATTTGTAGTTTTTTTTAAAGTTGTTATTATTCTATTTTACTTATTTATTATTACTTTATTCTAATTATTTATTTTTATTTTTTTGTATATAGATCTATTGAAAATAATCTTTTTATTACTTAGGGATAAGTATGCGTACTATTAAACATTTCCAGACCTCGTGTTGATGTAAGGTTTAATTAAGTGTTGATGACGATATAATCAACTTTTCCGTACTTGTTTCAATGATTTTTATGAGTCATTTTTCCTCTAATTTCTCCCACGATTATTTTATTCACATATAAACTTTTTTTTTTGTATACGATGGAAAAGAAAACCGATTACACATGTCTCAGAAAATATATTCCCG
>JANKOD010000193.1:33460253-33471441 GCA_026284645.1 Erythroxylum acuminatum | reverse complement strand
TAAACTTCTACATTGAGAGATTTTATCCATGTTTTGTCTTTGTTGGTTGTGCGCTAACAGTGCAATGATATGTCTTTCACATTAATTCTCTTTACTTAATGTGAGCGTGTTCATTATTCATAAGAAAGAGGTAAGAAACAAAAAAGAATCATTGCTTTATCCTCCAGAATAGTCAGTTCTAGCAGAATCATTGCTTTATCCTCCGGAATAGTCAGTTCGAGCCTTGACAAGTCACTAACTGTTTGATCGAATGCGTTGATAAGACGTACCAAATTTGTTCACTTTTGCACCTTTAGCCTGTATGATTTCTGTTTAGTATGCAACTTGTTTATGAGAGACTTCAACGTCATTTAAAGGTTGTATGTCAGAACATGTTTGCCTAAAGACTTTCAACAGAAGCCTACATTCTTTAAGAAACATTCTAAAATTACACGTGCATGTATGAGTCATATACAACAAAATGTAACAAAAGTGAAGGCTAGGTCACCAAACAAGATTGAAGAAGGTACAGGACTTGATAAAAATCCAGTCAAGTAAAGAAGTCACATGAGCTTTGGATCATAAATCACCGCTTTATACAAATGACAGGTCGATGGACTACAGAAGTGTGCATGATTACTTTTCTTTGAACTCTTCTTTATCTTCCTCAAAGGAGTGGTCAGTCAATCAGGCTGCATCAACCCCCTCTCCACTCAACACGACTTGTCTTCCCCTTCTACTGCTACCGAGAGAAAAGAAAAGAGAGAGAGATTGGTTCTGCTATCTCATAGCACCTTAATCAAGCATTTAAGTGGAGAGATTTTATGTGTTGAATATAGATTAAAGTACTCGTTTTGATGGTAGCGTTAAACAATGTTCTTAGGGTTTCTCTTCAAGTTAGGCAAAGTAGGACAAATGGAAGAGCTACAAAGTTGGAAAAGCTCATGACTTTGTTCGCCAGAAACCTTCACCCACTTTAGATAAGCCAAAATGGATTCTATTCATACCGTGCACACGATAGTAGCTACTTAAAATATCAGCTACTCTAGAAGTGACATTGCAAATTGCAAGTTTACGGCGGAGATAGGATTCCGTTTCCATTTCTTCAAAAGCAAATGGAAACCTTGTTTATGCACACCTGTAACTAAAAGTAGACCTATATCGTGAATGGTCAAGGGATTCTAAAAATCTTTAGTTGGGCCAAGCATAGTGCGCGGTCAGACTATCTGTTTCAAGATATGCGGTGAAGGTTTTTGTTTCATTTGGACATGACTAAGTGATGGAGGAATGTGTGTTTGGCTCTATTCTGCAATAAAATATGGCCATAGGTTGGTATGGATATTTAAAATTCCAGAGCTTGGAGACAATTAGGCTATGACATTTCTAAGGGATAGAGTAGGTTATCTTTAAGCATGCGTCTACCTCCAAACTAATACCAACAAGAGGTGGGTGTGATTTGGCATACATAAGGATCCAAACAGGAATGGTGAAAAACTGATGTATCCATGTCTCCAACTCTATTCCTTCCATGCCACTCCAATCCAAGTAGTGAAAGACAAATCGGAAAGTGCAGAGAGAGAGAGAGAGAGAATGAGGGGGTCAGAGAGATGTTTAAGCTATCTTGGTGGGGGTGAGCCTTGGGCATTGGTGGGGGGGTTCACTTTCTCTCCTTCCCATGAAAGGGTTAAATCAAGAAAACATCAATACCAAAAGTCATTCCCTGTTGCAACCATTGTCCTGTCTCCATACCAAGTTCCTCTTTTTGCACTTCGGAGAAAGGTGAAAAGAGAGTGTTCAAAGCTAATGAAAGTAATAAAAAGAAGCCACCAAATGAGGCATCATCTTCTCCAAACTTCAAAACCATAGTAGCTCAAGGAGACAAACCGACAATGTATCACCCAAACTTTTATTCCTCTCACAATGCCCTTCCAGAAACTATCTTCCAACCTTATTACAACTTTTCTTAAAGCCAATCTTCCCAGCCTCTTTCCACATCCACCAACTCAAGAAATCTTAGCTAAACCATGACTTTATTTCTTAGATTTTAATCAGTTCATAGTTCTAATTTTTCCCATTCACCTCATTCAAAATCTACCATAGAGGCTCGTACTAAATGAAATGTAGCATACAGACAAACAACAGGCCCTATATATAGCCCCCCCACTACAAATAAAGGAGCCTCACAAGCACTACCAACATTATTATCAAATCCCCCCAATGAACAGGCAAAGTTGTGATCCTAATACCATTACTCACTCTTCCATCGCGTTGTTGCAGGAGAGGTTTAGGCAGTTAGAGAGAGCAAAGGAGATGAGGCAACAAAGGGAGCTCGTAAGAATCTTCTCATCAGTAGACAAGGTCAAAGCAGCTGCAACTTACGAGCCATCTAGGTTGTTTTTTCAATCTGAAGTAATCCTCCCAACCAGAGAGGCCCTTCAAGCCTCTAACTACCTCCAATCAAGCCCCCAGAGCAAGCATATTGATATGCCTATCAATGCAATTCCAGATTCAGCATATTTTAGGTCCACAGATAGTCTTGGGCACAAACAAAAAACCTTTGAAGAATCAGATGTTGATACCTCACTTCATCTCTGAAAATTTTTTTAAATGTTAGTGTTTACTATATTATTGTTCCTTTGTGCTCTTTCCAAGTCCTCTACCTCTTTCATGGAGATGAAAATCTGAAAGCAAAAAGATGAGACAGAGAGAAGAGAGAAATGTAACTACCATCTACTACTGCTACTTATTTTCTTCTTCATGTTCAGCAATTACATTGGAATCGGACAGACTACCCTCAGGTTTCTTTTGGAAAGAATCCTCATCAGAATCAATACCA
Organism: Erythroxylum acuminatum; assembly: GCA_026284645.1. NCBI lineage: Eukaryota > Viridiplantae > Streptophyta > Magnoliopsida > Malpighiales > Erythroxylaceae > Erythroxylum > Erythroxylum acuminatum. The sequence goes on along the minus strand of JANKOD010000193.1, from coordinate 33,468,626 downwards.
TCTAAATCTTCATCACCACTCCATTTTCTCTTCATGATTCTAGGAACTAATCGAGTCACTTCTTTGGTTTCTAACTCTGCACCATTGTTATTTATTCGCTCAAACCGGATAGCACTGACCTTCCTGGCATTTCCAGCTAATATCTGCAGCAAAGACACATTTGTAGAATATTGAATGGTAAATGCTAAAACGGCTCCATGATAAACAGGTTTCCTTGACTTGCATTTTCACTTAGATATGCAAATGGTACTAGAAAGAAACCAAGAATATTAGTCCATAATTTTTTCAGTGTTTTCAGTAAAACATCAATTATATCAAAAAGCCTCGCATGAAATAATGTAGCACTTTGATTGCCTAATAGAAAGCAGGAAGCTTTCACAAGAAACTTGTTAGCTGATTTTTTGACGCGTGAGTTTGGATGCCTCAGCAATACCAATAGACAGCTGGCGTTGATATAGAATACCTTTTCTGGAGCAAGTAAACTTGACTTGGAACATTGAGATGCAATGTCATTTTGGTTAAAAAGCTTTTTTTTTTCTAAATTTTTGCAAGTCCCAACAGTTTTGGCTCATATTGATCTTAAATGTCACAACAAGGCATTATACCAAAAATTGAATAAATAAAGGACAATGGATTTGAGTACAAGTGTTATGATTTGTTAGGCGATAATTCAATAGTGCATGATGCATGAGAAGCCTAAGAAAATTAGGATCTCAGAAGAAAAATTACTGATGATGAAGCTTCCTCATAAATACCAGTTAGGTCCAGATCATCTAGGAAAGATAAACCTTTGCATACTAGTGTTTAAACTATAATGTTGTGCATAGGTGCAAATATATTCATTCTGTATTAGTTTACACAGTGGGCTCCTATCACACGCACAAAGAGGCAGAGAAATCAGAAATCCATACCTCAAGTTTATATGCTTGATGTTTTTCCTTTGGAACTTTTCCATCGGCCTTGCCTTCAGGATGATCATCATCTTCTTCTTCATTAGCTCTTTTCAGGGATATTTTGATGCTTTCACCTGTCCTTGGGATATATCCAAAAGCCTCACATATAAAACCTGATACAGTCTCGTACTGGTGACCCTACTCAAAGGGAAGGAAAAGGAGAAGGCATTGGTAATCATGTTTAAGAGTTCAGTTTAAAACTTAAACATCGAAGAAAAATATTGCTATGCTTCAACCAAAGAGTATCCAAATCCCCTTTTAACATTCTAAGACTGCAAACAGGAAAATTGTTGGCAATACAGGAATCAACAGTTGCCCAATATAAAGATGACAGTATCACAAAAAAATTCCTATCAGAAAATATCAAGCTAATGAAATGCTACTCGCTCGAACAAAAAGTAGGAAAGTACAGCAATCTAGGAGACTACCAGTTCATCTTTGTTTCCAGTAAAAGTTTGGTGAAAGAAGGCACAAATTTTATCTTACAACAACATACCTCCGGCATTTTGATATTCAAATCTTCAGAGAGTTGATCAATAGATGTATTGGCATCAACATCATATACTCCCTCTGCTCGCATTACAATGTACCCAGTTTTTTTCTGTATTTCCTCCTATGATGTGAGGAAAAATTAAATGTTAGAATTAGTAGTCTCATAATGACCCCTTATATAAATATATATGTGTATATATATATATATATTTGTGTTCAGTAAAAAAAAAGGCTTTACCTTTCCTAAAATGCCCTTCATTTTTTATTTAATTTTACATTGATTCTATTGAATAGAAATTTAAATTGTACATATCAATTATGTGAATAATTTCTATTCAAGTTTTTTCGATGCATTTTATTAGAGTAGATAATCTTTATTTTCAAAATGAGAATCTTTGTTTTTCTTTTTCTTTTTTCACTTCTCAGTAGAAAACAAAAGTTCTGGTGGTTTACTTTTGAATCATTTTCGTCGAAGATTTCGCCAACAATCTCCTCAACAACATCCTCCAGGGTTACTATCTGCTTGGTCAAAAAATAGAAGGAAATCATTGTTGGATAATAAAAAAAAACACCTTCTACAACAAATTGGGTACTTTAAACTGTTCAATATTGATGATCTATGAGGAAAAATTAACTTATAATAACAAGATTTCAGCTAAGTATTTAACTACCAGGACATTGTTCATCTGCTTTGCAAAATAAGCACCCCTAATTATCAGGTGCCACTTTTTTCCAAATAGTCTTGTTCAAAACTATACGAATGATAGCAGACAGACCTACTTAATTGATCATGTGCATTGCCACCTAGAGGGGATTCCCAGCAACCAGTACATGCCAAAAGGTCGAGAACCATTCAAATCTATAGTATCTGCCTCCTTGAAATTAATTTGCAAGTGTTAAAAGATAATTGAATGAAATTTTATGTTCCAGTATCAGATAACTCCAACAGAACAAAATATACTGCGACTACTGCAAATTTCAAATTCTTATGTTGCAAAGCTACATAACACCGAAAAACATTCACCACCATGTACATCCATCAAGTATGTAAAACTATTTCCAAATTAAAATATTCTAGTGATCTCCCTAAATAATAACTTTCAGAATTATCACAAAGAACTTGCTAGTAACTATAGCTTGTTTCGAATTCGAGACCTTATAATATATGCACAGTCACCAAACATCAAATGGAAAAGATGTCTACTTAAGTAAATGGGTAACAAGATAATATACTTACTCCCACTGTTCCACCGTATTCGTTCAGCACAACGGCCATATGAACTTTCCTGATGCGGAACTCTCTAAGAAGGTTCCAGACTGACATTGAATCTACAAAACCAAAAAAGCAATTTTGTTGCTACAAAATATAGGAAGAAACATCAATTGCAACCAACATCAATCTGCAAAGAACAAAACCTAAATCTGAAAAGATCTTTGAGGAGCATTGTGTGCTTTTCATGATGCACTAGTCCACAATTCTGGCTATGAGAAATGACAAACCTACTTCAGTATGGCATATAAGACCCCATTTCTTGTCCAAAATTGAGAGAATAGCCATCATGAACATTACAACCTCACAAGAATCACAGTCAAGTCGCCTTTAATTTGTTAGAAGCCATAATAACCTGGTCGTGTTGGTACATTTGATCCACTTAATTGTACTAATTAAACTTCTTAATTTATGGTACCATCAAAAATTTTGTCAAAGCTAAACATCAATTTTTGGATAATTGAAATTAGCAACTTGAAATATCTCACCACGGAATTGTTCATGATGATTAATGAAGACTCTGATGATAAGGCTGATAGGAAAGCAGCAAAGGTAACTAATTAAACCATGTTCTGATTTATGGGGTAAAGTTTTAAGGACCAAGCCTGACAATGATCAGCATCGGGTAGATATTAAAGAGTATACATGTACTACAAGCCATCAGACTTTAATTGGAGCCAGTTCAAGAATTACCTGGCACGAAAAATGCAGGTTTGTGAGCCATATCTCCCACAGGCGTACTTTCTAGTACATCACCCTTCAAAATGAAAAGTAATATAAATCTGCACACTATGAGATTGTTCCATATATTCAATAAAGAAAGCAACAGTAAGCAAAGAAAAGGAAGCAGTAAAACTATAAGTTGCCTGACCTTCTGTACATAATCCAGCAGATCCATGGCATATGCAATACCCACAATGTTATCTATGCGTTGCTCAAAAACAGGTACCCTGTATTTATGCCAATCACACTTTTAACATGATGCAGAAAGAAATGCTATGCTAAGGCATGGGAATTTTATACATTCTAACCTTGAATATTGATGAGTTACCCACAACTCATGAAAATCAACAAGACTTGCACTCGCATCAATTGCAACCACATCAATGAGAGGTGTCATAACCTCTCTAACATGTGTGTCCTTGATCTCTAGCACATTTTCAATCATATCCTAAAACAAGAAAAGAAGAGTTTATATTTTGACTAGGGAATGCTTACAGCAGATTATCACACAGGGTTTAGACACCAACGCTAACAAAATAACTGCTGCCTAAATAAACAGAACTATTAAAAAGATGATCTTTAACAGCCATTCCAAAAACTTCAATTGTAATTCTGCTATTTCATTTCGTCCATAGAAAGCCAATGCAAGAGGTGAAACAATTATCTTCATGTAGTTCCTTCCTAATTAGCACAAACGACACTAGCTATTGCTTCACCTGTTCCTCCTCCTCTATTGCTCCACTCAATTCCGCACCTCGCAGCATCAACTTCAACTCTTCTTCAGTAACATATGGCTCACTGTTCAGAAATGTTTAAAGCTGTGAGAAATGGGAAATGCTGGTCCAGAATCATTAAATAATAAAAAACAAAGAACATAATGGATTTATTGACAATTGCAGCTGGGCTTGCTCAGCCTCAAGAAGCACTCTTATGTATTTCTTAAGTTAAATATAAGCACATGGGTGAAAGCCTGGCTCATATACAAAGCATTGAAGGACATAAACTTTTATGGAAAGACAAAAGAAAAGGGAAAAAAAGACAGTTTCAAAGAAAATGATACTCAATTGGAGCACTTCTAACCTTGGGATACTATCATCAGAAAACAAGTAAGAAGAACCAACCATAAAGCTAAGAGACAATGACAACTATAATCGCTATGGGCTAGGCCCATGTAGCATGTGGGCATCAAGACAAATCTGAGAATCAAGTGAAACTGAGTTTGAAGAATCAAAATAAACTACACAAAAGTAAGAGTTGAGTAGAAAGGGGAAATGCAGCAGCATTTGGTTCAATATTTGATCTGAACCTAAAAGTTTGAGATCTCAAGAGAGGTTTCCACGTGATTGTTTACACTTGTCTCCACCAACAAGCTTAAATGGATAGACTTGATAAAATTAACATGGTTAGAAAGATGTATGTACTAATATGGAAAATAATTCAGAAAACTAAGGGCAAAAATTTTAAGTTTAAAAACAAAAAAAGTGCAAATCATGATTTTGTTCACATAGGTTTCAACCAAGCACCTAATATAATGTCTTTAAGACCAAAAATGCAAGGTCAAAAATACAGATACAAAATAGTAAGAACCAAACATAACAATCAATTGAAAAATCATAGTGGTAGTTACATGAAATATTAAACTTTGGCATTAGATTCACCTTCTTCCTTTCAGACCCAATAATTTTAGCATTCCCATTGACAAGTATGTGACAACTCTTCCCACAGGATATAATACCAAAGAAAGCCATGCCACTGGCCTAACCTAGAGGCATTGCAAACAACATTAGCATGCTACTAGCGGTAAGATAAGCTAAAACATATAAGAGCTTAGCATAGGCCACTTACCACAAACCTAACAACATCAGTAGCATGGTGAACAGCTATACTTTTTGGAGTGATCTCAGTGAGGAGCAATATGGCAACCTAGATAAATTCAAAGACATGTACATAAAAAATATGGCAATGAAACATAGTTTTGCAACATAAAGCTTCCAAAACATGCACAACTGCCTCCAAATTTTTTTTTTTGCATCTCATACTGCATTCCTTAACCAGTGAACAATCCCTACATAAAGTAAAAAAGTGCATATGCTGGAAAAGGAATGGATTTGCTATTAGTGCAAAAAAGGTCCCTTTTAGTTCAGTTTTATCACTTTTAAACAGACGAAGTGTCATGCATTTTGGGGAATTCTTCTCTGGTTCAACACTTCGTACGAATACACACAAAACCACAAACACAACCACAATCATAGAGACATGTGAGCGCAGGAGTGCACACTGCACACATATACACAGAGAGAGAGAGAGAGAGAGAGACAGAGACATACAGTCATTACTCCAGTAGCTGCACTAACACCAGCTTCACCAAAAATTGCTGTGGCTGCATCTGTGACTAATGCGGTTGCTCCAATATTGACCACACTGAGTACATAAATAGAATCCACATGAAAGCTGAATCACCATTCAAGAGAAAAAAAAAAGGGAACAGTTACAATGGTAGTTATGAGAAGGAAGTACGTTGTTCCAATAAGAATAGTGGTCAGAAACCGAGTAACATCACTGCGAAGCATTTTGAAGACACCATTGCCAGACTCTTTCTCAGCCAATTCACGTACCTGATAGATTTACCTCAGAAGACCAATGAAATTCAGCATTGACGCTCACAAAATTGAAAAGAAGGATTGGAAGTACACGCAATTAATATTCAATAAGGTTTACTGAAATAAGAGAATAACATAAGGTGTTTTTTTTTATGAAGGGTCTAACTTAGTTGGGATCCAGCAAAGCTTGGAAACATATACCACAGCTTCAATGCTGTAATTCTTTATCAACTCATTTATGCAAGTATATTTTTATTATCTTAATGTCAAAAACAAAATGCAAAGTTACTTATGAGCTCCACAACTTCTTTTAAGACCACTTTGATCCATAATTCACCAGATACAACTCGGGCGCAACAAGTAGCATGCATGATAATCAAATTTCTTGGTGCTTTGCATTTATTGATTACATCATACTTAGACTTAATAATTTTCCTTTTGTTAAAGAAAAATAAAATGAACGAATCGTCAATATCTATGTTTGTCAAAAATGAATTAAGACATAGGACCAGTCTAAAAACTCTCACTTTTTTCTCCCATATTTTTTCTGTCAAAAATGAATTAAGACATAGAACCAGTCTAAAAACTCTCTCACTTTTTTCTCCAATATTTTGTTTGCGTTGTGGTAAGTGTGTGAACTCCTAATATTTGTATCCCCAAATTACACTCGGTTTGACAAGTTATCTACTGCACACACAATAATTCTAATAACCAAACCAAAGTCTCGCGCTGGAAGAGGATACCTTCCATGGCCACAGGGTAGTTATGGAAGTCTCAGCCATTGAGAAAAATGCCGACAAACCCAAAAGGATAGCCAAAACCAAACCTTGCTCTTTGAAAACTTTAAGGAGTTGGGAAACCTTAGGCCACGCGTTCCTCCACAACAATATGCTTTGTCCGATAACTCCATACCCTGCATTTACCACCCCTTCAGTTGCAAACGCTCTCTTGCAACCAAAGATTAAAAAAACAGAACTCAAAATGATTGCCCGTTTTGCCAAAGCTCTTACAAACTCCAAGTTCAAGCCTAAAACTACATTTTGCTCGATGCCCAGATCACAACCAACTTTTCTTAGCGATTTTGAGGCATTTCTAGCATCAAAGATTCTTGCCTTTCTGCAATTGAGATTCAACGAAGGTCCAAAGACGTACGCATTCGTAAAATTCGATGAAATAATACGTGGGCATTCAAAATTCTTGCGACAAACCACCAAAGGTGTCCTCGAAATTCTGCAATAATGCGAAAACCTCGAGACTTTTCGCCCAAACACGGGGCGTCCCATAATTGACGACTCGATTGCAATCTCCATAACTAAACCTCAAAAAGAAACCCAAGAATGATTTCGTCACACCAAAAGACAAGGAAGGAAAACTGGTAAAGTTCTAGCCAATTCAAGTGCTATAACAGAAGCCATATGCAGGATGGTTTGCAAGCTTCATTTTTAACTCGTTTGTTGAGGTTCAAATTTGAAAAGGAAGTCAAAAGGGGGGTCTTTGAGCAGAGAATTGTAAAGAGTCGGATAAAGGAGGTAGGGAAAGTTAGGAACTGAGTATATGCCAACCGAACACCGTTGATGGTAGATGACGCGGTGGTTGTGGCGGGGAAGGTGGCTTTGAGTTGTCCAACAGGTGAAGCCTTAAGAAGCCAAGATTTGAGTGAAGCAACTGGAACTGAAAGTATTAAATGACTGAATTGCCCCTGTCCATTTCACAAATTTCCTTCGTAAATGTTATTGTGTTTACAAAATTAAAAAAAAAATAGTGATCATTATTTTGGTGATCGATCATAAAGATTTTCTAAAATAAGTTTGAATGTCAATAAATAAATTCAAATGTATAAAAAGAATATGGGTAAAATTGACTTTAAAAGTCAAAAAATTCACCATAATAATCATTTTTTAAGGTGAGCGTTAGAGTAATCGGAGGTATGACAAATCGACCTCCAGGTTAAGACAGAACAAAGTTAAAATTGACGTCATTTTTACTAATTTTTTAAAAAATGATAAATCAGTCAGACAATTTTAAGCCCGTAAGGTCATGAGTTGGCTTGCTTTTGAGTTGAGTCAGGGCTAACCCGACCTTTACCATGTTTATTGTTGCCCGCCGCAGGGCGTAGCTCATTTGGTTTCGGAGGGATAGATTTGCTTCAAGGTGTAAGGTTTGAATCTCACGGTTTGCATTGTGGGAGCAACACTTTTGAGTCCCTTGTAAGTTTTAAGGGTGGGCTTCTTGTAGGCCTGTGGGTTGCTCACCTCCCCCTTAGCGGGCCGCTGAGTACCTGATTTACACCATCTCAGTTGCTTCGTCAGGCCGGAGTGTGGGGGGCCCTTTGGGT
>JANKOD010000193.1:33445703-33458693 GCA_026284645.1 Erythroxylum acuminatum | reverse complement strand
TTTAAACCGTCCGATTCAATGAAGGAGCGGGATGGCTGCAGAACTTTCAGAGAGGGGGAGGGGGTGATTGTCACCGTTGGATTAAATGGGCGGTTGGGATGGATTGCGTGGTCGTCCATCCCAACTCGTCCTTAGTATATATACTTAGGGAGGTTTAAGAAATAGAATCAAACTATAGTCAATGTGCTACTTGTAACCAGCATCATATTCGTTTGTATTTTCATCTTTAAGGTTCTAGAAGCTAATCGGTGTTAGTGTAGAAGTTGGATAAGCCTCAGACTCGTAGATTGATTGTTTAGTTTTAAAATAATTTAACTTTTTAAAGTTTTTAGTTGTTTCTAATCTGATTATAATAAAGGAGGATGTCCTTATCATTTTAAAGCATTTTATTCCCAATAAAAGTTATTTTGTTGATATAATTTGTTGTAAATTATTAAGAAAATACTTTGAGAACTTTTTTTTTTTACTTTTATGAAAATTTCTTTTTTTTTCTTTGACAAGAACTTAATATGCTCTTACCAAGACAATTTACGTCGATCAAAATCTTTATAATTTTGGTTCTAGTCAGCTAGTTTGATTATGATTTAATTTTCTTAATTTAAAAGCAATCCTAAAATTCTAATTCCTTGAAAGTCAGATTTATGTGATTTCAATTTAAGGTGCACGGTGCTTGAGAAAGTATCCAGTGAGTAGCATTAAGAAGCCAAGAAAATGAAATTAAGAAACAAAGAAGATTTCATTTTAGGTAAATGTGGCTAACACATCATGAATTCTTTAATTTTGAGAGTGAGCAATACCCTCATGGAAGAAAGGTTGTACTATAGGCAACTTAGCCACGAAAGGGTTCGACAAGGTGAAGATATTAGTTAAGCTGAGGAAAATATGTGGAAACAAAGATTACGGGTGCTTTGGCTAAAACATGCAGATAAGATCACAAAATTCCTTCATGGAAAAGCCAGAATGTTTTTAGACTGCACGAGATAGAAATATTCATCGAGTGCATTCGTCCGAATGTTTTTGGACTGCACCAAGTTACCCTATCCAAATTCATTGTCGTGGCTTCTAACGCAAAAGGATATAATCTGTTAATAGAATTTTGAATGCTTCGAAATGGAGATCTGCGTCATGCTCAAAAGGAGCTTACACTTCGTATACTGGCCTAGTTTAGTTGACGAGAAAAGATGTTAAGGGAAGAACAGAATATTCATCCGAAGTCGCTTGACAATATCACCAGAATCAAAAGTAGTATTGGAAGATACCAAACAGTAACATCATAAAACCAGTGGTCATCACAGCCACAGGACCTTGAAATCTTTCGCTCGCTAAGACCTATATTTTCCAGAGCTACAAAAACAGTAAATATAGTTATCTATTTCTTCTTGGAGAGTATAGTGAAGATTACACAAATAGAAGCATCTATTTCGTTGATTTCCTTTTTCATAACTGCAAAAATATGGTGGCAGCTTAGACAGTCAGAGCATCAAAACATTCTTGTGATGTATGACGTGTTTTATTACGTATCCAATAGCTGATAAGGTGTGGGGATCAAGATCAATTCTTTTCTTCGAATTGTTGCACCACTAGTCTCTGTCATGTCCAGCTCCTTATGTTTCATGCCAAAGGGAAGTTCCCAATCAAAGTGGTAAAGCAACTGTGCAAGTGGCAGCTCAATGTTAGCCATGCCAAAAGTAATGCCAGGGCACATCCTCCTTCCTCCACCAAATGGGATGTACTCAAAATCAGTTCCTTTGAAGTCAATAGAACAATTCAGGAATCTCTCTGGTTTAAACTTCTCAGCTTCATTCCAATTCAGGGGATCTCTTCCAATCGCCCACACATTAATGAAGACCCTAGTATTTGCTGGTATGTCATAGCCATTGATTGTGCAATTTTCAGTACATTCTCTTGGTATAAGAGGAAGAGGAGGGTGTAACCTTAGAGTTTCTTTGATCACTGATTTCAAAAACTTCAGCTCATTGATGTCCGTTTCATCCACATTTCCCTTTCTGTTAAATACCTCTCTTACCTCTGTTTGAGCCCTTTCCATCACCTCTGGGTTCTTCAGCATTTCTGACATTGCCCACTCCACTATCGTTGCTGATGTCTCACTCCCAGCGGAGAATATGTCCTGAAAGTGGATTATACGATTCGAATTAGGTACACGAAGTTGTCTAAGATTAATCTCTGAGATTAAAAGAAACGGACTTTAGTATCAGAAACCAGAAATAACAGTACGATTAATTTGAGATACAGTCATTGCATTGTCATTTCAGATGTAGAAACTTGTTGTAACTACTTGCGTTCCTTTTCAGCCTGCTAATGAAAGAGAGGTAGCATACTGACCAAAATGACTGCTTTGATGCTGTTCACAGAAAGAGGAAATTCAGGATCACTATCTTGAAGCTTCAAGAGAACATCAACTAGATCTTCCTCGAGCTCTTCGCTACTACCTCCGATTATCCTTCTCCTCACTTTGTGCTCATTGATTATGTTTTCAAGTATCCTATCACTTTGTTGATGGATCTTCTCAAGTTTACGCTTCAGTCCGCTTAGTGCTTCGATTGAAGGATAAACATCTGCAACACTGAAACCTGCTGCTATTTCTATAAGTCTTGTGATGATCGATATGAATGCTTCCTGATCCTTGCATTTTTTGCCGAACGCTGCTCTTGCAGTAATGCCATACGTCAATGAGTGAATTTTCTCACTTAAATTGATTGTTGACCCTCTGCTTGAGTACAATATTTTGATGAGATTCGACATCTCCTCTTCACGAATTCGTCGAAAGGATTGAACACGTTTCGCACTTAAAAGCTCGATTGTGCAAATTTTTCTTAGTTGCCTCCAGTAGCCTCCATAATGAGAAAAGATTATATTTTTACAATCATAAGATATGATCCTTGGAGCCAGTAACTTAGGCCTGTGACAGAAAGTAACATCATGTGTTTTCATTACCTCTTTAGCAGTTTCTGGTGAAGACACCACTAGGGTAGGGACTTCACCAAGCTGTAGATGCATCAAGGGTCCATAAATTCCTGCCAAATCTCTTAGGCGCCTGTGAGGCAGAGAGCCAACAAGCTGGAGCAAATTTCCCAGAATAGGTAATCTCCACGGTCCAGGAGGAAGCTTTCTGGCTGGCTTATTACCTTTTGATCTCTTAACTATTTGACCTAACATGAGCAAGAAGAGAATTGAGATGAAGAGAAGATGGAAGGAAAGAGGTTGAAACTCCATGACAGCAGGGGAGAGAATTGTTTGCGGTAAATCTGTTTGTCCTTGCAAACAATCATCTACTTTATTCACATCTTTCAGTTTAATGATTCAACTATTAAGAAAAAACCTACAAAAATATGAGAAACACTAAAATTATGGGTCTCTTATTGGTCAACTTCTAGTTAGCACAACAGGTAACTTTTTTCCATGGAGTTGGTAAGTGCTCTTGTACCGAGAAAGATGAAAGCGTCATTTTCTCTTAGGAGGAAATATGGTGACAGTCAGTTTAGTGATAAAAGATAAATGACCAATAGTTTCCCTCGTCAAAGTACAGTTATTTGCTGACTTCAAGGTAAAGCATAATTAAGTCCGCGTTGTTTTAAGATTTTATGATTCCTGTACAGTATGATCGAGAACATCTTTCATTGAAGGTGATATTTTCAAGCGGCGTATTGTTTAATGACATTTCATTGTCAAAGAAATCTGACTTTCTTTCCCTATCCACCTTTCTTGAATCAATAATAGGAAGGAAGAAATCTGATGTTGCTGTTAATAAATTTTTTAGTTGAACATTCTTGCTTCCTGAATTCTTAAGTTTGAATTGACTGAGAAAACGGAGGCCTGCACTTCTGAATCTTTTTTCTTTCCATGTTAACATAATCTGGCATACTGATATTTTTCAGTTTGTTTGACTTGGTGTTGTTGCAGACGCCACTAGCTTTGTTGCAGACTTGGATAGCTCTTTAGTATTTGGCATTTTATGGACTCTGCAATTTGATGTCTTATGTTTTGATAGTCTTTCCTTTTTGTCATTTTAAGGGAAATTTTATCCTATAGTTATATTCAAATTTAATTTTTTGCAGAGTATTTAAATACAAACTCTCCGGTATGTTTAATTGTTCAATATTTAATAAATTTTATATGACTATTTTGATTTAATTTTAATAGTAAATTACATTAAAATAAGTAAATAGAAACTTAATAAAAGGTCTTTTAAAATATTTTTAATATCAAAAAATATTTTTCTAAACTTAAAAATAAAATATTTGTAAAAACAAGTTGAACTACGTCACAGGTTTATATCTTCCAACTTCTTTTGAAGAATACACCATACAGTACATGCGGTGGAAAAATAAGTTAAGAGCAATGCCCCTCACATCACATCTGCTCAAAATGGTCCAAGGGAGTCAAATCTGCTGGTAAAGTCCAACTGCTATCACTGAGATGATGAAGTCTGGACCGATTGCAAAGGGCTTTCTAGCTGAAGGAGCTTTAGGCCATGTTACTGTTTACGAAGTCCAAAGTCATACCTGTATTGATGGTTGTAATTAAGATCCTGCTGAAATCAAGTCCAACATGGTTGTAATTTTCATTTTGCTTCGGAGGACGGGAAACGAAAGTGAAAACAAAGAACTGATGCCACGCCCAGTTAAATTTAAAGCACAATCTCAAAGATATTTCCAGAAATTTCCGAGTCGATTTATTTAGTTAGTCATACCGGAGGTTGACTGCCGATAGACCCCTCTGACGCTCAAGTTAGTCTTTTTGTGAGAGTTTTGATAGTTAGGAATAAAAAATACTAGGGTTCTGAAAGTCGTACCTGTTTCATGGTGACGTTATACTTTATATAAGAAATTCCTGCTAGGTTTAGGTCACTGTTTGTGAATGGACTGATCGGCCTACACGCGGTTCTACGCCTGAACCCGGGCTCAGCAGGACCGGCCCAACCAGAAGAAATTCTTCCAAGTTTTTAAACGATATAAGTGAGCTTTGAAAAATTTAGAGAGTGGAGTTCTAAGCTACCAAAATCCTTAGATATGTTGAAATAAAATCCGGAGTGAAGAGAGAAATTCGATACAATAAAGGTGGATTCGTAATATAAAGAAAGTTGAAAAATAATAAAATGTGTTTGAAATAGGTTGAATGTCTTTTCTAGAGACTAATTTTTGTTGAAACGTGGTTGTGTTAGTCAGAGAGTTGTGTTATGTATCATTTGTTGTCCGGTGCTAGTGAATTTATAATCCTCTCATTCTTAAATGATTTTTTTTTGTAACTAGCTTATTCTCTATATTTTAGCTAACTAATTGTTACTATTTCTTCAACCTTCACGATTTAGACTTCTACTTCAAGTAACTTATTAACTTCCAAACCACTCAGCCATGTTTATGTTAATTGCCTTTCACTATTTTTAACTTCCATGTTCTAGTTAACTACTACTTGTTATTTTTTAAAGCACTTGTCAATTATGTATTAATTTTCTGAAATTCTTGAATCTTGGAATTCTCAAGTATTCCGTGTGCATAAATTCTCAAGCCAACTGAATTCCAAGACTTTTAATATTTGGGCCTTTTCACTTTTGGGCCAAATAGGTTGAATTATTTTAGACTATCAACAATTGCCCTTGTATATGTTTGGTTGAGCAAACTAATATATGATATAAAAATTCTCTTAATTTTCATTAAACTAGACTTTGAATTTCATCCCAATGGCTTGTTGGTTTCCAAACAAAATTAGTGAATTAAACCTAAGTAATGTCATTTATGAGGAGTCTCTTAAATCTCAAACAATCTTTTACAAATAAGAAACATTAGATCCAAATATTACATTGAGATCTTTCAAATTTGACATATCTATTTCCCTCTCCATTACAGAAGATAATAGATTTCTTTAAATTTCAACTTTTTACTGTTCCCTTACGATTCGATCGTTTCTACAATATAAATCACTTTTGTTACTTTTTTCATTTTTCACCTTAGCTTTCAATCCTCTTTTTTGACTTTCATACTCTCCTTTGTCACTTTTGCAACCATAGCTTCTTCTTGTCATGTTTCTTCCTTTTCTTCAAATGATTTTGTTGTGCTGAATGTCACCGATGTACGTTTCTAATTTCAACATTTTCAAAAAAATCTCTATGAGTTTCCTAATTCCACTTCTTTTACAGGCTATTATACTTAAAGTAGTCTACATCTTATTTGAGCCTCTACTGTCTTTCATAAGAATCATGTAAAGAATTCTCACACTTTAATTACCCTTTTAACCTATGAACTCTAACACTAGAACTCTTGTTTTCAGCATTATAGAAGGTTGTCCACACTTTGACCATGAATACGGTCTACCTCTTACAATTGGGACTCCTCCACCTATTGATTCTTCTCATCCATCACTCCCTTATTTAGGAAAAGTAAGAAAGTCAAATTGCCCTATGGAATTCACTTTGTTTCAAGCTCCTGAACCATTAAAACTGTGGCCTAGAAATGTAAACCTGAGCTAAATGGGTATACAGGTTATACCCATCATATCATTTAGCTTAGAAGAGGGAAGGCTTACTGCAACTGATAGCCCTCGTCAAGAATTTTATAGAGTATCAACCTAATCTTGTGTTTGTGATTTTGTAATTCTAAAGTCCTTCATGCAACTCCTTTATATTTCTTTTTAGACATGCTTCCATTTCCTTAAAAAGATGTTTTCTTTTTTTATTGGATTGCTTGTTAACGAGGACTTTGTTTGCTTAATTTAAGAAACCCCTAATTAAGATTATAGCGTTTTTAAATGTTTATCTTATTTTGAATTGAATAACAACTGAACTTCTTTAAGAACTCATGTATATGAAGAAGAACACGTTAAATTTATTTGGGTTCTTCTAAATTGGTTTGTCTTTTTCCATATTAATAATAAACCCAGCTTATAACTCTGACAACTAAATCTATCAAAACTTCAAAATTATTATAACTCATGCTTAACCTAAAGAAAAATTTTCAGGGTCCAACAACATTAGCCAAATAACTTACTTTATTAATATGATTTTTTCCTTGATAAACCCTTTTGAGCTTTAGCATTTCTTTTTGTATAAATCACATTTTATGCTTTTAAACTTAACCAAATGTCCTACCCAAGTCATAAAGCTAGTGAAACATTTGTGACTGTTGAGTTTGTGGATGTACAAAATTATAAGTATGGAGGTGTACATATGTTAGGGTTGGTTATAATGTTGGGATGTTATTTTACGTCTCATCATCGAAATTCCCATGTTGATGTAGTTTATTTTAATTTTTATAAGGAAAAGAAAGAAAAAATAAAAAAAAGAAGAAAGAAAAAAAAGAAAAAGAAAAAAAGCGAAAAGAAAAAGAAAAAGAAAGCAAGAAAGAGAAAGAAAAAAAAAAGAATGAAAAAATGTTTACAATAAATATATCAAGGAGGAATTGCATATGTGATGAAACATTGTTTATGGTTTATGCATCTCCTAAAGTTGTAATGGATGTGTTATTTGAGTATGTTGAATATGAGGTAGATGTTGGCTTGGAAGGTTCATTGTTGTGATTTCATTGGCATAAATTATACGAGTGCTTCATTCGGATTGGTATATGATTCATATAATTTGTGTATGAGAGCTAAATGGATTGTGAAATATAAATGTTGCATTTGTTATATCTGATGGTACCTAGTTTTTTACGAGTGTTGCTCTGTTTTACTAGCTCTGATGATTTTCATGCTATTTGACCCAAATATATCTCACCTTACCTTTGTCTACATTACAATCCTAAAAAGTCCTTTGATTTGTGGTTTTGCATATGACTTTTAGTGATGGAGAAATGAAATGATATGCAAAGTTGTAGATTGTTATGATCATGAATGGTGTTGAGTGTACCCACGGATATATTTTATTTAAACACATTTTCCGAGTCTACCATTAAATTACTCAGTTTTTGAAGATGATGAATATTGATAGATCATGAGTAGAAGCTTTGAATGTTGAGTTTTTACTAGGGCTTCAAAAGTCATTTACCTTTACTTATGGTTAAGAAATGTGAAAAATGAGTTAAACTTTTGGTTTGTGATTTTGATTTTGACGATTTGCCCGAGGAAGGTCAAAGGCTAAGTGTGGGGGTATTTTGATAGGATTTAATTATATTATATTTTCTTATATAATTCTATGTGATTTCAATCCTATTTTCAAGATAAAATGCTTAATTTGTGTTCAATTTGTATTGACTACTAGATTGGATATGTTGATATATATTTGAAACCAAAAAGATAAGATATTCTAAAGCAAATTGGAGCACAATTGTTTAAGAAGGGAAAGGCACAAAATTATATATATAAAAAAGAATTAAAGCTTGTTGGTGGTATGTGCGCTGTGTTTAATGCTGCGTTGTTGCATGAAACGTAGCAACGCAGCGTTAAACACTGTGTCATGGTCTGCGTTTCAGAGAAAATGCACAAGCAGAAGGGGCCGCATAAGGTTTTAAATGAGGGTGATATTTAATTTTCTTGTGACAGGCATAGTGGAGGCGCAAGTGTGGGCGTGAAAAGGAGAACAATAGAGGCGCAGTGCTGTGTGAAGAGAAGCTTGGATGTGGGTCTGCGGCTTGGAGAAGCCGGTGGCTTGGCTGCGTAAAGAGAGGGAAGAGCAGGCGTGAGACGGGAGCGTGAACAGAGGCTGGGACAATAAACGCCCAACATTAATTGTCCCATCAAACTATAGTGGCGGCAGCATGCAACAATGAGAGAGGGCTGGTTGGACCGAAAATCATTAAAATTTATTTGCCATTTGTGAATAGTGAAGAGAGGAGAGGGCATATGGAGAAAAGGACTCATTTTTGGAGCATGAAAATAGAAATGGAAGGCTAACTTTCTGACGCTAATTCAACGGTATTATCAATGCCAAATCACGATTAAGCTAATTTTTATTATTTTAAAGTTGTAATTTTTTTGGGGTTATTGTGTTGCTGGTATTGACTTGATTGGTTTTGGGATGAATGATCTTAATATGTTATTTTGATTGTTATATTTCGAACTTATTGCTAAAACATTGATTGTAATTCGTAACCATTACTTTTGATTTTTGTGAGTAGCATCTAATATTTGTTAATTGTTAGGGACAACATAACTTAGGCTAGATAACCCGAACGTGTGAGGTGATTGCCTATATTGATTGTTTTCCAATTCATAATGCAATTGTCAAATTGAATATAAAGATTGTATCCTAGGTTATTCGATAGTTAGGTTTAATTAATGATCGTATCTCGTAGGTTTAATTAATAATCATATCTTGATTAAATACAACCTAAGGAAAAACCGAGATTTGTATAGCGTTCTATTAGTCTCAAATCAATAGTCCAAAAAGAATTGTAAAGACTTTAGAATGAAGGAATATGCTTGATTGTGTTTAGGCTGAGATTGACCCCTAGAACCGGACCTTACTTATATTCAACACTTTTCTCATTTTCAATTAATTGTTTTAATTTGTTTTCAATAGTTTACTTTTACTTTAATTTCTAAATTGTTGGAAATCCAAAAACCCCCCATATACTTTCTTTGCACCAATTAATTTCTTTACGAAAATTAACCAAACATTCTCTATAGATTCGATCCCGACTTACCATAACTACAAATTTTAGTGTGCGGGGTTAGGTAAATTTTGCAGTGCACTTGACATGTTGGGCCCATGTTGGACCCCGAACTTTTGATGAAAAATAAGATGAATAAGATGAAAAAAAAATTTATCGGGATTTTCAGATTAGGTTTCCAACGCGAATTCGAGTTCCAGTTTCGTTCGTTTCATCTTTCGGTTGAGACTCGAATCATGTATCAGTATGAGGGAATCTGTATAAGTAGTTGGATTTCGAAAACGGGATCCAACACTCGGAGAAACAAAAGGTGGCTTGCGATCGCGATAGCTCGCGATCGCGAGACTCGGAGAAAAAGGATCAGCTCGCGATCGCGATGGCTCGCAATCGAAAAAGGCCAGCTCGCAATTGCGAACAGCTCGCGATCGCGAACTGCAGAGAGAAAACTTTGAAAAAAAAATTTCTTTTTTCTTTTCTTTCACAAAAATCACTGAATTTCAAAAATTCATAACTATTCACTCAAAACTCCAAAAATTACAAATTTGGTATCATTGGAAAGATAAAAACAAGTTCTACAATTTCCATAAAGGACTTAAAAATTAAATCCTTTTCTAAAGGGTTCAAAAACCAACTCAAACTTTCTCTCCAAAATCATGTCACCCTAAATAGTCACATAACCTGTAAAATTTCTATCTTTCAACTCCAAGGTCCAAACATGTCATATTTTATATCAATGCAAAGATCAGAAAGCGACCCACAACTTTCATAAAGGAAAGAAAAATCAAATTGGTCTCCAAGGGAGCCAAAAACCACTTCAAAGTTTCTGTTCACTAATGATCTTTCCGAAACAGTAACAGAAACTTCTAAAAATCTTAACTCCACATTCTATGGTCTAAAATTTTCATACTTTACATCAATGGAAAGATAAAAACATAATCTAAAACTTTCATGAAGAATGTAAAAGCAATTTCTTCCTCTATAAGGGTGGTCAAAATTCCAATCAAAGGTACTGCCCACATAAATGTCATCATGAATAGTAACATAGTTTCTAAAATTCATAACTTCTCATTCCATTGTCCAAAAATTCTATACTTTATATCAATGTAAAGATCAAAACAAAATCGTCAACTTTCATGAAGCACTTAAAGGCAATTTCAACCTCTAACTAGGTCAATTTTTCAATCAAAGTTTCTGCGAGAATATGTGTCATCCTAAAACAATATCCAAACTTCCAAATTTCATATCTTCCAATTTCCACAATAAAAAGTAACATATTATACATCATTTTAAAGCTATGCAATTTCTATATAACTTTTATGTAGACCCCTTACTCTAATTCAGACCACATCAGTACAAAAATTGGCCTCAAAGCAGTACACACAAACTTACCGTTAATAGCATTTTTCAAAAACAATGCAATATAACCTTATCTTTGGAAGATCATAACTTTCAATCCCGATATCAAAAACTATCATACTTCATGGAGATAGAAAGCTCTCAACAAAAGCTACAAGTTTTATGAAGATCATTTTATCAAATTCTGCCTAAATCAAGCCAGAAAAATTCACGAAGATTTCAGCTCAAAAAGTCAACCCTACTACTATTCAACCCAAAAAGTCAAACTCTCTTAATTCTCCAAATTCTCACACATTCACTATTTATTTGTTACTTTTCAACTTCCATTCAAATCAAATTAATCACTATACTTGTCATGGTAACCTTACACACACAAATTTATTCAAAACTTCCAAGTCAACAAAAACCAAAATCCACTTCTTTTCACATCAATTTCATTTAACTCTAAAACACCTACAACACATACATACTCAAAAACACTCATTTAATTTCATTTAATAATTTCTAATTTCCAAGAAAAGTTCGGGGTCCAACAGTACAATTTTTCTAAATCAAAATTCATGTGTGTATACTCATATTATGCATGTGAATGAAATCATAAATCTTATCCTAAATGCACCAAATTCATTCTAATATGATGTAATTCATGTGACTAAGTAATCTAACACTATAACTCTCAGCAGTTTTGGAAACCAATAATTACATTGAAGGAGCAATTCTCAAAGGTTTAGCCATTTGTAACGGAAAGCTTTAAAGAATCAAATAGCAAGTTAAGATTCTCAACCTGTTGAAATATTGTAATGCTTATTTAGTTGTGGAGAAGGCTAAAGAGAGGCTAATTCACATCCAACATTCTCGTTATATGGATCCATCTAACCTTGTACTTTAAAAAGAAGAAACAGAAACTATTTCATCTTTCTTTGATATGTTGGAAGTTAATTATTCAATGCTCAAATAGAGATTGAGGTTACAATAAATCACTAATGAGGATAGGAATATAAATTTCCTTCATAAAGCTATCTTTTCTAAGAAACCTCAATAGAATTTATTTGTAAAGGAATGATGGAACTTTGGTTCTTCTTAAGATTTTCTTATACAGGAAACCTTCAAATATTTTTTGAATTGATACCTCTTCTTCATCCTTACATCTTCTTAGCTCTTTTATCAATGATAGAATCTCTATCTCAGATGCAATTGCTCTCATCTTACTATTTAGTCCCTTAAATGTGGAGAGAGCTGTGTTAGCCTCAAACCAATCAAGGCCCTATGCCCTAATAAGCTTAATTCCTTTTTTTCCCAAAAAAATTCACTTCATCTAGCATATGGTGACTAATGCCATATTAGATTTCTTTAATACAAGTTGCATGTTAAAAGTGTTCAATAAGACTTTTACTAGTCTTGTCTGTAACGCCCTATATTAGGGGTTAGAATATTGAGGAATTAGCAACGCATAGTATGCTTTGCATATTTGAGTATTCACTTATATATGCATATGTATTTTTGACACATACAAATAATTGTATATGCATTCATTGACATTTTCGGGTATAATTAGTTTTATAATTTCGATTAAAATGAGAATTGTGGTTTTTATGTGTCAAAAATTTATTTGGAGCATATCATAATTATTTCAAAATTTTTGGTAAATTTTAGGAATTTTTGAATTGGGATATTTATGGACTAGGAAAATATTGGAAATGGATTAGTGGTAGTGAGACATGTGTCAATTTTAATTGGTGACACATGTATTACATGCAAAGAGGATACGTGGGTTAAGTTTGAGAACACTGTAGCTATTGTTGCTTTTCACTGTAATGTTCTTCACCACCGAAAACACTGGCTATTAGACTCTCTTTTGTTTCATGCAACACCAAAACATCAGCTGTGTAATTTCTGTGCATTTGATTCACTCTTACTGCTGGGAATAGCTGAATCAAGTAAGTAACTTTGATGATATTTTGCGATGTAAATATATATACATGCATGAGGAGTTTAAGCAGTATAGTTTCAGTGAAAGAAATATGCGTGAATGAGAATTGGATTTTTGATATTAGATATGAACCTTGGATTTTTT
>JANKOD010000193.1:33428562-33439119 GCA_026284645.1 Erythroxylum acuminatum | reverse complement strand
CTCGAGTGTTGTATTGGATTCTTCGATAGGTTGATAGCACTTGTGTTGTTACAGAAAATTGGAATATGTTCTTCTTGCATTGAATAATCCTCTAACTGATGCTTGTTCCATAACGTCTGTGAGCAACAGCTTGCAGCTAACATATATTCAGCTTCTGCAGTAGATAGAGCAATTGAACTTTGCCTCTTACTTGACTAGGAAAGTAGATTATGGCCAAGAAAGTGACAGCCTCAACTCGTACTCTTTCTATCAATCCTGTCGCCAGCATAATCAACATCACAATAGCCAATTAACTTGAAATCTTTACCTTTCTCATACAATAAGCAAAGATCGGTAGAACCTGATAGATATCTCAAAATTCTTTTAACAGCTATATAATGAGATTCTTTAGGATCTGCTTGAAATCTCGCACACAAACAAACACTAAACAAAATATCAGGTCTGCTTGCTGTAAGGTAAAGTCAAGAACCAATAATTCCTCTATAATGGGTTTGATCAACCTTCTTACCAGCTTCATCCTTAGACAGAAGGTTTGAAAGATGCATAGGAGTTGACATTGGTTTCACTTTTTCCATCCCATACTTAATCAACAGTTCTTTGATATTTCTGTTGATGAATAAAGACCTTTTCTTTGGTTTGCTTAACTTGCAACCTAAGAAAGAATTTTAATTCACCCATCACGCTCATGTCAAATTCATTCTTTATCAAATTCTCAAAACTAGTATATAGCTTTTTAGACGTTGCACCAAAGATAATATCATCAACATATATTTGTACTATGATGAAATCATTCTTAATTCATTTTCTAAATAAAGTCTTGTCTGCATGTCCTCTTTTAAAACCATTTTCAATTAAAAAGGAACTTAGCCGATCATACCAAGCTTGGGGAGCTTGTTTCAAGCCATACAAAGCTTTATGAAGTCTATAGACATAGTCTGGTTTCTTAGAATTTTTGAAACCAGGAGGTTGCTTTACATAAACCTCTTCATCTATAAAACCATTCAAAAAGGAACTTTTCACATCCATTTGAAAAAGTTTTATATCATGACAAACAGCATCTGCAAGCAAAATCCTAATAGCTTCTAATCTAGCTATAGAAGCATAAGTTTCATTATAGTCTATTCCTTCTTGTTGATTATAGCCTTGAGCTACTAATTTAGATTTGTTACGACTTACTCTACCTGACTCATCTAGTTTATTTTTAAAAACCCATCTGGTTCCTATGATTGACTTTTTGGAGGGTCTGGTAACTAAAGACCAAACTTTATTCCTAGTAAATTGGTTCAACTCTTCTTGCATGGCTAAAATCCAAGCTTCATCCTGAAGAGCCTCATCAATTTTCTTAGGCTCTATTTCATAAATAAAAGCTACATTTTCTTTTCTTCTGAATTTAAACCTAGTTCTCACACCTTCTAAAGTTTCTCCTATAATCAAATTTTCTAGGTGAGAAGACTCATATCTCTAATCCTTTTTCAGACCAAGATTTTTAGGAATATCTTCTACATTATCTAAAGGAGTATCTGATGGTGACACATCTTCACTATCAACCAAGGTTACTGATAGGGTTTCATTATCAGTATCATTTCTTTTATTCAGTTGAGAACTATCATCAAATTTAACATGAATAGATTCTTCAACAGATTTAGAAGCAAGATTATAAACCCTATATGCTTTAGAAGATAATGAATATCCTAGAAAAATTCCTAAACAGATCTTAGAATCAAAATTATCCAATATTTCTTTTGTATTCAAGATAGTACACTTGCAACCAAATGGATAGAGGTAAGAGATATTAGGCTTCCTTCCTTTCCATAACTCATAAGGAATTTTATTTAACAAAGATCGCATAAGTATTCTATTTTGAATATAACAAGCTGTATTTACAGCTTCTGCCCATAAATACTTAGGAAGATTCATTTCACACAGCATGGTTCTTGCCATTTCCTGAATCGTCCTGTTCTTTCTTTCTACAACTCCATTCTGTTGTGGAGTTCTAGGAGTAGAGAAATTATGAAAAATTCCATTCTCTTCACAAAACATTCCGAATTTTTCATTTTCAAATTCACCACCATGATCACTTCTAATTTCAGTGATAGAAATTCCTTTTTCATTTTATAACTTTTTGGATAGAACTTTAAGGCACTTAAGAGATTCATCTTTATGTGATAAGAAAAATATCCAACAAAATCTAGTGAAGTCATTAACAATTACGAGACCATACTTCTTTCCGCCAAGGCTTAATGTTCTAGTAGGACCAAACAAATCTATATGTAACAACTCTAGAGGTCTAGATGAAGTTACAACATTTTTAGAAGGAAAAGATGTTTTAACTTGTTTTCCTTTTTGACAACTCTCACAAAAGAAATCTTTGTTAAAACTTATTTTTGGAAATCCTCTTACCAAATCATGTCTAACCAAATTTGAAATATGTTTAAAACTAACATGACCTAGCTTTTTATGCCAAATCAATTTTTCTTCATCTGTTAATATAAAACATGAAATATTTTGACTTTTCAAATCTTCTAAGTTAATCTTATAGAGATTGTTTCATCTCTTGGCAAAAAAGAATACGGAACCATCCTTATTTTTGACTACACAAGAATTTTGATTAAAGGATACTTCAAAGCCAGAATCACATAATTGACTTACATTAATCAGATTATGCTTTAAACCTTCAACTAGCAGAACATTATCAATAGATGCAAATGAATCTTTACCAACTTTGTCGATTCGAACTATTTTGCCCTGCTGGTTATCTCCAAAAGTTATTGAACCTCCTTGCTTATTTTGGAGGTCTAGGAATATAGACCTTCTTCTCGTCATATGTTGCGAGCATCTACCGTCCAAGTACCATTGGTGATGGATGCTTTTTCTAAGAAAGAAGATCTCATCATCGTATTCCTTTTCAGCTACTAAGCATATGTTTGCTTGTACTGATGCTTCTGAATCTGAATCTGATTCGGATGAATCCAAATCTTCCCAAGTTGCCATCATGCTCTTTTTGTTTTCTTTACTTTTCTTCTGTTTTCTTTTGAGCGACGAACATTCAGACTTGTAGTGTCCTGGTTTGTTACACTCATAGCAGACGATAAAAGTTTTCTCATTCTTGACTTCATCTTTGTTATTTTTCTTAAAAGAAAAATCTTTATTTTCATTTGCTTTCTTTTTCCACATCCTTCTAGTCTTTCTTGAAATGAAGGATAGTTCATCATCATCTTCACTTGAATTTTGATCAGATTCACAGGCATCATCATTCTTCATTTCTTCAATCTTTAATGCTTTTGAAGATGTACTTCTATTCCTCTGGTTCTTTTGATTCTTCTGACCAGCCTTTAATGCTATAGATTTGTCTTTTCTAGGTTTATCTTCTACTTTAAGCTTCATGTATCTTCAAAGAACCAAGCAATTCATCTAGCTTCAGTCTGCTTAAGTCCTTGGCTTCTTGTATTGTTGTAACTTTGGGTCTCCACCTTTTAAGAAGACTCCTAAGAATCTTTCTGACATGATCTTGATTATCGTAGATTTTTCCAAGAGCTTTAAGTCCATTAACGATAGTTTGAAATCGTCCAAACATCTGATCAATAGACTCATCCTCTCTCATCTTGAACAGCTCATACTGATGTACAAAAATGCTGATCTTAGACTCTTTTACTTGATTTGTTCCTTCATGTGCGATAGATAATGTGTCCCATATTTCTTTTGCAGTTTTGCATCCAAGAACCTTATCATATTCACTTCTTCTTAAGGCACATCTTAGAAAGAACTTGGCCTTTGAGTTTAACTGAAATCGAGCTTTCTAATTAGCTGACCATTCGATACGAGGAATGATATTGCCTTCATCATCTAATGGTGTGTATGGACCATTCTCAATAATATCCCAAACATCAATATGTGTGGATTCAATAAAGAGCTGCATCTTGTCCTTCCAATAATAATAATCCTCACCATTGAACGCAGGAGGTCTTGTGACCGAGGCACCTTCAGCTATAAAAACATGTGATTCAACTATGGATCTTTGTCCTCACTTTGTAAAGATGGTTCTTGGAAATCAAGCTCTAATACCAACTGAAGTAAATCACTTGTTAATATAGGAATCACGTAAAGTATATAAAATAAACAAGAAGGGGGGTTGAATTGTGTAATCTTTTCGAAATTATTAATCTTTTGAGATTTCTTGAATATCTTTACAACTATCAGATGAATACCAAAGATACTTTACTAAAGTTGATAGGTATTTGGATCGCAAGTAATTTTATCTACTTGTCTAACAATAAGAAAACTAAAGTATAAGGGTTAGAGAATAGACGTCGCGATTTTAAACTAGTTCACCCCAAACCTTGGGCTACGTCTAATCCTCAGAGTTTGTCTGAGATTTCACTATACTCTTCAACTTTACAAGTATTCTTTCTTCCCTTCCAGAGCCTCTTCAGGTCTCTTTCACAAAGTATTCTTTTCGCTATCTTAACCTCTCCAGGCTCTAGCCTTTTCTTTCTCTCTCTAAGAAAGATATTTTAAGCTTTTTGTTACAGTAGTATTTGCTCTCTTGTTTCGCAATTTGAATACAGAGTTTTTTTCTAATTATTGTACAACCAGAATTTTCTCTCTTGTAAGCACATTATATTAGTCTTCGACTAGGACTAGTATTTATAACCTAATTCTCCAACTGTCTTCTTTAGAAATTGCTTCTAGAAACCGTTATTTAGTTGAGTCCTATAACTAACTCTAACTAACTAACTGTCTGACGTTCTAGAGTATCTTCTTTTTGTATCATCTAATTTTGTTGCTTCGTCTGTGTTTTTGCGCTTCATCTATATTTTGGGCTTCATCTGTATTTTGTGCTTCGTCTGTTGTTTGCACTTCGTCTGTTGTTTGCGTTTCATCTATGATGGCGTATATCCTCTATTGTTGACATATCGTCTGTCTTTTGCGCTTCGTCTGTGTTTTCACTTCGTCTGTAATGACTAAGTGTTACTTACATTTTTCTGCACACTTAACAAACTTATCAAAACAGTTCATACACTTCTAAGATTATTATTATTTGATTGTCACCAAAATTAATAAAAGTAAAGTCTTTTTGACTTAACATTATACAGGTTTATGAGATGATCATATATCTCTTTGGTTGTTTTCTTGTCCTCTATGCTTGATAAAACTTCTTTAACTAAAGTCAGATTAAGATTTGCAATAATATTTGCTTCCATTTCATTTCATTTGTCATCATTCGTAAAGTCCCTCAAACTTTCACTAATTTCTTCAAGATAATTATCCTTTATAGGAATAACTTTTATCTTCTAACTTTTATAATAAGAAATTGGTCCCATTAAACTTCTCAGTATTAAATTTAACTGTCATTGCTTCTGCTTTAAACTACTTCGAGATTAAGGAAATAACTCCCACTATTTTTTGTAAACAATAATTATATATGTAAATAGTATACAGTACCACTATATATATATATATATATATATAAGCTTCTTTTGAAGAAAAAAATTTGAAGAAAATATAAGCTTCAATACCACTTACAAAAAGTATCATAACTCAATTAAGATTAGAAGAAATATAACTTACAAAATATTATTATAAGTGAAAAATGAGTAAGTTAAAATACAAGCAATCACTTATTAACTATAAATTACAAAGATTAATTTGCAACCTATTAGATTAGTATCCTCATAAGTTACTATGAAATACTTATAACTTGTTTTTTGATACTTGAAACAAAAGGATCGATGGATATTCATAAGTGAATTAAACTAATTATAATAATATTTTTAATATATTATAATTAGCACATATTTTAATATTTATTGTTGTATTACAAATTATTTACCTTTAACTGTAAATAATATCTAAATTCTTATAATGAATAATATTTGAATATTGTGAGTAATATTTAGATTCTTTTATCAATAATAATACATCCTTTTCAAATAAAATCCTGAGAATTTCAATATCCATGATTTTGTTGTTCCAATTTCTATTTCGCAAGACTAGTGTTTTTCTATAATTCAAAGCTGAAGTCTAAAGGGCAGACCATAATAATGTGGTATTAATCATTGCTAAGACCATTATTAAGCATACTAGCAGTTTGAGTTATGCAATTTTGTCCACATCAAAAACATAATAATAAATTACGAGTGAATATTTCTCTGCAACTTACTACTTCGAACAGTGGGAATAGCAATGTTGGAATTTTCATGACTGTTCATAATACTTTCAATTGTTTTCTAATTATATAATTATCGCAATTGCCGAGAATCGACAGTTGATATGCCAATGCTCTCTCGAGTGACTTCGGAGGCAATCGAAACACAGCAATAACCTGACAATATTGGTTCCTGTTCAACATCATACTTCTCTTCTTCTAGCATTTTGAGCCATGGATCATCTTTCTCTCCCTTTTCTCGATCAAAACCATCAACGAACCTGGACGTTTGCTTGGTTTTGGATTGAGTCTTGCTAAAAGGTATGCAGAAAACACGTTCAGAGAAACTGGTATGCAAAAACATGACGTACTTGTACGCATGATCATCATGCTGAGACATCTTTGCCTCCCGAGAAAGTTGGGAGGTGTCCGTTATAATAGAAGTGTCGACACAAGTAGCCATTGAAGCAAGTAATATTAGAGAAGATTGTGGCTGTACTTGTGGAGACACAAAGTGCTTGCTAGGATGAGAAAATATCTTGCACAGTGAAGAGTTACGACCAGAACTTGGATGGAAAATAAAGATGTATCTTATGGAAGGTATTTTAAAGGATGAAGAAAGGAATATCAACTTGGTTTCTTTTGCAACATTTTTTTGCTATAAATTTCTCAATGGGTGCACCCAAGTCCAAGAATCAGACGCAACATATAATTAACGAGTTTGAAAGAAACCAAGTTAAGCATATCATAACCTCACATAACATGCAGTTTATTAAATTGAAAATTGAAAGAAAAGAATAGAATATTACATGGAAAGAGAATAAATGGCTACCATACATGAAATTGTGCAGAAAATATACACAAATATCCCTCAGATAGTTCCCAATAAACCAAGTAGTCCATCGAAGTTTTCATCAATTACATCAAAGTTATATATAAATTGAGGAAAATCATTATTGGTCTCCTTATATGTTAGCTACAAGCTATATGACGCCGAGATACATAATGTACCAGTAAACAAACGTAAACTACGAACTTTTGCTCCACTAAGTCAACATAAAACATATTCTACGTACATACACAATTGTAAAGGCTAAACTACTAATGATTATTGAGTCCAGGCTTTGTTTTGATTTGAATGCATAACAAAATGAACAGCATCATGCTATTTATAGACTTGAATTAATTCCTGGAAGTCTTAAGAATATTCTATCTCAGATTTATATCTTTATTACAAAAAATGTGGCTGTACTATCTATTTATCAGGGAACGATTACTGAATATTCATACAGGGAACGTTTACATATTAACAAGGGGGTAAAATGACCCTGTAAAATGTATCGCAGTGTCTTCTTCAAGAAACCAATATCCAAAAGCTTCAATGGAAAAGCATTTTACTTACCCTTTCCTTTGAAAGATCATACAACTGTCATAATAATGTCCATTCATTAGCTTCACATAACATTAAACAAAAATCTGCAATTACCACGTATTCTTGCCATGGAGGCCCCAGATGGGCCATCGTTGTTATAAGAACCACAGTTACCAAATAATCTTGAAACAAATAAAAGTAAACTAGAGGCCATATGCGACATGAAAGGTGAACAGTGCAGTACATATAGTGACAGGAAAGGGCTTCCCAATCAACTTAAACCTGCTTCCTTAAATTAAAATAATTGAATGGCACAATAGAAGCGAAGGATGGAAGATAAATTTGTAGACGCCACGCACAGTTGTAGAAAGGCGTAAACATAAGCAGAAGAGTTTGAAATACTTTACATAGATATTCAAGCCAGAGAAACTAAAAATGGTCAATCCAAAGCTACAATACTCAAGCTTCTCCAGCAGTTTAACATCTGGCCATTAAATTATAACCTTTATGCATCTAACTCGAACATTCTGCAGCAGGTATATGAGACATTCCTGAAAAAGAGGTACCTTTCAAACAGGTATACAAACTAACTCAAGATCTTCAACAAACTTGACTTTGGAACACCATTAGTTCTTCAAAGCTTGACCTCAACGTCAACGCCAGCAGGAAGGTCAAGTTGCATTAGTGAATCTATCGTTTGTGCAGTGGGATAGAGGATATCTATTAATCGTTGGTGGGTTCGAATCTCAAAATGGAATCTTGCATCCTTGTGCACATGGGGAGACTTGAGAACACAATAGACACGCTTCTTGGTTGGTAATGGCACGGGACCCATTGTCTTTGCATTTGTAGTCCTTGCTGCATCAATTATCTGCTTGCAGGAGTCCTCAATGAGTCGTACAAAGAAAGATCTTAGCTTGATTCTAATCTTCTGTTTTGGTGCCATCTAAGAATAGAAATAACAAAAGAGAAAGAAAAAAACATTGGTTATGCTAACATAACAGATAAGATCAAGTAAACTTGCCCATGCTAAAATAGTATTCTAAGTGTTGTTTTTGGTCATTACCATAGCCCCGGCAGGTTCTCTACTGATTTAAATTCATCAGGTTCCTATTTGGCATGTAGATAATTGCTCTTTGTTTTTATAAACTATATGATTAATTAAACTCCAGCAAACTCTAGTAATGGATCAATGTAATGATATTTGCTGAAGCAGTTCAAAGGTGCCAATCTTTGCAAGTAAAAAATTCTGAGTCTCACAGACAGTATTAAAGCTAAGAGTATCCCTCCACAATCAGCTTACTCGATAAAGTTTGGGACTATCTCTACGTTAATAAGCCCTTTCCACAGACAGAGAGTCCAACAAGCACTCAGATGCTGATATTTACAAGAAATGCATATTTGAGACTACGCAAAAGGCTACTACTGAGTACAAGAATGCTATTGACATGGACTAAAAAATGGCATTATATTTACAAGAAATGCATATTTGAGAATATCCAAAAGGCTACTACTGAGTAAAAGAATGCTATTGACATGGACTAAAAAATGGCATTTTGAATTTAGCTAGTTAGCACAAACAAAATTCATCCCATCAGTTCCCAATTTAGCCAAGGAAATGACGTTAATCCTCTAGTTTCCCTTTAAATTCAAGCTAAAATTGGACATGAGAAAGTTATCAGATACCTTATCTGCATCTGCTGCAATGCTGACCGATGGAGAACTGGGTGCCTCAGACCCTCCAATCTAGACAAGCAAAACGAGAAAACAACAAATTAACAGTAGTCAAATTACAAGTCTTCCTTATATATCGGAGTTGCATACATTTGAAACTAAATTAAAAATAATAATAAAATAATAAGTTTCCAGGATATACCACCCATCAATAAACAAACAACTTGTAGCTAAATGTTTATCCCATAGATAACTTGAGAATGTGTATTAATTCACTCTAGAGCATCATTTTACCTCAATTTTATGCAGTTAAATAATTTCGAACAACATCATTAAAGAAAATAAAACTAAAGAAACAAACCTCAAAGCTCTCAGAATCAGGTACATCGAGGGACTCAACAGGTGGGTCTAGCGCGTCTTGAGAATCCAACACCTCAGGAGCAGCAAAAACCCTGTTTTGTGAAGGTAAGGGCTTAAGGGTTCTCTGGACATTATCAACAGAACCGCAGGGCAAAAATAAAGGAAAAGAAGACAACTGCATATGTCTAGAAGCCAAAGGAGCAGAATTTAAGGTCGCAAGAGAAGGTATAAGTGTTGTAGCCATTGAAGGTAACACAGTCATTCTCAACTCTCCCTTCTTCTCTGCTGACTGCTGAGTGAGGTGTTCGAAAGATGCACCCGCTTGTTTGGTGGGAATTATCCAATCAATTATTTATTTTTTTAAGAAATGGACCTATGATCTCTTTATGGGTCTTGATTGTTTACATAAACCTGCCCTTTCTCAACACCAACTGACCCGTTAGGCCCACAAGGGCATTATCCTTTCGATGTCAAAATTAATATTGGGATTAATCAAGATTACTTAATATTAGATGTCAAAAGATGGATATAAGAAAGCTCGTGAGTAGCTGACACTGAAATGCAACCTTATGATGTATAGATTATGTTTGGGACAATTTACTTGGATTGAGTTTAGTTTTGCCATTGAGTTCATTTGTTTCTAGGTCTGGCCTTGGGCAGGTATCCCTGGGCAATGACAAGAAGGGCAACTGTTTAGGGCCACTTTCATAAAGAATAAAATAAACAATAAAAGAGCTTTTATTTGGTTTCATTTTATTTTGCAAAGGTTAGGGACTCACTTTTGACCCTCACACAGAGCAACAAAAAGGGTCTCTATTTTGTTTCTTTTTGTTCTTTATGCGGTTAAGTGTATACTTAAGTATCTTCGTAGGACGAAGAACTTAATGTTTGTTTACTCTGGAAGTAATCTTATTCCGACAGGATATACTGATTCTGATTTCCAATCAGATGTTGATTCAAGGAAATCAACTTCTGGTTCTATATTTACTTTAGGAGGTGGAGCCAT
>JANKOD010000193.1:33413808-33427089 GCA_026284645.1 Erythroxylum acuminatum | reverse complement strand
AAACAGTAAACTAGTAAAGTATACAGTACAGCTGTATAATATATCAATATGGACTATTTTGCAATTTTTAAAAAGTTGAGGGACTATTTTATAAATTTAAAAAATATCCCGAAATGGTACCCGGTACCGGTACAGTTTCGTTCCAGAGCCCAATCTGATACCGAGCTCGGTACGATATTCGTAACATTGCTATAAATGCATATATCCATGAACATGATTCACAATGTTTTGATCTTATTCGGCTTTGTCGTCAAGCCTATTTACGTGTAGCTTGGTGCGGTAGATGGCGACAGCAAAGGCGTAGACACAGGTACCATAGCTGGACCGAAATTAGGTGTTCCAACAACATCACTTCGTTGCTCAAAACAATCGATTGGATGCTCAGACACCATATTACATTCTTTCCGGCTCCTCTGAAGTCGCTTTTCAGGCAAACAATTGCGACGATCATCGAATATGATGCCTTTAGATGTCAGATTCATGCAAATACCTTGCTCCTCACAGAAGAAGTTGTATGAAAATGTGAAGTTAGCCAAGTTTGGGAGTATACAGACGCCCTCTGGTACAAGTCCACTCATCATGTTATGTGCTAAATTTAGCTGCTCCAAGTGAGCCAATCCTGCAAGACTGTAAGGTATAGGACCGACTAATTTGTTATAGCTCACATCAAAAACTCTAAGTTTATAGAGATAGCCAACTTCTGGTGGCAAGCAACCTGTCAAGCTTGTGTTGATCATTAGTAGTTCTTCTAGAGTATCTGCGAAGTTGGCAATACTTGGAGGCAGGCTGCCATTAAAGTTGTTATTTGCAAATACCACCACTGAAGCTGAAGTTCCACCTAGAAAAGCTGGAATCACATTACTAAAGCGATTGTTGTTGAGAAAAATTGCGTCCAGTTTTTTTTGGAAGAGTTGAGGAGGCAGGGGCCCTTCGAATTCGTTGTAGCGAAGGTCGAGAAAGTTGAGCATTGGTAGGGAAAGTACAACAGTTGGGAAAGGCCCAACAAACCTGTTGTTACTAAGATCAAGTTCATATAGAAGTGAAAGGTTGGCTAATGATAATGGGATGACGCCACAAAAACGATTGCTGTTTAAGTGGATGAGCGCTACATCAGCGAGAAGGCCTAGTTCTTCAGGTAGGAAACCAGCCATATCAGCAAAGTTGAGGTCAATTCCAGCTACAACTTTGATTTTAGGGTCATCAAGAGAAGGTGCACAATATATGCCTTTGTATTGGCATACATCAAGACCATCCCAGTTGGAGGTGAAGTTGTATGGATCAGAGAAGATCACTCGTTTCCAGGCTTGAAGGGCAATATAAGCTCGGTTAAGCTTTGCGTGTGATAGAGAGTGACCGTGTGAACGTCGGTGGTGACGGCTGGAGTAACTGTGCTTTGCTGTAGCCATGGAAGAGAGGTGCAGCAGAAGGAGAATCACTAATGTACAGGTGGTCATAGATTGAATTAGAATGGTTGAAGCCATCGGATTTCTATATGTGGGTTTATGATGATGGTAAAGATTGCACATATATTTATTTATACCGGGAGCATGTCAAATGGATTATGTTTGTCTTGGGGTTAATCATCTTTTTGTTTTTTTTTTCAATCTCAGAGCTTGATTTCTTTCCTAGACAACAATGAACGAAAAAAAAAGGACAGAGAAAGAGAGCCATTACAGCGACAGTTAACCGTTACAAGAGATGGTTGTTTGATAAATACAGGAATGTGAGAATCCATTTAAGTTTTGCTCTGAAAAAATAGCATTGGCATCTGTGAGGATGATGCGCATAACAAAGACTTATCATCTATCCCCTGTAATTTTCGGCAGTAGTTCGAGTGGAGCAGGAGAATGACAGAATTATGGGGAGCCAAGGAAAATGAGAGGTTTGCTTCGAGTGAAAGGGATAAATATTTCTTGATCCCAGGCCCAGAGATGCTACCACTTTTCTAGAGAGTTGCTTCAAGACTTAGCTACCAATTTTCTAACTTTAGCAGCCTGAAAGGATAACAGGGATGCCAATGGGCCGGGCAGACTCGGGCTGCTCATGGCCTAGTCCAGCCCGACTCTCAGTCCATGAAGCCAGCAGCCTGGCCTGTGGTTTGACGGGTTACGGGTGGGCCAGACCAAACCTAACCTGTTATATATATATTTTTAAGAAAAAGTCAAAAATGGCGTTGTTTTTGAAGGAATAGTCAAGCCACAAGCCGACTCCTGTGGTCAGCCCATGGCCCGCCCATGGTCGGCCTTGACCTGTCCGTGATCGACTCGTGGTTCGGTTGAGCCAACCATGGTCAACTCGTAGTCAACCTATTGCCCGTTCAAACCGGCCCAAAATTGAGATGGGCCGAAAAGCCGAGTCAGTTTTGCCATCCTTAAAAAGATAATATCTAATTTCCAACGGAATTATATGAGAAAAAAAAAAGAGCTTATTACGTATAGTTTTCAGATTTCTCATTTAATATTGTAACGAAGAAAACATTAACTGTTAATTTTAAAAGCTCAAATTTCAACCACTAAATTGACACAGTACTCAATATATTAAACACAAAATTCCTTAAATTAGACTAAACATTATCTGAATACTTGGGAAAGTCTTATTAATATGCTAACGTAGTGACATCCAACAAGTCTCCTGCGAACAAAAAAACATTTATGCAATAACAAATAACAAGCCTAGTAAACAAGTATTACATAGATTCGTAATTAACAAAAATTTGGCAAATCCATTGTTATTCCCCACTTGAAAAACATTCACTTCTGGGGAGAGAAACTAAAGTAAGTCTCCAAAAGAATACGATCAAAGTCACCAACATCTTCTTCTATTAAAACATGGAAGTTGCACTTTTGCAATTGATGTGCCTAAATATGCACATATTCCAAAGTATCGTATTTGATTTCGTGTCAAATTACTGTATTTTACACAATTCTTGACATATTTTCAAATAATCGAACATGTTTCACCTTGGGATGAGATTTGTTAAGAATTATAGGCTATTCGAAGCAAAAATATGAAGAAAATCACAATCTTTAGAGGGATGCAATGTAACATCTCGTTTTCATACTAAGGGTTAAAATCTTATATTTGTGTAATTGAGAAAATAGCAATGAGAGATTAGAAAAATGCATTTCATACTCATGCATAATATAGCATTTACACACATGTGAATATTGATTTTTGCACATTAAAATGATTGTACATACATTCATTGACATTTTTCGGTATAATTAATCTATAAATGTGATTATATTTGGAATTGTGAATTATATGTGTTAAAAATTGATTTAGAGAGTATATATATTGATTTAAAATTTTTAGTGAAAATATGAGATTTTTCTGAAATTTAAGGGGCATTTTTGAACTAAGAAAAATACCAAGTAGCAGAACAATTGATGAATACTAGAAATAAGAGTCAAATGGCAATGGAAATTATTATAGATAACATTGGAATTTAATGACTTATTTCATTGAAAATTGGAAGACAGTTGGAGTAGAAATTGGAGACAAATGGACTAGTTAATAAAAGACCAAGAAGAGACCTTGAGAAAGTGACATGTGACAAGTGTCACTTGCCACACCACTTATTTTAAATTACGAAATTCATTTCTTTCACTTGTCTTTTACGAGACATGCTTCATTTCTCTATCTTCTTCTTTTTCTTCATCTTCTTTATGTGCTCTCTTCTTTACTCACGAAACCTCACTCTCACCCTCATCATGTTGACTTTTGTCCAACTTTTTTACTATGCTTCTTCAAGATTTATTGTCTTCTCCATCTTGTTATTAAAAGACCCAACCTATTCCACCTTAAAAGGGTGATGATCGTATATGTTGGAGGAGCTAGGGTTTCACGGTGATTGAAGAAGCTTTGGGTTAATCAAGTCAGTAACTTATTAATCTTCATATCTTTGATGAATGAAACATATTTTGATGATAGTTAGAGGTTAAATGTTCATAAAATAAGGATGGGTACATGCTAAAACATGAATAAGAAATGTGGGTAGATTCATGTCTTGCTTTGGTGTTTTGATGGGTAATAGATTATGGAATGATATAATGTTGGATTAAGTGAGTAAATAGTGTTTAAAGTGTGCTGGAAAAATGTTAGTTGTATCATTTTCCACTAATTATGCATCTGTTATTTAGCCATAACTTGTTCTGTAGATATCCAAATGAAATGATTTTTGATTTGGATTAAATTAGAGACATATGGCTACATTTTTCATGATGACATCAAATTTGAATTCTGTCTTTAAGAGTTTCAAATTTTGACTTGAAGTTAAGTACTGGATGCAGTAAATTAATGGATGAATACATGTGTTTATGTTCTGTTTTGAGAGTAAGAAAACTATGAGTGATGAGTTATTATGTAGATGTTATGAGTTGTAAATTAAGGGTCTAATGAAAGTGAAAGTTATGTTAACCAAGATGTTGAGTTATGTTCTTGAAAGGAGATAAATTAAGGTGATAGTTAGATGTGAAATGAAAGTGGAAATGAAGATGAATATGTGCAGAAAGCTGATGAAGTATGTATATATGTATATGTTCTGTGTTTAGTGTTCATGATCAATTATGGACTATAATTTTTTATGGATGATATTGAGTTGAAATGGAGTTAAGAATGATGGAAAAATGATAAGTATTAAACTCAAAATGATAGATCAAGCATAAGGTGTTGAATGTAGTAAGTAAAGAGTTAGAAATCTGGAAACTAAGGATGCAATTGGATATGTGTTGGGGAAAGTTACATAACTTTTTCTGTAGAACTCGGATTGGGGTCAATTAAGCATGATTTTAAAGAGGACTTTGAGTTCTATAACTTCTATGAAGATCCCAATAAGAGATTTTGTTATCTAAAGGGTCAAAATTTAGGTTTCTTACACCGCCTAACGGACATTCTCTAATCATTTAGTCTTAATTAAGTCTTAAATGGAGCTTGAATTGAACCTAGAATGTTGCTTGGATCAAGTGACCAGTGTGTGATATATATGAAGTGATAATTGGGGTTATAAAATAGTGAATGAATTGATTATATCAAAGTACCAAAGACATTAGTATAATGTGAATGAAGATGTTCATATGATTATAGTTATGATTCAAAGGAGTTGATTAATATGTATGAAGCACTTAAATGTGAATGAGAATTGGGTATTATGAGAGCATATAATGTTAGAAAAGAAATGAAGAGAAATTGAGTTATGATATTAGAATAACCAAGTGTTCTTGAGGTGTAAGCTGAAGAATAACCTAGACACATACAAAGGATAAGGATTGAATGGTGAACTTAGAAGGATCATGTACAAATGAAGTGTAAATCTAAGTTCAATTAGAAATATATGAATTATGAAATAAGAATGAGCATAAGACGTGAATTTAGATAATATGCCTAGGATTGTCATTGAGCATGCATTATACATAACACATATATATATGTATGTGATTGAGTATTCATAAAATTGCGCAATTAATAATGTGTGTGCAATATGTGTTTTGCATAATGATGATACAGGATAGAACGTCCGCATCTAGACGTTTCCGGATCATGGAAGCTAATGCTAATTTGGAGCGTACTGTGAGTCGACCTAGATGGTATTACTTTAATGATTGTTCTATTTAAATTTTGTATTGAATGATTATGTGAATATGATTGTGTTGATTTCGAACTTTGAAAGTCTGAGATGTTTGATACATGAATAATATTGGAAGTACTCATTGAATGTGAATTGGACTAACTATGTATTTTCTCAACTTGATTGTTGAATGTTGAACCAAGTTCTGAAGAAAAATGTGAATGTGCATATGAATGAAATAAGTGATTCTCAACGTATATGTTGAACGCTGGACCAAGGTTCGATGATAAATGTGAATGAGAATGTGATAGTGAATATGGTTGTATAATATTAAGTACTTTTGATTGACTGAATATATGTGATGCATTTCATTACATGAATGCGTGATAACATAAAGGCTGTTGTGACCAGAGTAACCACCGAAAAAGAGCTAAAAGCTCAGAAAGTGAAAAAGAGCTAAAAGCTCAGAATGTGATTAAGAGCCAAAGGCTATATATAATGAGCCTGGTATTCCCAACGAATACGGGACAGTTATCAATATTCCCAACGGATACGGGACAGTTATCAACCAACATAGTATCCACAATAGATACGGGATAGTTATAGGCACTCGATCACAACAATAATAATTGAAAGCGTGTCTTATGAGCACTGCATATGTATCTGATATGTATGACTTAACTAGTTTGACTGATTTCTGAATGTGATATATGTTTAAGTGAATATGAAATGTATGTGACTCATTATAATGAATTGATGAAGTGATGTGAATTATGCGATCATATAGATTAATGTGTTGTGTGATTGAGTGAGCCATCGAGGATGGTCTACTAATTAAGTTTGCAAAACTCACCCCAAAATTTGCAATATTTTTCAGGCTTAGAAAAGATATCTAGTTAGACAAATTGGAGTTTAGCCACTACATTCAAGTAAAAGATAAAAATTAGGATCAGTTCGCGTCTGCATATGTATTTCATTGTTTTGTATCAAAATGTATATTCACAAATACTGTACAATATGTATATGAATGATTTTGTAATGTAATGACATTATGACTATAATGTTTTATATCTGAAATGGGCCCCAGTGACCAGTGAAATTCTGATGAGTTATATAATGATTGTAACTCTTGTGATTGTAAATGTTTATGAATAAAACGAGACGAAATTGATTATATATTTTTCGCATATACGTGTGTTAATTTTTTTTTAAAATTGTAATGAGTTTAATTGTTGACCGTTCTAGCATGCCACCCTCGTGGGGTACGTGCTCGGATATCACTCAGGATGTCAGATACGTGTCTTGTAAGAGTGAGGTGCTATAATTTGGTATTAGAGTCCAGATTTAGTATCTTACATGGGCATTTTTAGAATTATGTATCAAGGTACATGCATTTTAGACATGTCATAGCATGCAGTAGCAACTGATCCCTAGTCTGAGTCACATTTACATGAGTCACACGCATAAGCATTTGTTAAGAGTTTGAGCTAATAGAAGTATTGAGAAGAATGATGATCTATCAGAATGTGAAAAAATGAAAGTTTGTGGATATCTAGAAATGAGAAATAGTATATGGTTAGATATGACAGATAAAGATTCAATGCAATTGTATTGGTAGATGAATTATTGAATATGACATCAGTATTGTACTGTGGTGATATATCCTCGAATGTGAAATAGATGTGAATGCATTGTCGTAGGTTGTTTGAGGAAAATAGAGATATAAGTAGAAATGATGAGATTAAAGTATACAAGCATAACGGAATGAAAACAAAAATTTATTATGACCTTAAGAAGATGAACTTGGAACTGAAATAGTTGTTGATTAATGTGACAAGAGTTATGATCCACCATAAGCATATGTTAGTGGAATTGAGATCAGAATTTTGGGATGATTATGTATCTATAATTCCGAATTGATTGTGAACATATGGATGTATGACGATATAATGGTAATTAGAAGGTGAGATAATGATAGCAATATATGTAAAAGTTGTCAAGGTTAAGCTGATTTGTTATTGTGAGTACATATCTGATAATGGGATCATCATGACAAGTGAGAATATTAAGCATATATGTATTATATGTATGGAGATGATATAGGAAGCAATCTATGACTTATTAAATATTTGTTAGTCATAGTTCTCATAGTTCAAAGTCTAAGATGAATTAGAGTAAAACATGAAAATGCTTATAGTGATCAATCGGGGATAGATTGAGATTGTTAATGATGTTACTATGGGTGATAAATTTGAGGAAAAAGAAGAAGGGCACGATTGTGGCATAGTCCCTACGATCTGGGATAGGCGCAAAAGGAGAAGTTTTGTACAGAATCAATTGGAAGCTAGGTAACATTAGCGAACGATATTAATTGGTGAGTTGTAAAAAAATACATCCCTAAATAAGATGCAATGATCTTGATAGTATATATCAAGGTATAAGAGTAAATGAATCCGCTTAATGCTTTAATGAGCCTTATTATAAAGGATATTCTGATCATATAAGTTATGACAGAAATTAATCTTATTGAGATATTATGAATAGTTGAAATTAATCTTCTTTAGGTACTAAGAATGGTTGATAAGCAATGATGAAAACAATTGATTGATAAAGATTACATGAACAATATAGATGATAGTAGCAAGAAATCTTCTTTCAAAGAAGAATTTTACCAAATTAGGTTAAGTAGACCAGTTGGTTTATTTTTAAGAATGATCAATGAAGGAACAAATCAGAAATGAATATGTAATGAATTAGAAGTGAATATAGGAGCCTTATTTCTGACTGAGACTTAGGCATAAGAGGTAGAATATGTACTGAGAGTGTATGCATTTTGTTTGATGTAAAGTCTCCAACTATATGATTGAATTCTTGAATTTGAGGAGACACTATTGCTAATGTGAGGAGAACTTAGGTCCATATTCTATGTAAATATGTTCAGGAGATACAAATTAGATTTGATGAATGTGTTACCAACTCAGGAAGTTAAGATTATAAATAAATTGAAATGTATGGAGAAACTAGTATGAATGAACAAACATTAGAATAAGCCAATAAGAAATAAGAGGAAATCGAATGAATGGAGAAAATGGTTCAAGAAAAGAAATCAGTTGGGAAATCAAAAATAATATGAGAATAATACTACCTCATTCAGGAATTACAAGAACTAACCATGGGCACAAAGAGTTTTAACAATATCTATTTGAGTTAACAATGCCCCCGACAGTATCATGGTATTGAAGAATAAAGTTTTCCAATTTTGCTGGGATCAATTAGTGACTATGATCATGGATGATATATTAAATGTATTCGAAAAGTTGAAAAGAATAATTTGAATACTTGAGGAAATCTTACATATTATGAAGGTAGAAACAATTATATGCCAAGTTCAATAAGAGTGAATCTTAGCTTGATCAAATAAAATGTTGGGACGTATAATATCTGAACATGGCATATTGGGAAACCTAGAGAAAATAGAGGTAATGAGGAAGTGAGAAACTCCAAGGAATATATAAGAGATCCAGAGTTTTCTAGAATTAGTTGGGAAATTGGACACTACCAGATGTTGTTAAGGGGTTTTTACTGATCTTAACCCTTTGACAAAAGTGTTTAAAGAAAAACGTGTAAAGCGTATGACTGATGAATGTAAAAAAAAAAGAAAATTGAGGAATTATAACACCGATTAATTATATCATTTGGATTTAGAGATTTTGTAATATATATTGATGTTTCACACCAAAGATTAAGTTGAAATATATTGCAGCATAATAAAGTGATTTCATATGCATGGAGACAATTAAATTCTCATGAGTTGATTATTTGATACATGATTTAGAACTTGCTGCAATAGTAATTGTTTTAAAATTGTGGAGACATTATATATACACAAACATTTCGGATATATATATATAAATATACAGATCATTTAAGTTTAAGGTAATTGTTGAGTTTGAAAGAATTGAATATAAGATCGAGACAATAGATAGAATTACTGAAGGATTATAATTGTACAAATGAGTATTTCCCAGTAAAGCTAGTATTGTAATCTAATGCATTGAACATAAAATTCAATAATGAAATAGCACAAATTCAGATATTGAGGTTACCAAACCTAGTGCAATAAAGAGCATAAAATATTGAGTTGAATTTGGGACAAAATGAAGTATTATTAGCTGCATTGAAATTTAAGATCAGTTTCACATGAAAGAATCAACAAAGCCTAAATTGAGGATTCAAAATTTATGAATCTTATTGAGAAATTGAAAGTGAATATGAGTTCTAAGTTTGAATTAGAAAATGATACTTTGTGATTGGAATAAGAAGTATGTGTACACGATAAAGATGATTGAGAAAAGAGATTTTGGATAAAGTACAAATGGTAACCTATGTTATACATCCTAGTAGGAATATGCCAAAACAACATTTAACAGTTAAGAATGTAGAATCAAAAGACTGAATGTTTGATTTGCCAACAGTCCTAACTAATATAAACAGTCAATGTAGAGGACTGAATGTATGTGAAATTAATGCTTTATTATTATTTCTTAATAATTATCACTTACTAATATAAACATTGCTTCCTAATAGGACCAAATATAAGAAACCATTCAGCGACAGTCTTAGCAGGAACAACCTGTTGATGAGACTCAAACGTATCTTGATGCTATAGGTGGTAGGGATCGTCGTGGAAGAATTTTTTCATTTGCGAACACATGTTATTCGCAATCCTTCACGTTCAGTACAACAACATCTACTAGACAGTCGCAAACCGATCAAGTCAATCGACTTCAGACAATAGTGGACACATTGATAGACTACATAGCTCAGCTAAGACAAGAGATGGATGAGTTGAAGGCGAGGGTAAGAGCACCTTAGAGCACCAGTGGTCACCAGGATATTAGGATTATTGTAGTCATTTGCTTTAAATTACGAAGACTTATTATGTACACTGTAATGTTTTTATTATCAATTGAGATCATTTTAATTTATATCATCAATCAACTTTCTGTTTAAACAAATAAAATTATTATGCACAGATATTTCATAACTGTTCAAATTATGCATTGATCATAAGATCATGAAATAAAATTTAATGTCGGGTTTTTTAAAACAAAATTTCTTACTCTTATTTACTAACGAAATATAAAAGACCGTAGCAAAAAAGCCATATATTTACCGACGGAACACCTTAAACCGTCGTTAACCTATATGATATTTACCGACCATTCTTCTTCTTCCGTCGGTAATATTGAAACCTTTGTGATTATCTAAACTACGGTTTACCGATCGTTCTTCTTTTTTCATCGTAAAATTTACCGATGGGAAAAGCCTTCCGTCGGTAAATTTTACCGATGGTTACGCTTGTCTGTCGATATACTTTACCGACAGAAGGATATATAAAATGTCCGTCGTTAAATTTACCTACGACCGTATTAACGACGCCGTTGCCTGTCGTTTTATTCCGTCAGAAATTATTATTACCGACGGAATACTTGCACTTACCGTCGATTTTTTCTATCGGTAAACTACGTATTTTTTGTAGTGGGCTGGTATTAGACGAAACACACCGATACCAACTAGTGTTTACACCGGTACATAAGCACCTCTACTTTGTACCGTTCTCCGACCTTGGTTTAGACCGATGTTATTTAGTTGAAATACTAAACCCAGTTTAGTACAGGAATGTAAGTCCAAAAGTCATAAGATAAGAATCCTTTTCTGATAGGCCCAATGATTCTTGTTTACATGTCTAACAAGAAACATAAATTAAACCCTTGTAATAGATTGTGCGCTGTTCAAAATTCCTCTTAAGAAATCTGAAGCTTTACTTCAATTCTTTTCTTATAGTTTGATAAGAAATGATCTTATGAAACACAAGACTCTGTTCCCATTACA
Organism: Erythroxylum acuminatum; assembly: GCA_026284645.1. Classification (NCBI taxonomy): domain Eukaryota; kingdom Viridiplantae; phylum Streptophyta; class Magnoliopsida; order Malpighiales; family Erythroxylaceae; genus Erythroxylum; species Erythroxylum acuminatum. Next base: position 33,415,628 of record JANKOD010000193.1, on the reverse strand, counting down.
GATTAATGGGAGAAATATATCTGTATAAAGTATAATATTAAAACCTATTGGTGTGATTATTAAATTGAAAAGATTGAAAACCTTACCAACGCCAGCAATTTTAACGTAAGCTGGTGATTTCAAAGATCGAAAGCGACGACCAACTACCGTCATAACTCCGAGCCCTGAGTTAACCCTATGTACCATTTCTTTGAGCAAAGGGCATTCATAGTAGCCCCAATAATAGAAGACATTATCATTTCACCAAAAAAAAAACTTTTGTCTTTCTTCATATTATTAGATTAGCTTATATAATAACTAGGGTTACTGAGGAAAATATAATTAAAACAGTCCTACATGCAGCTGTGAGCCATACCAAAACTATGACCACCTATAAAATATGTCCATGGTGATCTGCTTTCTAGCCTTTTCTTTTAGGTCTTCCCTCTTCCCTTTTCTCCGCCATTTTAGCCCACCCAAGGTGGCTCTAAAATGGTGTCTCAATTCTTCTTTCACCCAAGTGCTTGGTCTCACAGACAACAGTCATACCCCGAAGCACCATGTTGCTATATCGTGCCCGACTGGTCATCATGGACACGTTCAGGACTGTGTGAAGAGCTTGAAGGAAGGTGATACAATGGTTCGAGTTAGTAAGGAGACTTGTCCAAGTGGGTTCCAAATGCCTCTTCACTATCCAAAGTACAATAAAGAAGACTATGAGAACATGGAGGACTGGAAGCTTGAAATGCTTCTTAATGAATATGGACTAAATTTTGAAGGCACTCTTGATGAAAAAAGGGAACTTGCTTTGGCAACATTTGTATGGCCAGACCAACTTTAAGCTACTGGACTCTATAAGCCACCACATGATGCTTGAGATAGAATTTGTTTTATACATAAGTGCAGTTCAGTGGCCTATACCTTCACAACTTCGTATATACAGAACTAATAAGTTGGTGTTGGTTTCTGAAATCTTGATGTCCTTGGTCCTGTGTAGTGAACTTGAAGTAAGGTTAATTTTCCATTTTGTGTGTTGTAACTTGTAAGTCTTATAGACAATAATAAGCAACTGGTGACTTTTGTGACCTACTGACTAGAAATGACTGTTTTCAGGATTGAAATCATTAGCAATAGCTCAAAGTTCCTGTTAAATCAGTCAAGTTATTTCTATTCTTATCTATATATATATGCATGTATGTATCTGTATAAAAATATTAGTGTAAAAGATTTAGCTGTAATTCATGATAATTCCTTTTTAACAAATAAACGTGCACCCAGAATTGAGTTGAACCAATTGGAACTTGCGCCTGGCTTGGCCTCTAAGAATAGAATATTAGCTAGAGATATACAAACCAAGATAAAGGCAGACATAGCGTCAATTAAATGGGGTGACCACAAGAGTAGGAATTGTAGAACTGTGACAGCTTGGTGTGTTACTTTTCCAATTCTTTATTAGATTTGTTAGGACACCAACAACCTGAATATTCGGAGTGGCCTTGGAAGCTAGGCGTATGTGTCTTTTATTGAATGAAAAGAATTTTAACTTTGGCTTTGTACTATACGTGACAAAGGAAGTCTGATAGAAACGTAAAGTGAAGAAAACTAATCACAGAAAAAACTTTCCAGCAAGCCAAACCATAGACGGGAAACTAACAAGAGAGCCGTGACATAAAGGGTTCCAATTCTAGAAAATGTGAAACCGAAGCTTCGAGAGAAAACAGAGTAAATAGAACTGACCATATTTTTTTTTCAGCTGTAAGTCACTTTTACAAATGGCCAGATTTTGCTATATACAAAAACAATAAAACTAACTGCAGTACAAACAAAACTACAGAGTATTT
>JANKOD010000193.1:33352746-33363024 GCA_026284645.1 Erythroxylum acuminatum | reverse complement strand
AGAGAGAGTCCAAAAAAAGTCTTTTTGAATAAGTGTCAGCTCTCTTTCTAACCTAAAATGGTAGGTTTTAAAAAGAAAACGGGTTTGGATCGGGTTGCACAATTGGTAAGTTTTCTAAAAATGGTTTGGGTATTCGAAGGTTTGCCGCGGCAAACTCATCCCGAAAGTTTTAGCTTCATTGTTGGTTCCTTCGCCATGATGACAGAATTACTTTACGTCGCGGCGAACTTTTCCCGAAGGTTTTGCTTGGAATCCTTTAATCTTTGTCGCGGCAAGACATCGATCTTCGCCGCGACGAACTTTCTGTTGCAACTGTTGACTTGTTGAATTATCCTCTTCAGCCTCCCTTGACTCTACTTCTTCTTCTTAAGTCTCTTCTTCATGAGTCTCCTACAATGACAAATGGTAATTTGCAGTATCAATTGTTCTCAGAAAATAGATTTAGTACAATTAGTAATAATTTGTGACAATAGGCACTCAAGAGTTAAATTAAGCATAAAATCTAAGAAAAGGAGCCAAGAAGTGTAGTAAAGGCCATAAAAATGTCGCCAATTTATATAATAAACTTGGGCTCACTCAACCATCTGACAATCACTTCCTGATCTAACCAGGTATCGTGCTATACTTGGAAATTTACAATATCTAACATTCACATGTCTCAATATTGCCTCTGCCGTCAATTTTACTGCTCAATTTTCACAAGCACCTACTACATTTCATCTCTCTTTAGTTAAACATTTTACGTTATATCAAGGGTACTTTTTCTCTTGGTATGCAATTAACATCATATATTTCACTTGATCTTTGTGCCTTTTCGGACGTAGATTGGGCAAGTTGTCCGACCACCCTACATTCCACCATCAGTTTTTGCACCTTTCTTGGTTGCAATCTCATCTCCTGGAGTGCCAAGAAGCAACATACTATTTCTCGCTCCAGCATTGAAGCAAAGTATCGAGCTATAGCATATGCAACTGCCAAACTTACCTGGTTTACTTTCCTCCTCTGCAATTGTATTGTTCGCCCTCGCACTGCACCAATACTACTCTGTGATAGTCTCAGCGCTCTTCATATAATAGTCAATCCAGTCTTTTACTCTCGTACCAAGCATATTGAGATCGACTTTTGTTTTTTTCGAGAACGTATTACTCGTGGTTTACTCGTGACTTAGCATATTCCCTCTCATTACCAACTTGCTAATGTGTTTAACAAACCACATTCAAAGACTACCCTCACCAGCATTTGCCCCAAACTTGGCCTTGTATGAGGGCTGATGATAAAGCAAGCTCCCTTGAGTGGAGTGATAAGGATGAATGGAGCGAAAAGGATGGTACTCAAGTGGCCAACGTCAAAGAGTTTGAGTATCTTGATTATGATAAACTATGTTCAATGTGTTTTGGATGGATGGGAATCACTCTCACAAAGAAGTATATGTCTCAACTTTAGGCTCATGTAGAGTTATCACATCCAATAGGCCCGAAACTCTTCTCATCCACAAAGAAGGTTTTGGCTAGGATTAAGGTTTCCGTTCTTTTTAGTTGGCTTCTAACTATTATAAGAGCAGTCGTGCGTGTTGCTTCTTGTTAAGTCAAAACAATATCAGCACACCGCCCGCAGGTTGGGTCAACCTCAACACAGATGGCACGTGCACACCTTCCTCCTTGTCAGCCATAGCGGGAGGAGTCCTACGTGACAGCTCAGATAATTGGCTTGGCAGGTTCGTCCAAAATCTCGGATGGTATTCCCCGGTGATTGCGAAACTCTGGGGTGTATTTTCAGGCCTCACCCTCGCTTGAGATTTAGGTTATCGCCGAATCGAACTTGAAGTGGACTCGATTGTGGCGATCAACCTCCTTTCTTCTGAGGCGAGCCAGTCCACAATTCTCAATCCGATCGTTCAAGGGATTCAGGAACTGTTTGTTAAGTCAAAATGACTTCACGTCTAATAATTTTGGTGATAATCAAATAATAATAATATTAGAAATAATATGTGTGTTAAGTGTGAAGGAAACACAGAAGGAAGAAACTAAGAAGGAAGCAAAAGTCAGAAGGAAGAAAAACTAAGAAGGAAGCAAAAGTAAGAAGGAAGAAAAACTAAGAAGGAAGCAAAAGTAAGAAGGAAGAAACACAGAAGGAAGCAAGACACAGAAGAAGCGCAGAAACTAAGAAGATACGAAAGTAAGAAGATACGAAAGTGAGAAGATACGAAAGTAAGAAGATATGAAGAGAAAGACACGATAGTACGTCGAACGGTTAGTCGGTTAGAGCTAGTTACAGAACTCAACTGAATAACGGTTTCTACAAGAAACAAGAAACAAGAAAACAAGCAGCAGTTATCAAGAAGCAGTTGATGACGAAGGCTATAAATTCAAGTCGGAGTCAAAGACTAAAAAAGTCAGTGATTTGAGTTAGTGAACTTAAGTTTTTGAACTTTAGCAAAACTCTGTATTCGCTATACAAAACATGAGAGTTATCTTTACTGTAACAAAAAGCTCAACATTTTTCTAGTGAGAGAAAGAAAAGCTGAGAGCTTGAAGAGGCTAAGTGAGCAAAAATAATACTTGGTGTAAGAGACCTGAAGAGGCTCTGTAGAGAAAGAATACTTGTACATTTCGAGAAGAATAGTAAAATCTCAGAAGGATTCTGAGGACTGGAAGTAGCCCACGATTTGGGGTGAACCAGGATAAAATCGTTGTGTCCAACTTTCTAACTTTCTACTTTAATTTATATTGTTCATATACAAGTATATAGAAGCTATTTACTATTTAATCTCGAAGATATTCTTGTATAACAGCTGTGATATTCACTTAATAGCTTTAAAAAAGTTAGTTTTCAAAGAAATATAAAAGAGCCTGTATTCACGAAAAAGAATACACAATTCAACCCCCCCTTCTTGTGCATTTTGTATATTGTACGTAAAGACTATACTAACAAGTGATTTACTTCAGACATATCCCTCATTCCCGTCCCTGCTAGGTGACCCTCAAAACTCTTTTGAGACTGCATCTTCATAAATGGATTAGCAAGGTTTTGCTCTGTCGAAATTTTTACCACATTCACCTCTCCAAGTTGTATTATCTCCCTTATGAGATGATATTTTGTCTCAATGTGTTTGGTAGCTTCGTAGTTGCGAGGTTTTTTAGAATTAGCCACTGCCCTACTATTATCACAATAAAGTGTAATGGCTTTTTCTGACTCTGGAACTATCTCTAAATTATTTAGGAACTTGCGGAGCCAGACTGTTTCCTTTGCTGCTTCACAAGCAGCAACATACTTAACCTATATAGTCTAATCAGTAATACAAGATTGCTTGACACCCCTCCAGACTATGGCTCCACCTCCTAAAATAAATATAGAGCTAGAAGTTGATTTCCTTGAATCAACATCTGATTGGAAATCAAAATCTGTAAATCTTGTCGGAATAAGGTTACTTCTTGAGTAAACAAGCATTAAGTTCTTTGTCCTACGAAGATACTTAAGTATACACTTAACTGCAATCCAATGCTCCATTCCTGGATTGGACTGAAATCCGCTTACCAGTCCCACCGCATAACAGAGATCCAGTCTAATGCTAAGCATTACATACATTAAACTTCCAACTGCCGAAACATATGGAATGTTACGCATGCGTTCAACTTCCTCTTAGGTTTTAGGTGCTTGCTCCTTTGAAAGTTTGATTCCACGTCTAGTAGGTGTGAAATCTCTCTTGAAATCTTGCATAGCAAACTTATTGGCCATGTTCTCAATGTAGGTTAATTGAGACAAGGCTAACAGTTTGTTCTTACGATCCCTTATAAGTTTGATCCTTAGAACATAATTAGCCTCTCCCAAATCCTTCATTAAAAATTGTTCATTCAGTCATCCCTTAACTGCAGATAACATTCCTACATCATTCCCAATAAGCAGAATATCATCAACATACAGGATTAGAAAATACCCTTTCCTTCTTGTATCCTTTTATAGACACAAGGCTCATCTAGCTTTTATATGAATCCATAGGTTTTGATAGACATATCAAACCTAATATTCCAAGACCTAGATGCTTACTTAAGTCCATAAATAGACCTTTGCAACTTGCATACCTTATTGTCATTACCTGGCTCAATGAAACCTTCGGGTTGGGCCATATAAATGGTCTCCTCAAGATCCCCATTAAGAAATGCGGTCTTGACATCCATTTGCCTTATTTCATAATCGAAATAGGCTGTTATAGCCAAAAGAATTCTGATGGACTTAAGAATGGGAACTGGAAAAAAAGTCTCCTCATACTCTATACCCTCTTTTTGAGTATAGCCCTTAGCTACCAATCTCGCTTTAAAGGTCTCTACCTTTCCATCTGATCCTCTTTTCCTTTTGTAGATCTATTTACACCCTATAGTTTTTATACCTGGTGGTAGATCTACAAGGACCCAGACTTCATTTATTTATATGGAATCTATTTCCGATTCCATCATCTTGAGCCATTTTTCTATATCAACATCATTAATAGCCTGTGTATACATAATGGGATCTGTTTCTTCTTGGTCTGAGTTGGCAATTAAGCATTCTCCTAGACCTAGATACCTATCGGGCTGTCTCACAACCCTTCTACTACATCTAGGCACTACTTGATGTTCAGGTTGCTCTTCTGATTCAACTCTTGAATCCATTTCGACATCTTGTTCTGTCATATCTAAATCAATTCTTGGTTTGGATGAAATCGCTAACTCCTTTAGTACTACTTCACTTCTTCCTTTGTGATTTCTCACAAATTCTTCCTCCAAGAAGGTCGCATTTGTCGACATAAATACCTTCCTTTCCTGAGGACTGTAAAAATATTACCCTCATGTACTCGTAGGATATCCTACAAACAAACATACTTTTGACCTTGGTTCCATTTTTGTGGATTCAAGCCTTTGAACATGGGCTGGACAGCCCCAAGTCCTTAAGTGCCGGAATGAAGGCACTCGGCCAGCCCGTAACTCCATAGGTGGCACTGATTTGGATGGAGCAAAGTTAAGAAGATAAGTTGACGTTTGTATGGCATATCCCCAAAACGATTCTAGAAGGCTAGTGTAGGACATCATTGATCTTACCATCTCTGATAGAGTCCTATTCTTCCTCTTTACTACACCATTTTGTTGAGGTGTTCGAGGAGCTGACAAGTTGGAAACAATTCCATTGTCAATTAGAAATTATTGGAACTCTCCAGATAAGTACTCACCACCCCTATCCAATTGAATTTGTTTTAATGGCTTGCTTAGTTGCTTCTCACCTTCAGCTTTGAGTTCTTTGAACTTTTCAAATGACTCACTCTTTTTATGCATTAAATACAAATAGCCATTTCTAAAGTAATCATCTATAAAGGTTATGAAATATTCATAACCTCCTCTAGCTTGTACGTTTATAGGACCACACACATCAGTATGTACCAGGTCCAACATGGATTCAGATCTGTTTCCTTTGGAAGGAAATGAGGCTTTGGTCATTTTTCCTTCGTTACAAGATTCACAGGTGGGTAATGGATCATTATCCAAACCCGCAAGGATCCCATCCTTCACTAACTTGTCAAGTCTTTTCTGATTGATATGATCCATTCTTAAATGCCATAGATATTTTGAATTAATGCTAGAGTCATTGGATTGTCTTGGTTTTATTAATTATGTGGTGTTTAGTGAGCCTGTTATAAATTCTATAAAGAACAATCCATGTTTAATTTTCTCATTACAAATAAGATCCTTATTCTCATGTATTGAAACAACAATTTCAAAATATAAGGAATAACCAGATTTTATTAGACAAAAAACAGAAATCATGTTCCTTACAATCATTGGGATAGAATATACATCCTCCAAATATAACCTATGACCACTAGGAAAATCCAAGATAATTACTCCCACCGATTCTGCTGAAACATAGGATCCATCTGCTATCTTGACTTGAAACTGGCCTTTATGTAGTCTATTCCTTTACTGGAACCCCTACAAGAAATTGTAAACATGGTTAGTGGCATATGAATCTAATATCCAAGAATCAGAATCTGCCATATTTCTAGTTCTTAACAAACTTAGGAAACCTATACCTTGTTTGCTTTTGATGAACTCAAGGTAGACCGCACAGTTTCTTTTCCAGTGACCCTGCTCACCATATTGGAAACACTTTCCCTTGGTGCCCACTTTGGTCTTCTTTTCATGGGTTAGACCTTGACCCCTATTTAGGCTTTATTTTTCATTAGACCCTTCTTCTTTTGCTTGCCCTTACCCTTGGGCTTAGAAAAAGATACTACATTAGCTTCTAGCCCATGAGCCTTGATATTTAATATCTCGTCCGTACTTTGGAGGGTATTCTTCAACTCACTTAAGGTTTAATCCTTGTTGTTGAGCTCATTGTCCAACTTAAACTACTAAAAAGATGAGTTTAAGCTATTGATCATCATAATCATCTGCGTGTCTGCATCTATATCCACCCTAGGCATCTCAACTTTAGTAACTGCAGAGAATACCTTAAGCATGTAATCTCGCACCAGTTCACCAAGTTTTTATCTGAGATTATGAAAGGTTTGGATAGCTTTCACTCTTGTAGACCTGGTCCTCACACCAAACATCTCATATAAGTGATGGACCATTACATTAGCAATTTTCATGCAAACAATTTGCTTTTGCAACATTCCGCTGACAGAAACAAGAATATAGCACTTAGTAGTCTTATCAACATTTTGCCATCGCTCATGTTGTTGGACTTACTCAGAAGTTGAATTGCCACCCAGAGGTGTAGGCTCATTGTCTGTTAATACCTATGAAATTCATTCATATTGAGGAACAATGTCAAGGTTATGACTTTATTTATTAAAATTCTCTCCATTTTCCACTTTGTTATTAGTCAAGAGCAAAGTGAGTGGATTCATATTGTGGTTGATTATGTATGAAAATATTCAATATTAAAACATGAGCATACTAGTCAATAATATTGGAACTTTGTAAAAAATCATGATGCATGTATGCATGATGATAAATTTAACAAAACCTATAAATTTTAAAACTTTATACGACGGTTATTTTTCTTATCTATAATTGACTAAGTGATGATGGGCCATCTTATCCATTAAAAGAAAAACTGGGACCCTCCTACTCAAAAAATTACTAAACATCTTCATGCCTAACTTTTTGAGAAGTGCCATGATTTGGTCCATACTTTTACCAACAGAGCTACGGCAGGCAGGTTATTGATAAAATATGTTGAATGTGTAACCATTTGGTTCATCCATTAAAGGTACTTGCAAACTATGCCTCAGTGGGAGGTCACATTTACTACCAATGAGTGGACTTATCCTTAAGGAGACCCAAAGCATGCAAGATATAGGATTCATACCCTCCGGTGGGGAGTAACACTGCACCACATGCAAATGGTCCATCACATGGAGATCGTGGACTCTCACATGAGCATCCTCTCCCACTTAATCTTTTTGGGCTTTAAGTTTTAATAAATACCATCTTGTCTAGATGCAACTTATTATCCATCCTATATTGTTTCATTATATATCTCATACATAATGAATGCATGGCAAAGCCTATGGTTGGCAATTTTCTAAATGGCATACAATAATCATATAATATCACATACTATTTACATCCATTTATCCATTCATCTCATGAACTAATAGGCCACATTTGATTGTCCATCCTAGAAATAAATAAAATTACAAGGCTTTTAGGCCCAAAAATTTCTTTTTAGACTTGGATCTTCCGCTTCGAACTCTTCATCCGTATGACCCGGCCCATTTGATAAAAAATGTGTAATGGCATTTTCATAAAATCAAATTTTGTATCTTTGAAAACAAAAATTCCAGCACTTGTTTTTCATCAAAACTGAAACTTTGGTAATATGAAAAAAAAAATCCAGCACTTGTTTTTGGTAAATCCAACACTCAAAAACATTCCAGTAGTTGTATTTCATCAAACCAAATCTTTGTTAAAACAAAAATTCTAGCACCTTGGTTTTCACAAAATCGAAAATTTGTTAAAACCAAATTCCAGCACCTTGGTTTTCATAGAACCGAAACTTTGCCAATACACCAAAGGATACATCAAAACCATTACCTATTCTTCTCTTCGATCCATGGTTGCTCCATCTTCAATATTACAGGATTTTACATATTACAAAATCAAAGAATACAGAAAAATGAAACCGAGGAAACATGACGATGATAGGCCACCCTCCTTGTTACAAACCAAACAAAGAAAACTTACAAGGTAAAACTATATTCTATGGACAACCAAAAGAGCAAAACAAACACATATATATTTCAATCACATAAAAATATGCAGCATACAAAATTTAATTGCCAACCAATGCATCACATATAGGAACCGAAATCATGAATAATAAAATGGCTCTGGTACCAATTGTTGGATTGAAAACAAAAGTATGCAAGATTTGGCTAAAACGGTAGATTTCAAAACTTTTTCGAAATCAGAAACACAGCTGAAATAACATAACCAAATCAACATGTTTCAACCATACATGATACTGTATAAGGAAAATAATTTACATAAGAACAAGGTGGTAGAAAGATACCGACTCCTTGCTATAGCTTTAACTCCTCACTTTTGTATCCTCTCTGAATCCTTGCTATAGCTTTGAATCTTTTGTATCCTTTCCTTGTTGTTGTATCCTCGACCAATACGATCTACCACTTATTCTTCTTAGGCAACTTGGTTAACAAGATCCTTTGGTGGGAAAGGAGAAGAAATATTTTTTAGGAGACTTTTCTTAGAAGAAAGCAGCCAAAAATGAGACTCTTCTCATTCAAGTTTCAGCTATGCATGCATGAGAGGAGAGAGTGAGTAAAAAAAACATACTAGAACACTTTTTACTCTCCTTGTCAATTTCAGTTATCATGAAAGAAAGAAGTGATGTGCATCCAATACATCACTTCATTCTTTAATCAATCATAAAGAAACCAATAAATGAGACTCTTCTCATTTGTTTTAAGATGGCTATATGAAAAGACCAATAACCTAAATGAGACCTTCTCATTTTCGGTTATGGATGAAAGAAGGAAGAGAGAGTACATCAAATGCACCTCTTCCTTTCTTTAATCAAATGAATGCTAAAAGGTTACATTACATGCCATCATTAAAAGACAACCATTAAACCATTTAATGTTAAGATTATTACTCCATTTAATGATGATAAAGCATGATAAAAATCATCTTTAATTTAGCAATTCAGTGCTAAATGTGAAGCTGCACATTTATATATAAAAAACCGAAATATGGCCTCCTTTCTTTAATAACTTTGTTTCAGTTTAATTAATGTAATTAATCAAATCAAACAAAATTCAAGCCCAATATTAAATGTTCATTTGGGCTTCTAATTAAATTAAGCCCAAACATTCAATCATGGGCTTTAAAAACTCTATTTATATTTCTTACTTTGCTTGATAACCTTCGTAGAAGCCAAATGGGGAATCTAATTGGACATAGATAATTCAAGCTCCAATAAGCCCGAAATTAATTTAATCTTATTATAATTAATTCCAACTTATTAACCAAATGTCATTCCACTAAAGACAATTGGTTGAACTTTTGATTTATTAAATATTATGAGGATACATGTTTCAAATAAGATGTCCAATTGCAAACTTTATTATGAATCATATTATAGCCATCCATACAATAAGTGATAAAATTACCGTTTTGTTCTTATGTTAGTTTTTTCTTTTAGATCCCCGTTTTACTCTATATGGTGATTAAGACACAAGACCTCATCTTGTTGTTAAGACTTGATAGGTAGCTAGTCCATCAAACTACTAGCGCCAGTTTAATCACAAATCTTCATAAAACATCTAGAAGTGATGATATCACTATAAACTAGTTATTTGAGTGAATGTTTCCTGGTACATGCTTCAATTAATAATTCCAACATACAGACACTGGATTGATACTCTGTAAAAATTCATTCCGATCATATCAAGAATTATAATGAAACAAATATGAGTTCACCACTCATCAAGATTGTAGTTGGTAATAAAAGAATGCTAAAGTGTATGTTTTAAGATGAAAGTAACGACCTACTTAATTCTTTAAAAACATACTTAATTCTGGATTCATTTAATAGTGTCATTATCGATAGTCATCTATGTAAACGATCTAAAGGGGGGTTGAATAGATCTTTAAAGTTTTTCGTAAAATTCTACAATAAAACAGAAGTTAATTCACACAAAAACAAATTAAGCAAATTTAAATGTAAAGGATAGGGAAGAAGAGAAAACACTGATTTTATAGAGGTTCGGTGCTAAGA
>JANKOD010000193.1:33335032-33336582 GCA_026284645.1 Erythroxylum acuminatum | reverse complement strand
AAAAGTTGTAGCCTTATGTCTCTAGTTTACTCTCCAATTTGAATCACCTCAATCCGAGCTCTGTAGCTCAAGATATCTTCAAAATACCGACCTATGTTCACTGAAACTGAACTCTGCACTGAACTTCCGACCCGTATTTGACAATCTTAGAGGCGGAATATAGCTCGGCATTATTTCATAAAAGTTGTAGCCTTATGTCTCTAGTTTACTCTCCAATTTGAATCACCTCAATCCGAGCTCTGTAGCTCAAGATATCTTCAAAATACCGACCTATGTTCAGGCTTTTTCAACTGATCATCCCACTTTGAACAGGTCGCTCTCTTTCAATTTAATTTGAGACCGATCAATATTTCATGGAAAGATAGAAAAATGTCTTAGGAATCTAACGCTTCAAAAATCAGGTCGATCGGATGTCGGACGAAGAAGTTATGCTCAAAAGAGTGGAGGGAGGTCGATCGGTCGAAAACTGGACACAATCGATCGGCCAGCAGGTCGTGCGGGTGTGCGACTGATCGGGCGCGCACTGGCGCTCGCCCCTCCCATCTGATCCGACCTCTAAATTTCGGACGCTTATAACTTTTGACTCTAAACTCCAAATTTGACAAAATTAGTGTCCACAGATAAGAGAAAAGACCGATCTATAATTTTCATGAAGGACTCAACAACAAAATCGGTCTCTAAAGGGGTCAAAAATGCACTCAAAGGTGACTAGTCGATCGGCTTCACACTAAACAACATCAGAACTTTCAAAACTCATAACTTTCTACTACCTTGTCCAAAAATTTCGTGCTTTATACCCATGGAAAGATAAAATCAAGCTCTAAAATATTCATGAAGAACTTCAAAGTAACTTCAACCTCTAGCTAAGTCAATTTTCGATCGATGTTTCTGCCCACTATAACAATCACCCATACAATATCAAAACTTCAAATTATCATAACTTCTAGCCCCGATATCAAAAAATTGCAAACTTTATAGCGACAGAAAGCTCATAACAGACACTACAAGTTTCATGAAGATCATTTTGTCAAATTTTGCCTAAATCAAAAGTCAACTATTGTCTCCAAAAAGTCAAACTTCATACTTCAACAAATTCTCACACTTTTCCTCTTTCTTTCTCAATTTTCAACTTCCATTTCAATCAACTCAATCATTCTCATTCACTTAAACTCTCATTACTCATACAAATCTACACAATGATCAAAATCATCAAAACCCAATACTTCGTTTCTCATCAATTTTTCTTTAAACACCATAACGTCTATAACACAACACAATCATTATCATACACAAAAACACTCATTCTTTCCATTGTTCAGATGGTTTATTCCATGCTCTGAATGTAACACTTAAATGTCCTTTTCATGTATTAACCTCAAATATCACCGCAATTGCTCCGATTAATATTACCCGAGTATAACATTCAACACCACTAAGTTTTCATTTAATTTCATTTAATAAATCAAATCTCCAAGAAAAAGTTCGGGGTCCAACATGCACACCATAGCATACATGAGACTTCCAAGTGCACTATCATAAGGAACGTGAGA
>JANKOD010000193.1:33322532-33332532 GCA_026284645.1 Erythroxylum acuminatum | reverse complement strand
GGCATTCAAATATTCTTATATGTGAATAATCAGGAGGTTTACTATACCAAACTCCTTTTGGAGTTCTGAAATTAATGGTAGAAGCTAGTGAGCAATTAATTAAGTAACAAGTAGTTTGTACTACTTCTGCCTAAAACTTTTAGGCAAACTAGCACTAATAAGCATGCAACGAGCTCATTCCAAGAGGGTACGGTTCATCCATTCAACGAATCCATTATGTTGAGATGAGTTCCTCTTACTCTTATGTCTCATAATCTCCTCATTCTTGCAATACTCTTCAAACTGAGATGAACAAAACTCAAGGCCATTATTTGTTCTAAGTCGCCTAATCCTCTTGCCAGTCTGCTTCTCTACCATATCCTTCTAATGCTTGAAGTGTAGGAACATTTCACCTTTATGCTTCAAAATATACACCCATCTTTCTTGTATAATCATTAATAAAAGTGATCATGTAATGAGCTCCACTTTAAATGAGGCTTGAGAAGGACCCCAGAGGTCTGAGTGAATGTAATACAAAACATCTTTAGTTTGTTGAATGGCGATAGAGAAGCTAACTCTCTTATGCTTTCCAAAAACACATTGTTCACAGAACTCTGCCTTACTAGTGCTTTGACCGCATAAAAGACGTTGCTTGCTAAACACGTCCAATCCCTTCTCACTTACCTAGCCTAATCTCATATGCCACAATTTGGTTGTCTAAGAATTTGCTACAAATGAAGACAATGAGACGAACCTAGTTACCATATCTCCAAGAAAGACATACAAGTTTGAAGATAGTTTATGTGCTTTTAACACCATAATGGCACCTTTAGATATCCTCATAACTCCACTTCAGATGAACGCTTATACCCGAGATCATCAAGCATGCCAGGGGAAATCAAGTTCTTCTTTCGGTCAGGAACATGTTCTACATTTGAAAATGTACTCAAAATTCCATCAAACATCTTCATTTAAATTGAGCCCAAACCAGTAACTCTACACTCGCACTAATTCCCCATTTGGACAATTCCATCAGATAATGGTTTATAGGAGGAAAATTAGTACTTATTACGACACATATAGAAAAAAATCCTGAACCAATGACTCAAGAGTTTGGAAGGGAATTGTTGGTTTCGATAATTATAGCAAATTTGGCATCTTGAGGTTCATCAGCAAAATTGCCTTCACCTTGATCACTTCTTTGAATGTTTTCTTCCCTAAGTTTTCTTTTGAGCTTTTCACACTTAGACTTGATGTGCCCCCTTTTTCCTACAATAATAATAAGTCATAGATCTTTTTCTTGACTTATATCCAGACTTTTGGCTTTCAGTAACATTTTTCTCTCGAGTCCTTCCTCGAGCAACTAAAGCATCTCCTTGGTTGTTGTTATTAGAATGAACAAGTTGCCACTCCATAAGATCTTTCGACAATAAAGCACTCTTGATGTCCTCAATATTAATATTCTCCTTTCCATACATCAAGGTGTCACGTAAGTGAGAATATGAAGGTGGCAAAGACTTTAGTAAATGGAGGGCTTCATCTTTATCAATGATCTCAATGTCAAGGGCTTTCACATATGAGAAAATTGAATTAAACTCATCTATATAAGTTTTAATTGGTGTACATTCCTCCATTTAGAGCATGCAAAGATGAGATTTGTGACAAAACGTACTGGTGAGAGTTTTAGTCATATATCTAGAATTAACTTTCAACCATATAAATGCTGTTGATTTCTCCTTCATGACTTCTCACAAGATATTATCAATTAAAGTTAATTTAACAGCACTCATAGCCTTTTCATCCACGTCTTGTTTTTGCTCCACTGTCAAAGAACTAGGCATTTTTTTAGTACTTAATAACCCCTTATTACATCCCTTATGTGTCAAGATTGCTTCCTTCTTAACTTGTGAAAGAAAGAAACTAGTAGATCCATCAAATTTCTCAATCTCATACGTGGCAGACATGATTGAAAATTTTAGACAAAATAAACTAAGCTCTGATACCACTTGTTGGGGCATAAATCCCAGGCATAAATATTATTTGTCTAACTAATTTAAGATGAGAATGAGAAAAAATATAAATTAAAATTGCAAGATGGATTTATGTGGTTCGGAAATTTTACCTACATCCATGGGCAAAGGCAGGAGAAGTAATTTACTAACAAAAATGAAGAATACAAATAAGTTGGTGTTTAACTCTTAACCTAAATCCCCAAATACATGTAATAATTTCACAAATATACAATACAAAAGTATTACAAAAATTCCTAGAAGGAATTCTCTTAAGTGTTGTATCATCACACAACAACAAAAAAATGAGAGATCTGTATTTAAAAAAACTTCATTTGCTCTATGTATTTATAGGCAGATGGAGCAAAGAAAGTCATAGAAAAATCGCAAGAAATCATCATGAAGATTTTTGTCATTTCATGCATGCATTTTATGTATATGAACAGTATCCTAAAGATGTCAACAATGTGGTGTTATTTATAACTTTTTCATTTACTTGCCAACTTATTTTTCAAATCCTCGTCAATTTTGTAGACATTTTTTTCAACCTGTATTCATCAACTTAAAACACAGTTCATATTCATATTCATATTCAAAATAAGAACATTCCATGCTTTTGAAACAAAACCAATTCATTTAGATATTTCTTAAAGTAGAAGTTTGATAGGAATCACTTCTTTTCACAACTCTATCGTCAAATACAACTGTCCACCCTTATTGCTACCATGTATTATAGGTCCATCAACTTTGGTTTGGTTCATCTTCAATAGTAAAGATCCATTATCATATTATTTATAATAGTCAAATTAACTCAATAACGTCCTCATTTCAAGATTAATTGAGCCATTTAATATAAGGTAACTAGTGAAACATTGATTAGTAGTCATATTCTATGAACTTATGTTATTATATTCTTTTCTTTTTGGTGTTTTGAAATATATTCATATGTGGGTTGTTACATTAATATTTAAGTACTGTTTTCAAGCTGTGTAAAAAGGACGTGGATAGCATCCATGTCGAGGTAATCCATAGAAAAAGATAATGTTTCTATCTTTAAGATATAAACTGTAGAACATATTTTTTGTAAATGTACATATTCACTTTGATTCCTCTTCTAATTGGGATGTCCTTGAAATTGATTCCTCTATAATTATAGAAAATCATATCCTCTTTTTGAATTAAGCACAACATATAAGTGGCAGAAACTATTTCTTTAAAATTGCCTTTCCATAAACAATATGAAGATTACCGACTTAAGCACTTCAGGAGCAAAGGGTTTTTTTTGGTACATCCATGTCATTTTCATCTTTTAAAACATTGTTCCATAATTCTAAAATTAGTTAATATATTTAGTGTGTCATGAACTTGTGGTAAGGTTTTATTTTTCTTTTAGTTTTGAATAAAGACTTGTTAAGGAAAATGCCCTCAAATCAGATATCGACTAAATTTAATAGCCCGAAAAAAATTACGAAAATAAATATAGGCAAAACAAAATGGGACAGAACACGAAGATTTACGTGGTTCCGTCAATGTAACCTACTTTTATGGCCAAAGGGTGAGCAATTTTACTAATATGTAGAGAATGTATACAAGTACAAAAATTGGAACTAAAGGCTTTTAAAACCATCAAATATACATAAAATAACTGAAGAAAAGATAAGAGGATTTGTGTTGTTTTGGTGATTGAAGGAGAGGAAGGAATGGTGTGTTTGTGTCTCAAACCATGCCTTCAATTTATAGCTGAAGTCTCAAGCTTTTGTCCAAATTTTCTTCAATCTGTATGCAATCTCAGCAATTGACAACAATGTCATGCGCACAAAGAAAATAATGTACCTGTGACAAATTCTAAACGGTGGCCATCTATTTTTGACTTAATGGAGGACGCCAAAGCACGCAACCAATAGCCAACAATTTTTGATTTATTGGAGGAGCCAAGGCATGCAACAAATCTCCACTTTGACTTGGTCCCGAATAATTAGTGATCTGCTCCACCTTCTTCGACAATGCCCCAAAAGGGCTATTGAGCTTGTAAACTAGAAGAACCTTCGTAAAAATGTCAGCAAGATTGTCCTTAGTGTTGATCTTCCGAATAAGGACCTTCTTCTCTGCAATAGTATCCCAAATGAAATGATACTTCACATCAATATGCTTCATCTGATACATTTGGTCTTTCGTCAAATGAATAGCACTCTGACTATCACAATAAACAGTAATAGCCCCTTGATAAAGGGATAACTCGCCAAATAAACCTCTCAACCATAATGCTTCTTTGATAGCCTTAGTAACTGCCATATACTCTGATTCAATAGTAGATAAAGCTACCATATGTTATAGAGTAGCTTTCCAACTAACGGCACAACCTCCAATGCAAAATACATAACCTGTTAGAGACCTTCGCCTGTCGAGATGACCGGCATAATCTGAATCTACAAAATCAAACAAAGTGTTGCTGGTTTTACCAACTCCAAACAAAAGTTTGAAGTGCCCTTTAAGTATCAGAAAATCTTTTTCACCGCTTGCCAATGTTCTTTACTAGGATTGGCCATATATCTGCTATCAACACTAACAACTTGTGAAATATCAGGACGAGTACATACCATTGCATACATAATACTACCGATGGAACTAGAATATGGAACTCGTGCCATATAATCTTCCCCTTCCTGTGACTGTGGTGATTGAGCAGCAGATAGTCTAAAATGACTAGCAAGAGGAGTACTAACTGCTTTGGCATCTCTCATGCCAAATCTCTCCAAAAATTTATTGAGATAATTCTCCTGGGTCAAAAATAATTTACCAACTTCTCGATCAAATCTTATTTCCATGCCAAGAATTTTCTTTGCTATTCCCAAATCTTTCATCTCAAATTCACCATGCAATAAGGCCTTCAAATGGTGAATACCTGTGACATTCTTGGAAACAATGAGCATATCATCAACGTATAACAATAAATAGATGAATGAGCCGTCATCTAACTTCGGAAAGTAAACACAGCTATCATACATACTCTTGGAGAAATCATGACCTAACATAAATGAATCAAACCTCTTATACCACTGTCTTGGGGACTCCTTTAATCCGTACAAGGATTTCTTCAACAAACACACCTGGTCTTCCTTTCCTACAACTTCAAAACCTTCAAGTTGTTTCATATAAATCTGCTCATCTAATTCGCCATGCAGGAATGCTGTCTTGACGTTAAGTTGTTCTAATTTTAAATCAAACATGGCAACCAATGCAAGTAATACACAAATAGAGCTATGTTTCACCACTGGTGAGAAAACATCATTAAAATCAATACCTGGTACCTGATTGTAGCCCTTTGCAACTAAATGTGCCTTATACCTTGCATTTTCAATACCTTAAGTACCTTTTTTCTTTTGAAGACTTATTTGTAGCCAACAATTTTCTTACCCTTTGGCGGCTTCACCAGAACCCAAGTATCATTATTATGCAAAGATTCCATTTCTTCATTCATAGCCACCACCCACTTATCAGCATCAACATTTGAAACTGCCTCTGTATATGTAGAAGGTTCACTGTCTCCACTTGTTTCCTGTGCCACTGATAAAGCATATGCAACTAAATTTGCATATCGCTGTAGTGGTCGAATCTCTCGTCTTGGTTTGTCTCTTACTATGGAATGTTCTTCTTTTACTGGTTCATTTTGAAAATGATCAGGATCTAGTTCATTAGCTTGATCTGTCTGATATGTAGAAGACGTCTGTGAAGGACCTGAACCACCAATCTCTAGCTCCACCTGTTTCTGTGTACTATCCTCTTTTTCTAAATTACAAGGATTAAAAAACTCTTTTCTAGGATACAACATAGAGGACTCATCAAATGTAACATCCCTACTAATTACAAATTTAGATGACTTGGGATCAGGACACCACAAATGATATACTTTCACCCTTGAAACATAACCAAGGAAAATACATTTCTTAGCCCTAGGCTCTAACTTTCCCTCATTTACATGCAAATATTCTTAAAGTAGAGTAATTAGCAGGAGTACTTGACCAAAGTTCCTCCGGAGTCTTGCAATTAAGAGGAGCACAAGGAGAGCGGTTGACAATGTAGCAAGCTATAGCAATGGCTTCTCAACCTTACATTAGAGATCATACACCGAGCTCTTTCCAAAAGAGTCTGATTCATGCGCTCAACAACTCCATTTTGTTGCAGATTCATTCTGACAATGTGACGCCAAGCAATTCTTTCATTCTTGCAAAATTCATTGAATTCACCTCCACAAAATTCCAAACCATTATCTCTCCGTAGCTGCTTAATATGTTTTCCTGTCTGCTTTTCAATCAAAACTTTCCATTGCTTAAAGGTTAAGAAAACATAATTTTTATGTTTCAAGAAGTACACCCAAACCTTCCTTGAATAATCATCAATAAAAGTCAACATATACCGGACACTACCTTTAGATGGAACACAAGAGGGCCCCCAAAGATCAAAATGAATATAATTCAAACTACCTTTAGTTTTGTGAATAGCTGGAGAATTGAAACTGACTCGTTTTTTCTTTCCAAAGATACAATGCTCAAAAAAGTCCATCTTACTAGTACTTTGACCACAAAGTAGACCTCTCTTGCTTAACAAAGTTAAACCTTTCTCACCCATGTGTCCCAAATGCATGTGCCACAATTTGGTAATATCACCATCAGTAAGGACTGTCGCAGCACTTGTTACTGTAGATCCATGCAAAGCATATAAACTACCAGACTTGCAAGCGTTCATCAATACAAAAGCACCTTCAGAAATTTTCAAAACTCCACCTTTAGCTCAGAACTTACACCCTTGAGAATCAAGAGTGCCCAAAGAGATGAGATTTCTCTTCAAATCAGGAACGTGTCTAACGTCAATGAGTGTTCTAATGATACCATCATACATTTTGATCCAAACTGTACCTTTGCTAACAACTTTACAAGCAGCATTATTACCCATCAAAATAATTTCACCATTCAATAACTCATAAGTGGAAAAACACTTCCTGTCGGGACTCATGTGGTAAGAACAACCCAAATCTAAAATCCACTCCTTATTAGACCTAACTTTATCTTCTGTGGCTATAAAGATAATTCTCTCATTTTCATCTACTGCTACACTAGCCTCGACGGTGTTACTGTTATTCTGCTCAACTTTATTTTTCTCCTTATATTTCACTTTATAGCAGTCAGCCTTTATATGCCCCTTTTTCTTGCAATTAGAAATTTTATTTCTATGTCTAGATTTTGACCTGCCCTTGGGTCTACTTCTTTCAAAATCTTTATTTTCAGATCTACCCCGTACGAATAGTCCCTCTGCCTGACTTCCACTAGTCTCCCCAGTGATGTCCTTATCAATCTGCTCTTTTGACTTTAATACAGACTTAACACTATTGTATGAAACTGACTCTTTCCCACAAATCATAGTATCATGAAAATATTTAAAAGACTAGGGAAGGGAACATAATAATAATATGGCTTAATCTTCATCCTTAATTTTTACATCTACATTCTTTAAATCTAAAATAAAAGAATCAAATTTATCCAGATGTGAAAGAATAAATGTACCTTCTGTCATCCTCAACATGTACAAATTCTGTTTCAAATAAAGTCGATTTTCTACTGTCTTCTTCATGTACATAGCTTTCAACTTGTCCCACATACCTTTAGTTATGCTTTCACCAGCAATCTCCTGCAAAACCTCATCGGATATATTCAATATAATGGCTGATCTAGCCTTTTTATCTAGATCTGTGAATTTATCTGACGCCATATCTGCTGTCTTTTTCTCCACTCCATCAAGAGCAATCTCACACCCATCTTGTATTAAAATGGCTTGCATCTTGAACTGTCACATACCGAAGTTAAGGCTCCGGTCAAACCTTTCAATAGAGGTCTTTGTTATCGTCATGATGGCAAAAAAAGTTGATATTCCGACTATTTTCTACAAGTGGGTCCCATACGTGAAATCAGGATAGCGGATCCCACAAAAGCATTGGATGCGAGCCCCATAGGCAAAGTTGGGACGTGAGCCCCACGAACAAAGTTAAACTTTATTTACGAAATTGATGCAGTGGTCCCCACAAGAAAAAAAAAGCAATGGGCCCCGTTTAGACTCTCAATAAAAATCTAAGTTACTTTCTGATGTGGAGGGTCCACCTTAATGGCAACCACAGAGCATACAGTAAGTTAGACCAACAGAAGAAGCTTTGATACCAGTTTGTTAAGGAAAATGCCCTCAAATCAAATATCGGTTGAATTTAATAGCCCAAAAAAATAGTAATGAAAATAAATATAGGCAAAACAAAATAGGACAGAACACAAAGATTTACGTGATTCGGTGAATGTAACCTACGTCCACAGCCGGAGGGTGAATAATTTTACTAATATGTGGAGAATATATACAAGTACAAAAATTGGAACTAAAGGCTTTTAAAACTCATCAAATATACAGAAAATAACTAAAGAAAAGATGAGAGGATTTGTGTTGTTTTGGTGACTGAAGGAGAGGAAGGAATGGTGTATTTATGTCTCAAACCATGCCTTCTATTTATAGCTGAAGTCCTAAGCTTCTGTCCAAAATTTCTTCGATTTGTGCGCAATCTTAGTAATTGACAACAATGGCATACGCAAAAAGAAATTAATGTGTCTATGACAAATTCTAAACGGTGAGCATCTATTTTTTACTTAGTGGAGGAGGGCAAAGCATGCAACCAATAGCCCTATAATTGAAAAGGAAAAAATTAAACATAATGAAATTTCATGAGTAATATACATTGTGCTTTATTACACCAAATCGAATTTGGAACTTGACTTTCTTGCCCGACTGATGGCAGAACAAGAAGGAGAAAACAGAAGATGCATTGTGAGAATATGTAACATAGCAAAGAAAAAACGTTCGGGGAATGGACTTATTAAAAGCAATAACACACCATGAAAGAAGGCAGTACGACAAGAAACTGGAAGTACAGAGACGCCAAGTCTAACACTGGTTCACGAAGGTGAAATGATATGGAGATGGACAATATAAGGTCTGTACGGGAAATGATGGAATATGTGTTTTAGCGGAAAGATGTGGGATGATATGAGGAAGGTACTAAGCACAACTTATGTAGTTTATTGGCTGTAGCACCAAAACCCTCAGACATGTCGAGGTCTTCTGGTTTCATTCCATTAGGCACTTTCCAATCAAAATGGAATAGCAAATTGGCCAGTAAAAGTTCAACAGTAACTTCACCAAGTGACACACCTGGACACATCCTCCTACCAGCACCAAATGGAATGAATTGCATGTCTGTTCCCCTGTAATCAACTGAACTATTAAGAAACCTATCCGGATAAAACTTCCCAGGATCAGTCCAGTAACTTGGATCTCTCGTCATTGCCCATGCATTGATAATGACATGGGTTTTGGGTGGTATATCATATCCATCAATTACCACTTTCTCTCTGTTTTGCCTTGGAATTAGCAGAGGACCAGGAACGTGCAGTCTAAGTGTTTCTTTGATTATTAACTGCAAGTACTTCAACTTATGCAGGCTGTCTTCATCTACACTTCCTTTCTGACCGAACTCTTCCCTCACCTCTGCTTGTGCCCTTTCCATCTCACCTGGATTTTTAATCAACTCCGCCATTGCCCATTCCACAACTGAACTTGTTGACTCAATCCCAGCCATAAAGACTTCCTAACGAACAGAAATCAATAAAAAATCAGATTGAGAACATGTAGGCATGTCCCACATTTTCTTTTTTTCCTTCGTTTCTAAAATACTTTCACAATCAACAATTTCACATGATTATGAAAATGATATTTCTGCAAATAAAAGTTTATTTCACATTTTTAGTTGAATTGTAAACGGTTTTTCTTAAAACCATCGACACCCAAAAAAAACCGTAATGTTATTTAGCTACTAGAACAAGAGCTAGGTAAAGGAAATTTAAGAATAAAAAAATATAGTTAAGAAGGAATGGACATATGTAGGTACCAGGACTAGGGCTTTGATATTAACATCGGTGAAGGGG
>JANKOD010000193.1:33281449-33301111 GCA_026284645.1 Erythroxylum acuminatum | reverse complement strand
AATTTTAATTGGTCTCTTAGTTTATTTTATTTTTCCTTAATTTCCTTAATCTAAAAATACTCAAAATTTTCAGAAAAACTCCTAAAATTCACCCAAAATTTTGAAATAATAATATGACTCTCCAAATAAATTTTCAACTAAAAAATAATTCACCAAATATTTTTAAAATACTTGAAATGTACAAAAATTGCCAAATCACATTTAATACATTCCGAATAAATCCAAAATTTTCAGTTATAAACCAATTTATCCGGAAATGTCATGAATGCGTGCCAAAATGCTTATGCACAAATAAGCAAATATTCAAATATGCAAAGCATAAAACGTACTAAATTTCCGTAATATCCTAACCTCTAATATGGGGCGTTACACCAACTTTTTACTTAAGATAGTAATTAAGCTTTAAAATTTTAAATTTTAAACCCCAATAAACTATAAAACTTGAATTTAAAGTCTCAAATCTTGTTAATTTTTCAATTTGAATTCAACTAAATTTCAGTCCATCCAAAATTTATCTCTTAACTTTAAATTGTGTCATATTTAGACCAAATTACTGTCCTAATGTGGTAGAAATTATAGTGATAATAAGAAATGAGATGAGCTGGATGGAGTGTTTACTTTCAATTACAATTTCCTGACTTTGTGGTTTATGTTGCTTTCGTTTTGTCTGACCTATATTGGACACCTCTCAAAAGTAGAGAAGGATGACATAAGCAGAAGTTTCAAAATGACTTCAGTATATAGAAAACATTGTATAGAAGACAATTAGCGTGCAAGATTGAGGTGAACATGAAACCGTGGAGAATTGGGATCACAGGCAAAAGTACAGCTCAGAATAATACCGTTGTTTATTTTCACAAGTGCGTTTTAGCTAAGCTAAGCCTAACTTGGTCTTTTTTTTCTGTTTTAAGACAAAACTTGTTGACCCAGCACAATAATGCTTCCAACTGAAGCTGTCGGTGGAGATTTACTGACCGCCAGCTGTCCACGTGGCGTTCTTTGTTGAGTCGTGCCAGCCTGTCAGTTCCTGGAGCACGATGATTCCCCCCTTTTTTTTTCCCCGTTACGAATCCATTAAACCTCCACCTTGACTAAAATTACCACAATGCCTCAGTTTGACTGACAAGCTCCGTGCTTGCCGACAGTTCCAGGTTATGCATTTTGTTGTCAACTGGTCAAGCACATCACCGGTGGCATTTCAGCCCAAATCAACCGGAGGTGGTAGGGCCGCTCTTACTAAAATTTATATATTGATCGGTCTTTCTGAATTTGGTATGTGCACATCAAGATTTCAGCGTTAAAAGGCTAATGATTGGTCACAATCAGAGGCATTTCTGGAATGGACCCTACAAGATCATCATGTCGAACTCCTGGAGACCTAAACGTAAGACAACTCAAAAACATTGGGACATGGTAGAGACTTCTCTATTTACCAAGACGGTTGATTTGTATACTTTATGGTTAGGTCGGTTGTGTTAGGCCTAGGCCCATCTTCACATGTTCACAGTCCGTCCAGCCTATCAGGAGTTAGACTTCCATACAAACGTAAAGATCTACGTAAACCTAACATCCACGGCATATATAAGGTACTATTCTATCGTGATTCAGGTATGAGACTGTAACCCTAGCTGTTCTTCTACATATTCAGCTACCAAAACCTCTAAAAAATACTCTACAGTCAGAATCGTACAGATCATGGACCAAAATAACGACGCTAACCTCAGCAAAATCCGGCTGAACCACTCTAATGAACGGAGTTTAGGGGATGAAGAAAAACATACTTAATACCTATTTTTCAATAAAGTGTAATCTTAAACGGTGAATTTTAGACGTGAAAGCATTATTCCAAGCGTGTGAATTGTGATTACGTACCGATTGTAATCTATTGATATCATATAGAGAAGAGTACAAAAGAACATAAAAGGATACTTTATTGATGCCTTGATTTCGGAGGAAGCGATTCCCATTAGTCATAACCACGTGATTTGCTGCTTCCCGTACGCTTCTTTACTCAACTTCACATTTTTCTCAAAGTTTGTACCTTTTTCTTCCATCCCTTCTCCACTGGTTCCACTTGCTCGGTATCTAAGTTCTGGCACCGAAGTTGCTGATTGAGGAGTTAAAACGATTCTACATCTTAACGAGACCGTGTTACATACTTAAAACCCCTCACTATTTGATGTTTTCGTAGTGCTGAACTGGACTTCAGGTCTTCAAGTCTTATTAGATGAGTAGTGCTGAATTGCCATGATTGTAATATGATACAAATCTAAGACCCTTTTCCTACTCCCTCTTCACCCGCATTTTATACCACACTACAAACTACAAAGCTCCTAAACAGACACTCTCTCTCTCTCCCCTCATCTAAGTCTAGCACAATGCAGCTCTCTCCAGTTCCACTCCCCTCCTTACTATTACTTGTCCTCTTCCTTACGGCCACCACTCTGTCCAACGCACACAACATCACTCGCCTTCTGGCCAAACACCCAGATTTCTCCACCTTCAACCACTACTTGACCGCCACCCACCTCGCCGCCGAGATTAACTCCCGTACCACCATCACCGTTCTCGCCGTCGACAACGCCGTCATGTCCGACCTCCTCTCCAAACACCCCTCTATCTACACCATCAAAAACATCCTCTCACTACATATACTCCTCGATTACTTTGGCGCCAAGAAGCTTCACCAGATCACCAACGGCACAGCCCTCGCCGCCACCATGTTTCAGGCAACCGGAACGGCGCCGGGGTCTTCAGGGTTCGTTAATATCACCGACATGAAAGGTGGGAAAGTGGCGCTTGGGCCGCAGGATAATGGTGGTACCCTTGATGTGTTCTTTGTAAAGTCGCTTGAGGAGGTTCCGTACAACATCTCGGTTATTCAGGTCAGCAAGGTGTTGCCGTCGGCGGTGGCGGAGGCGCCGACTCCGGGACCGAGTCAGATAAACTTGACCGGTATAATGTCGGCTCATGGGTGTAAAGTGTTCGCTGACACTTTACTGGCAAATCCTGAAGCTTCAAAGACATATCAGGTAACTACTAAACTGCTAACTGTTAATTTAAATGCCAACATCAAGTACACTAAAAACAGTCGGTTGAGAGCCAAACCTCTTACTTTGTTGCAGAATAAATACTTGTTTGATGGATATCAAGTGTCTAATTTATTTGTAGGTATAACTGTATAAGTGAAAATGAAGGGGGCTTTGATCTAGTGTAGTGAATTTCAAGGTTTAGGAATCTTTGGGATGTTTTTCTAATTTGGCAAGCCTCCAATTGATAAGTCGTGACATTGCAAGTACTTCCCATTTCACATACCGAAAAAGTTGATAGCTTTGAAGTTTGCTGGCAATTTATGAAATGCTTATAAAAGAGAAAATTTGATCAGAAGAAGCATAAAAAAAGGAAAGTATAAGAATTGACAGCCCTTTTCATGTGGGAAGAATGTGATTTGAATCATTGGATACAGAAATAGGACAACTTTGCTTGTTTACTATCGTCTACACTAGTTACAATGAACCTGTCACAAAGCTGTTGGCTTTTCTATGTAGTTTTTTCAGATGCAACAACTGATGACTGTTTTCAGGATAATATTGATGGAGGATTGACTGTGTTTTGCCCTCTGGACGATCCATTCAAACTCTTCATGCCGAGGTTCAAGAACTTGACAGCTGCAGGCAAAGTCTCATTCCTTGAATTCTTTGGCGTGCCTGTATATGAATCTATGCCTATGTTGAAAGCCAACAACGGGCTAATGAACACTTTAGCCACTGATGGGGCTAACAAGTATGATTTCACTGTACAAAATGATGGTGATCAAGTGACATTAAAGACAAAGAGTACCACGGCAAGAATAACCGGGACCCTTATGGATGAGCAGCCACTTGCAATCTACACAATTGACAAGATCCTGTTGCCCAAGGAGCTGTTCAAGGATGCACCGGCACCAACACCAGCTCCAGCCCCAGCAGTGGATAAGGCGGCTGATACCCCGAAGGCTAGCAAGCACGCTCCCTCATCACCATCAGACTCTCCAGCTGATGCACCAGGGGCAGATAGTGCAGCTGATCAAACAGCTGACGGCAACAATGGTATGAGACTGGATGGTGGCAGATCTGTTGCCATGGTTATGAGTGTGCTCTTGGGACTTCTAACGTGTCTTCTATAACGGATGGTTCATTTGACCAATTTGTGCGGGAAATAAGCCCGGCTTTGATGGGCTAGAATTGATTAATCATCGAGGCTTGTGCTTATTTGTTTGTTTATTTTTCTTATTATTTTTGGTGTGGTAAGTTTTTCTTTTCTTTTCTTTTTTCTCACTTGTTCCAAGACTTTGTGGTTTGCATTCACTTATCTTGTAGTTTTATACTGTAGAGCTATCGGCTTTATATTCCAAACGGACTTTTACCAATGTAATATTGAGTCTGGATTTTTTGTAGCTTGATTAAGCTTTTGGCTTGAACATGTTTGGAGGTAACTGAAAACAGCAGTGTAAAGGGGAGCTTCTACTGCTTTACCTGCCAACTGTCTCCAAATACATGAAGGAAAAAGTATACCAACTCCCTATATCTAAAGAAGAGAGTTTGATGTTTGTAAACAAGCAAGTGCCGATCCAAAAGCAAGCCATACAAAACTTTCATACACTGCATAATTGAATAGAAAATGGAATGAAAAGGAAGATCAGAATACCGGTCTCAAGCAAGACCACAACCAACGGAAATGAGTATCCCACTTGGAAGGCAGGAGGAGAGGTTCAGGATCCGAGGTGTATGTGTACGTCACAAGGTCATAAATTTCTTCTCTGATGACAGTGAGATACTTGTCAAGTAGTCAAGATACAGGACAAACAAATTTGGAAGCAAGTCAAGATTAAACGTAACAAACATACAGTACAATTCAAACGCGTCAGGTATTTCTTTGCTACTTGTCAAATACTCTCGTCTCAATCATCCCCCCACCTTTCCTCCAGGCCCCCACAACTCCCTGCATCTATCTGCCGTTAATCTCATTTGTTCAACCTGTTTATAACGACAAATGTAATCCTAACAAGTGGAGGCAAATTACTATTTACTTGGTGGTGGTGGGGTTTAAAAAGGACTTCCCAGTTTGGTGAAATTTGTATTTTGATAAGAATAAAAGTACGAGAAATCAGGCTTTAGTTTCTCAACTCATCTTGCCCGAGTATAAGGATAAGAATGAACCGCTGGACCTAGTAGCTCAAAGAAATGAAGATAAACCTCAGGTTTAAATCTTAATTTTAGACTAATGTTAAAAGGAAAAAGGATATTGTTCAGTGTCTCCATGTCTAGAAAACCAATAAATGAAGCATTACATTTACAGGCCTCTATAAACATGGCTTTATTACAAATTTGAAGCAATACAAGGCTTTATGTGCTCATATAACGAACATGGAAAGAAAAGAGCATGAAACTCTAGAGCAGAAGAGCAATATTACATAATATCAATGCTAAAACTGAAGTAATATGCAGAGATGAGCATGGAGCAGAGAAGTTTTCATATGGCTGATACCCAAAAGGCTGAGGAGGAGGATTCTGGCAGCACTGCACTGGAAATTGCGTACAATTGACTTGAGACGGTGATGAAGGGGGAGAACCGTGTATAGGATAACCGGGAATTGAGGAGGGCGGTGGTTGTGCACCATAAACTGGGTAGCCTGGAAGTTGTGGTGGTGGTGGTGGAGAGGCATATACGGGGTAATCAGGAAGTGGTGGTGGCGGTGGAGTAAGAGGCTGGCATGGGTATTGACAAATTGTACAATTCAGACAACCAACTGGGGAGGGGAAGACATTATCCCTGGAAACTTTCCTGGATTCTATGCATTCAAAACTCAAGACTGACATAGAAAGTGTAAAAAGAAAAGCAACACTTGTGGGTGACATGTACCTGTCCTGAACAACAACAAAGACTGACTATCTGTGATCGGAAAGGCGTTTTTTTTATCAAACTGACAATAACAGAGTTACAGATGATTAAAGAACCGCTCATCCTAGTACAGACTTATAACTTGGTAACTCAGTCATGTCTTTTTCTTCTCTATTCCGGATGTTCTGCCGCATGGCAGACCACCTGTCATGTTTCTGTGGAAGATGTAAGCATAAATTCACATCCCTGGACAAATGGTAGACCAAATACAGATAAATATGTTTACCATAGTGACGAGAATATCATTAAGCTTATCCCATTAATTTGTCCTTGGTAGTGTAATAATATTGACGCTATTTGAACCGTGTTATTACAAGATGTATCGTTCTAACGGATACATTACAATATTAAACACTGACTTATCATCTTCAACAGCGTAAAAAATTACTTGACCCCCCATTACAAATATATCCACTGGGAACTACGTTCCAGGAAGCTGAATGCAAAGTGGATCCTTCTGGGTGTAGTTGATAGATAGCATCCGCACTTGATGATAACAATACTGGCTCTCCCTCAAAACCAAGCCAGACATCAATAAATGAAATAATACCCCTAATCTATGGGCAATCAGAAGAACTTGACAGCGTCAAATCCTTGAAGTTTGCATACAAATAACTTGTCTTATCCTCCAAAATGGAGCTGAGGGGCACTGGATGAAATCCAGAATAATTTGTGTCTACCTTTGCCAAGCATAAACGGATGATATACTTAAAAATGTCATGTTTCTGTGCAAAAGGTTGAGCTGCAAATTCCTCCAACGGCATCCACTGTGATAAAAAAATAGAAACTGGATGAGAAAGTTTTATCAGCTATTGGATTCTCTACACTTCAGCTAGCTTCCACAACATACCTAAAAGACAATGATGAAACACAAATCAAATCAACATGAAATTGGCAGCAGCTGGTACACTAAACAGCTGTTCAATCTTATCCCCAGTACATGAATAAATTCCAGAGAAACCCAAGAACGTTGAGAAAAGCGTTACTAATTTTTTATCAGTTTCTAAAAGAATACAGCAAATGACAGGACTAGCACCATGATGCAAGACATCACACAGATCATTTTTCACCTTACAAGGAACATGCTCTTACGCTAAAAACTAAACATATTTAGTCATCTTCTTTTATGAACCTACATCATTGTCTTTGAGACAACTCAAAAGACCCATGCCCATATCCATGGAGAAAAGAAAATAATATACCACAAAATTTTCAGAGATGCAAAGCAAATTGAGAGGGTAAACCAATGTGACATAATATTTACTCGGTAAAAGATGCAGATCTTTTCTGTAGTTTTGCTCATCCTAAAAAATACTTTTACTATTCTAAACTATGTAATGTACACTTTGTGGTAATAGAAATACTAAAAAAGAAATGCTTATTCAGTTTCTATTGAATTTTTTCAACATAGGCTGTTATATGATTAATTGTTAGGCAAGAAGCAGGATCTATATGACTAATTGTTAAGAACAAGCAGGATCTATATGACAGCTCTATTAAAATAACTCCAAAGAAACTTAATACAAGCTCTCTTTTTAGTATTTCTAATACCACGCGATATATGTCTGATAATTTTGAATTTCCAGACTGAGTAAAACCATAATAGAGGTTGTATCTTTTATAGTATTTATCGTCTCATTTTATTGTTTACACTTACCTGAGCAGCTTCAATTTCAACTTCTTGTTTCTGGATGTCATAAGACAAAGGGCGCATCATGCAGAGGAAGAACAAGTCCGACTTGCCAAAATATGATTTATGTAACTGCCTGCAAGTTGCAAATTGTAAGGAAACATCTCAACACATCAAAATGACTGAAAATAAAGACTCTTACTTAATGTTCAGATAGGCTAACTACAAGAATATCCAAGATGTTTGCTTGATGACTTTATTACGTCAAACTGTACGGAAATTTTCACCTGAATGCTAAAACCTCCAGAAATTGTGCATCAACCTGAGAAATAAAAGAATTGGTCTAAGAAAGGGGAGTGATGCAAAAGAACTTTAAGTATATGGAAAAAGTAAAAGAAGAAAAATTAGTCAACCACAAGCCTTAATTTGATGGGATAAAGATTGGGAATTGAGTTGACAACAAAAGATAAGGCTGAAATTTAGATTATGTTAGGATTCCTTATTAGATAGGAAGTAGTAGTAACTTAAATATGTTATTCTATTTTACATGTGTTATCTTAATTGTTTAGGACTTATAGAATTTTCATTAGAATAAGATTTAAATTTATTAGGAACCCTTTCCTACTAGAATGAAGATTCTAAGAATTCTATATATATGTGTACTCAGCCCTTCAATAATATAAGCAATCTTAAATTTTTTCCTCAAAACTTGAGTTTCCAATTAGAAGGTGTGATGTTTTTCTCTAAGAGTGATTCTTATATCTTATGAGTAATTCTTAGTTTCCTACCTTCTATCATTTGTGTTCGCCACAAAATTCTAGCAACCAAAATCCTAACTTCCAGTATGTTAAACTCTGAAATCTTAAACCTAAATTTTCAGTAATCAAACCTTAAAATTTCAGCTATACAAAATCTGATAGTACATGGAGGAGGAGCAACAGGACACTTTAGAAGAAATAAAATCATCACAATGGTTAAAGTTCGCTTTTATTGCCCTCTTCAAAGTAGAACATGTCTAAGGTTATACGGCAATGTTGAACATGTCAATTAGCTAAAGGAAGGAAACAAAATTCTGAATTATCCACACCACTACTTGTGCCTCATGAACCATGGAAGGACAAAAGTAAGGATTTTGTCTTGGGAATTCCCAAAACTATAACAGGATATGATTCTATTTTTGTGGTGGTAGATAGGTTTTTCAAGATGAGTCATTTCATTTCATGTTCCAAGACCTATGATGCTAACCATGTTGCTAAAATTTTCTTCAAAAGGTTGTCTGTCTCCATGGATTACCTTTAACTGTCGTATCGTGACGTAAAGTTCATGAGTTATTTTTGGAGAACTCTATGGAAAATATTAAACACTAAGCTTCAATTTTAAAGTTCTTACCACCCCCAAACTGATGGACAAACAGATGTGGTGAATAAAAACATGGAAGACTTGTTAAAATGTTTGGTTGGAGACAATATAAAAGATTAGGACCTAATTCTTCCTACAACAAAATTTACATACAATAGTTCTACAAATAGGTCTATTGGTAAGAGTCATTTTGAGATAATTTCAGGAGTTCAACCAAAGAAACCTATGGATTTGAGTTAGTGTTGGAGTTGAAGGTTTTGCACAAAACATGAGGGACATCTTTGAAAAGATTCGATGAAAGATAATAACCAACAATTTGTCTTATAAAGAACATGTTGATCAACATCAGTGATTGGTGAAATTCAGTGAAAGAGATATGGTAATGGTTAAGATTCGTCTAGATCATTTTCAACAAAGAAAATATAAGAAACTTCATTTATGAAATGTTGGATCTTATAAGATCATCAAGAAGATAAGTACTAATGCTTATGTTTTGAAATTACCAAGTGACATGGGAATAAGTCTTATCTTTAACATTGTGGACTTAACTATTTGTCATAGACAAGATGAGCAAATCTCTTACTATAAGGCTATGTTTGGTTAGACGTACAGTTTTTAATGAAATGGAATGGAATAGAATATAATGGAATGGTTTATAATGGAATGTAACGTAAATGGATGTAATATTAGAAAATTGTTGTTTGGGAGGGATGAAAGGGTTCATAATGTAATATAGTAAAATGTTGTTTGGATGAAGGGTTTATAATGTAATATAGTATATCATTTTACATTCTCCTAAACTTCTCAAATTGGAGGTTTTTCATTTTTACTGCTTAGGATGGGATAAGATGTAATATAAACCCTCCTCTTCCATCTCATTCTATTCCATTTCATTATAAAACTCCCAACCAAACATACCCTAAGACTTACAAGCACTCCTTATCTTAAAGAGATAATTGAGAATGTTCTTAATGAACAAATTGTAGCCATAAAACCTGGAGGATATCGACAATTTCTTGTAGTGGAAAGGAAGATCAATTTTTTACAGTACTTGTATTCTTGAATAAGAATTTCAAAAGTTGAATCCAAGCTTATATGAATAGTATTTATCGCATTATACATCAAAATCCTACCTTCTATTCTTTGTGTTCGCCACAAAATTTCAACAATCAAAATCCTAGCTTCCAACATATTAAACTTTGAAATCTTAAGCATAAATTTCCAGTAATCAAATCTTAAAATTCCAGTTATGCAAAATCTGGAATTTCAGCATTCCCAATCAAAATTCAACATCGAAATTTGATATTCCAACAGCTTAATATCAGTCATATTTCCTAATTTTGTGATTTTTAGCTATTAGTTAATAAATCTTCTATTTGTCCTACATCAAGGAGTCTAGAGCTAAAACTATTATTGCAACAAGTATAACATAGTGAAATTATAACTTACCCCTGTCTCTTCTCTCACTTCTCTTTCTGCAGCTTTAAAGATATCCTCTTCCTGTATTTTGAATAATCCAGTTTAACTCACCGGTCTGGAGCATTTATTAGTTAAGTGTTGAAATATTTCACACGCTAGGTATGCACCTGATCTACAACTCCCGTAGGGATTTTCCAAACTCCTGTTCCTTTAAATACACCAGTCTTTTCCTGAACTACAAGTATCTGTGTAAAAGTAGAAACAAGATAAAAGGGTGGTAGAGTTCATAAGGACATAAATCATCATGTCAAGTTGCTTTGCACCATCTGATGCATTGCATCGGCATATCCACAAAGTGGAGGTATGTGTAGATAATGGCTTATTTTTCCTCCAGTTGAGTGCAATAAGTCTCATTTGGGATCCAAAACAACACTCTGGAGTAAACTTGGAGCAGCCAAATAAAAAATTCTACATTGACAAATTCTTAAATGTAGTTGCATCAAAATCTCCCCATAATCCTAAGTAACAGACAGCACAAAATGTTCCCAAATATATTTTTGTTCTTTGTTACGTTGGAAACAGAAAAAAGAGATGGATAGATACCCAAACAATCTTAAGCCTTGAGAAGGGTGGAAAGAGCATGTTTTTGGTAAATCCTAATGCAAGCTATGAAAGCTTCGTCTTTGGCATTCGTTTCACATGTATTAACAAAAACAAGCAGAATTAACGACAAAGCTTCGTGAAAATGCAGGTGGTCTACCTCTCTTTTATCATTCAAGACAATCGCACCAATACCCACTCTGTGTGAAGCGTTAGCAGGGATAGTGCTTGCAGTTTCAGGAATCCAGTAAACGAGCATGAGGTAATGAGGCTCAGCATGGTGGTATATAAATCCCTCCTATTAACAAAGCAGAAAAAGTACCAACAAAAGTAAATTCAGTACCTTCCTCTGTCTTTCTCCATATTTTGCAAATAGTTCATAACAAATGGATAAACAAATGGGAATAAGCAATCATCCAGATATTCCTGGTGTTACAAGAGCAGATACCTTAACTGCTGTTTCAACAAGATTTACTAGTGAAATGGGTAACTTAATCCAAACCCCCTTCTTTCCCTGGGAAAAGAAATAGAGTGATTATTGGAGCTAGCTAAGACAATACGAATAGAATATGTATGTATATCAAGAATCAATAAAAATGTGAATTAAATTAATGACGAAAGAATTATTTTAGCATTTATTTATACCTGCTGCCTCCACTCTGATAGTGAAGCTCTAAGCATGGTGTGAAACCTATCAGGATCCACGGGATCTTTCATGTCCACAACTACACCATCATGCTTATCAGGTTTTGCAGAAAGTAATTGGACATGATGAACTCCATTTTCACACTGGTTAACCGGCAACCCTGAATTTACTGAAGCGGACATAGATCCAACCACAGTTGAATGTCAAACACAGCTCCAGCCCTGGAAAGATCACACAAATCCCCCCACCCCCAACAACCCAGAAGCAAAAGAAAACCAGAAAAAATGGTGTTATCACGTTGTATACCAGTGGGAGATGTCTCCACCTAAAACCCACCTATTCTTATCCAAAACTCTGTTTTCAATTATACAGAATCTTTTTTAAGAAAGTTAGCCAGTTCTTATCCTCATCGAAGTACCCATATTACAATAATTGCTCTCCTTCACGTAAAAACAACTCCCTCCAAAAGGCAGTAATGGACCCACAAACACAGAACAGTAAGAACTCAACAACAAACACATCAAGACATCCACAACAGAGCTAAAAAGTCGAGAACTTGAACCAAAAACTGCATAAAAAATCAAGTCTTGAAATGAACCCAAAAGAACAGAGAGATCTACAAGAAGCCTAGTTGTTTTCTTGAATGTAGTGAGTCCAACTCCAAAATCCAAATAGTTTTGACGAGACCCGTACAGAGAAAGGATTGTCTTTTATAGGCCAGCAATGATGCAGTTGGTCGAGTTAGTTGATGATTCATCATCGGTTGGACGCATTGGATCACGTTGGGCTTTTGGAAGCCGCCCTCTCGCGGGTGGACACTGGACAGGACCACAGTTTTAGTTACACTGGACATGGTCACACATTATTTAAGAAAATTAATAATTTATTTAACGAAAATAAGTACTGTACTAACAATAATACATAAATCACAGTTGCTTACTTGCTTTGTGTGTCATGTTTCCTCTTCTCATTCAGTCATAAGAACAACTCATTCTAAGTAAACAACAGTAGCGGACTCATACGAAGGTTGCACCCACGCCATTAAGGACAAGGTAAATGTCACTAACATGTATTAACCTCATGAATATGTACGGCAATACAAACGAGATCATCGAGTGTCCTAAAGAACAAAGGTTAACATGAGGACGTTGAACCCGTAACCTCTAAAACTACAGCCTATTACTAATATATTCTAAGCTCTCATGATGGTAATACACCAAGCTTTTGAATAATATAATTATGTAAACCAAACAAAACGTGTCAGTTTTGTCCTAACATTGTTCAAAATAATGCAAAAGGTGAAGACATTTTATTTTGTTTGGTCCCTCACTTACATCTTCTTATACTTTGGTCAAACGTTTGCTTTTGCTGGGTTGGATTATCATCATTTGCACCGTGTGAATAACGTGCGAGGGAACATTTAAAAGCTCTAAAATAATAACATTTAATAGAACGTGAAATCTTAGAAAGTCAAATACTCCCTCATATTTAAAATAAGTGTCGTTTGTTACTTTTTATAATTTTATTTCCAAAATTATCCTTTAATTTCTCTCACATCTTAATTACACGGATTATATTTTTAAGACACTTTAACATGTAATTAATAAGGGGTGTGGCTAGATGGTTGAGAGAGGGGCTTGGCTTCGGTTAGATTTCATGTTCGATTCCTTGCTAGCCCCTCTGGCAGGGACGGATCCAGGGGGCTGGCAGGGGCTATAGCCCCCCAAGACTAAAATTTTTTCATATATATATAGGCGTCAGTCTCCCAGACTAAAATTTTTTCAGAATATATACATATATATAGGCGCCAGCCCTCCCAAGATTAAAATTCTGGATTCGTCGCTGCCCTCTGGTAAGAGCCTGGGGCAGCCGGGATTTTACCTATGGGTGGAGAACTAGTGAGGCCCTCCATGATGGGGTGTAGCCACTTGGCCCTCTGAGAGGTGAGCCCGCTTGGCCTGCCTGTGAGGTTTCCTCGAATCCAAAAAAAAGTAATTAATAAGGGTATATCAGGCATTTCATTAACTTTCTTAATAAGTGTGCATTCCTTTAAAACGACACTTATTTTGAATAGGAGGGAGTAGTATACAGTGTTACTCTTAATTATTTCAGAGATTGTTTACAAATAATCCATATAAGAAAGTTAAAATCTCTCAAATAAATTAAAAAATCAAGAGAATAATTAAAAATTTGAGGGTGATTTGTATCTTGGTAGAAAATAAAAGCCATAATGAACCACCAAGAAAGATGCATTAAAAGCAAATCCAATTGTTTTGTTTCTCTAATTAATCAAAATATTAAAAAAAATTTGAACAATTCCTAACAACTCTTTTGTTGTCTGTTATGATAAGACATTACTTGCATAGTAAGGACCATGTCATGAACTTTAATTACACGAAATGAACTTGTCTCCTTTAATGCTATCCTCGTTTTTAGTAAGGAGGACATTTAAAGCTCGTAGAAATTTGAATATAAAGGCTTATCTGTCGGTTGATTTTATCAACAATTAACTTATAGCCAATTATATCAACTCATTTAATCAGTAAATAATACAACTATTTATAGAAATATTTGATAAATTAATTATTTAGTATTAACTATTGAACTGTAAAATAACTTATAAGGATATAATTTTAAAAAAATTATAAGGGTATAAATATTATATTTCTTATAATTTTGTTGAATATTCTTATAAGAATTTAAATTTTAGATATTTAATTTTATAAAAATTAAGTTTATAACTTAAATAAAAACATAATAATAATAATAATAATCCAACGTTAAATTCTCTATTAACACAAATGATGTAGCAAGTTACATCATATTGGTATTTTTTATATAATATGTACGAATTTTATTATTTAATAAATTAAAAATATTTATAATTATAGTATGACACAGATACGATATATATCATGATTCAAAAATTATGTAAAGATGGTATAATTAGTTTTTTACCTATTAATTTTTGGTTGATCATTCAAAAAACTCCTCTTATGGAGCCTTTAGAAATCAACTTATTGAGATTAAATAAACTAACCAATAAGCTATTCATTAAATACATCAATAACTTTTGAGGGTAGTCAAAAAAAAAAAAAGTCAATAAATTAAAAAAATAACTGATAAGCTGTTTGAAAGGCTTCCGTCGACACAAGTGGAAGAGGCTGCGACCGTCACACAATCTCTTGAAAAAGTTTTCTTCATCACGTTATTGTGTCCCTTGATTAGAACGTTGGAATGTCGTAACCCCTATTGGTGACGTCAAGAAACTCTAGGCCAGTCGCTGTGGTATCAGACATTCAGACCACGTTGAGACAGAAACTGAGAATCATAAAACTTGCTCAGACGCCTCATTCTATCATCACAAAGGACTCTAGCAAATTGTGTGACTAAGACCAATCGACTTTCACAGCTCCAAAACAGTTAATGGCTGAAGAAATCTCCATGAAAAGGCCATCATTCTTTAAAAGATACCTACAAAAAAGCTCAAGTCAGGGTTCAGTTTGAGCCCCATTTTTGGTTTTCCCACTGACGTGAAATTCAAAATGCCACGAAGTCTTGAGCATGCATCTGACGGGATAAAAACTTGATATTAGACATTTTTCGAGAGTGAAATACTTCAAAATGTTCCAACTGACAAATAAACAAAGAAACCTACTGGCTATATTAATTCTTTCTGAACATTAATAACAAGATCCTGAAGAAAATAGAAAACATTAATAACAAGCACAATCTTGCCTGCTTTTCCTATCTGGTAGCCGCTTTCCCTGGTTTCCGATGCTCGAGGTGTTCATGAGCAGTCATCTATCTGGTTTAGCTTCGTCTGAGCTGATGCTCACCGCCTGCATTTCTCATGCTTTGGAAGTTGTTTGGTGGAGCATTTAGGAATTAGTTTTTGTCCGGCAGAATGTTGTTCTCTCCGAGCATTACTTTGAGTGTGTTTTATTTTCTCTGGGCCTGTTAGTGCCCTTTAGCTCTTTAAGGCTTGTTGTGTCTCCTGTGACACTTGTAATTAGACACTTTGTACATATTTATTCTTTTTAATTAATTGCTCTGATTTATAAAAAAAAAAAGATATAGAAGAAGGCTATAACCCCTGCATTGTGAAAGCAATATGGTTAGAAGCTCCACTATCTAATCACCAAGAACTTGATGTGGTTATAGCAACAATGGATTCATGAATCATAAAGGCTGAGGAGTCAGGGACGGATCCAGAAATTATTTTGAGTGGGGGCAAAATATTTAAAGTACTCTTATATTACTGAAATTTTTTTAATTTAAATTATTATTTTAAATTTTAATTCCATTTAAAAATTAAAATTGTGCCCCCATTAATTTAATTGATGACAAAAAATAATAAAAAAATTATATATATATATTAAGATATCAAATAAAAAATAAATTTTGAGCCCGTCTATTTTTATTCATAAAGGCATCTAGGATACTTCTTTTATCCCTATTATCACTAGTGTTAAATGGTTTGTACTGTTTTTGTTCATTTTTATGACTTTATATGCTACGATTTTTGTCTACAATGAGAAATCTTATCTTGCGTCTTCGCTAAAAGTCTAAAAGAATGTAAAGATTAAATCTGTACCAACTCTATTACAACTTACAAGAACCCATCTCTAAATTATATGCACTACACATTCTTCCAAAGAAAAGAAGTGAGAATTTACCTATCAGCAGTAGAACGAAGTGAGGCCTGTGGGGGAATCCTTTCCACAATTGTGTTCAATATAGATTATTTCTTTTCGCTTTGGGTGTGGTAGTCCTTGTGGAGTTAGGGGAAGAAAAGCCAAAAAGCCAAAAAGCCAAAAAGTAGTGTGATGAAGAAGCCAAAGGGTAGAAAAATCTGAATAAAAAAAAGTCAATTAAGCATATAGTTTTTATCTCTCTATTTGTAGGCTTTCATTTAAAAAAGTGCTCATATAATAGTAATCTTAATAAAAATAGATGGACTTAGATTTTATTTTTATTTAATATCTTAATATATCTATTATTTTTTATTATTTTTTTGTCACCAATTAAATTCATGGGAGCAAAATTTTAATTTTTGATGAAATTAAAATTTAAAATAATAATTTTAAATTAAAAATTTTTAGATGCAGTGGGAGCAAGTGGGGGCTCCATCCATGCGAGGAGTTACTTGACAGTTCCTGTTTAACCTTCCATAGCTTGTACTTCTGGCATTCAGACTTCTTGTGTCCCTTCTTCTTATAAAAGATGCATCTCATACTCTTAAGGTCGCGTGGGCCCTTCGCAATGCTAGACTGCCCACTCTGAATCTGAGGAGAGGGTTTGGGTTTCTTACTTTACCCTTCGACTGCTGGGGTTTAGCCTTCCCCTTACCCTTCGGAGCTGCATACATAACTGAATGAGGAGAGCTCCTGATCTTATCCTCTACTGCAGCACACTAGGAAATCAAAACATTGATGTCCCAGATCTCCTCCTGCGAGATGTAGGAGGTGACCAACATCTTAAACTCCTGAGGAAGAGTGTTTAGTGCCTGATGTACTATAAGCGAGTCAGTAATTGGTATATCCAGTCCCTTTAGCCTGCTCTGTAGATGCACCATCCGGATGATATACTCCCAAACGCCTCCCTCTCCAGTGTACCTCATGGAGAAAAGTTCCTTGATCAAGACACTATGCTCAGCATGAGAAAAGACCTTGTACCTCTAGGATATGCTGTCCATGAATTCCTGCGCCACAGTCGTGTCCGCCAATCCACTTAACAGATGATCAAGTATCGACCTCTTAATGGTCAAATAGCACATCCTATTTGACCTTTCCCAGGTCTCCATCGCTGCTCTGTCAACTTCTGAGCTAACATTTGTAAGTGGGGAAGCCCTCTCTACGTGCACGGCCATGTTGACATCTGCCATCTCCAACGCAAACTCTACGTCCTTCTTTCACTTCTTGAAGTTGAAACCATTTAAGGTTTCAATGGTGACGACATTGTTGTTGACTGAGAAGGTGACTGAAAAATAGAAAAGAAAATGTAAAAATCAGTATAAATGCAGGAAAACAACGATACTCAAAGCATTAAAGCAGTATCCCTATTGAGAAGCCGATCACACATATTATGAAACACTTTTGAGCTGAATATATAATATACGTGATTAGATCCCCACATAAAAGTGATCAGAGTACAAACTATCAACTCTCATGATACTACCACCTTTGGGTGAATATATCATTTAAGCAACGACTTTCTTCTATCAAATGCCTTTATGAACATCTCAAAATATTATGTAAGGCCAACACCTTTGGACAGAATAACCAAACATAAGGTCAGAGATATCCCTGAACATGTGAGCATAACAATCCAAAATACTGACTTGAAAGGCCACTTTGGTGATTAGATTCTCATCAGTACCCTGGAAAGTCCACACACACAAGGGATACAACTTTATGTCATCCTTACATTCTATATAGGCATAATGTATGTGAAAATTAGTCATAAATGAAAAAACTAGATTCACAATTGAATAACCACATACCAACACTGAAAACATTGTCTTTAAACTTTATTTGAGAATTTTAAAAATAAACAATTTCAATAAGAGTGCTACCGTATTTTCCCGAATACCGAATCTACCGCACGAGACATAAAACTTTAAGTGTCTCCCTTATGTGTTGTTCGGTGTATGAAATTGCACTTAAATTTTGCTTAAAAAAGGTTTAAAAACTTTTGCGGAATCCAATTATCAACGTAATAAATCCAAAAAAATTTAAAAACCGCTTTAAAAAATTCCCCGACCTGGAAACTGACCCAAAACACTCCAGGATAGCTTTATAGAAATTTCTAAAATTTTGCGTGTTTTTTTTAAATCACTGTAGCAGAGGTCGTATGCTGACGTGGGCGCCATGTCGGTGTGCGTAGCAGGAGCAGCATGTGCACCGCATACGCACGCTAGATGTGTATGGTGCGTGTGCATCACGCGTCGCCCACGTGCCTACTGTACAATGCGTGTGCTGCACTCTCTAACACGTGTCCCAAATCCTGCGGTCTACGCGTCCAACCGAATGTGGCGCGTGCCATGCACGCACCTGCTTCCCCATGCCTGTGGGAACATGCACCGCATGTGGTGCGTGCAATGCTTGTGGTGCCACTTGGTGGCAAGCGATGCACGCGTCAGTCGTACCGCCACTCCCCCGACTCTTATAGCAACGTCGGGTGCATTGTGTCGCCCTCTAATGGGGAGGGCAATTTCCACGTCTTGGGATGCAATTTTTTACTCCGTTTGGCCCATTTTGATCCATTTTTCATAGCTAGCCTTTTGTATATTACTTTTACATAATTATATACGTTAAAAAAATCGAAAAACGAATCAAAAATTGGAGAAAACCATATTGAATGGAAACCAAAAAAACCTTCGTTTCCGTCAACCCGATCACGTAGCCACTTTGATACCACGTGTAATACGTAGCACAAACCCTATTACGTACCCAAGATCATACATGAAAGGGTAAAAACAAAGGAAATGCGAAATACCTGATTTCGGTTCCATTACAAGTTCTGAAGCAGTTTTTGATGCCAAAACGAACTCCGATCGTCCTGGGACAATTGAGGAAATTGTTCAACGACACTTGGTTTAGGCCTTTCTACAATTTCCTCAATATGCAAGCTCTCTTAACGGGTCAGAGAACCGTATGCTTACGATTGAGCCCAAAATCCATGCGAGCGTGAGCCCAGTAAAAACTACCCAGAGTTTCGCGAACATCGATGAGCACCATCCTAGGTTTTGTGCGAAGCCTCCAAGCCAGTTGCCTGCTGTATCTCGTATAAGGCCACCTGATGTAACTAAGGATGAGGAACGTTTGCTTGCTCCATCTATATTGAGTTTTACCCACCCCGTAGGAGGTTTGCTCTAACCGATAAATTGCTTTTGGCGAGGGCGAGGATCG
The DNA here is from genome assembly GCA_026284645.1 of Erythroxylum acuminatum. Lineage (NCBI taxonomy): Eukaryota > Viridiplantae > Streptophyta > Magnoliopsida > Malpighiales > Erythroxylaceae > Erythroxylum > Erythroxylum acuminatum. The sequence continues at coordinate 33,281,604 of JANKOD010000193.1, read as the reverse complement.
GTGTTGGGCCCCGTTTCCGAAGCCCAACGATCGCTCCAAATATCATAACATAAGACATGCTCAAAGAACCCTAAAGGGTTACTTCAATTAACCCTCATCATTTCATCTTCATTCCTGTAACACCCCAAAAAATATTTCCTCACAATATGCTCAAT
>JANKOD010000193.1:33268421-33281349 GCA_026284645.1 Erythroxylum acuminatum | reverse complement strand
CATGTAAACAGTATTTAACTGATCTAAATACAACATTCACATCACGTGTATTTGTTCATCATTATTATCATCATCATCATCACACTCAGTCTAAAATCTTGCAATGAAGCAGGGTTTGGAAAGACTGATAGTACGCAGCCTTACCCCTACATAATAGAGAGGTTGTTTTTGATAGACCCAAATGCAAATAAGACAATATAAGAGTTATTTTTTAATTGAAATATAAGAAAAGAGATTTTTCTAGAAAATTAAAAACTACAAAAAGTGTTTTCGAAAATTTTAAAAATTAATAAGTTTTTAAAGCTAAAGGAACTATGTCATTTATCCAAAAGGAAATATGAGTAGCTAATGACTAAGCAAACCTCTTTTCTTAGTCATTAGAACACTTTTCTGTTACGCATTGTAACAGTGTTCATGAACTCCTTTTTTCTTTTCCCCTTTTCTGTCGCGGATAAGAACTGGAAGGTTAACCTACAACACCTAAAGTTTGTTGATAAAAGAGACAGATTCATGAACAGGCAATCCAAACGTCTACTCATACCAGCTAGAAATAAAGGGCAAAAGAACCATTTGAAATCTCATCGATTTCAAAATGACATTATTTCAATGTTTGGTCAAATTAATTTAGATCATTTACTCGAGTCTGACCCTCCCGAACCTAAAATCGAACAGCTTTGCTATCACTAGAGTCAACTCAACACCTAGAATTCGCCACTTTTTGCACTGAAACATGCCCTATACGATGAATCAATCGATCATAAAGCTGAAGTTATCTGAACTTTATTAAAGGATGTATTTCTTTACAGCTATACTTAGTCAATATATTACTTTATTTAGAAGGAAGACGAGCCTCATGTTGCAGAACACATCTCCAAAGAAAATTTGGAGTTTATTTCACTTTTTATTTCTTTAACTCTAGCCCGATGTTATTTGATATTCTCCCGATACTATCAACCATTTGTTTTCTTTTTGTTCTTTTAACGCTCCAAAATACTCTCGCATTACAATATACTGTACTAGTAAGCTCTTCGTTTTTAGTTCGTTCTCTTTATGCTCTTAGTATGAGGGCATCGAAATTGCGTAATCTGAAAATCAAAGGGTGAGGGCATCGAGAGAACAAACTGAAAACTAAGAGAAAACTTGAAATCAAATAGTAAGGTCGTCGAGACTGCGTAATCTGATTTAGGTCATTTTAAACATCGACATCATTTCATTAATCTTCATTTATTGTGTTAATAGTTAAAGTTTCTGAAATACGTGACAAGTTATGTCAGCAAATTTAACAGAAACGTACTAACGATATGCTATAATTGAACAGATTTGAAAGTTTGAGCATTTTATTGCTACTTTTTAAAGTTCGGACTATAATTGAAATTTTGACGAAAGTTTGAATTTTTTTAGTAATTAACCGTAAAAATATTTAGGGATGATAATAACCTAAATTTGTTCAAACAGTCAAACTTAAGATTCTGATTAAAAAATGTTATTTTGAAGTTTGATAAAATTAATTTTAAATTAGACTTCTAAATTTGAATTAAACTCAGTCAATTTGGGATTTTTTGTCGATTCAAACTCATTTCTAAAATATTCTTTGCCTTTTTTACAATATCTTGTATTTTAATATTTTCAAAACTACATCATATTTCCAGATAAATATATTAGCACTGTTTGGCAAACAGCGGATCGCGTTAACTGTTAGTTGATTTTATCAGCGATTAGCTGATTATATCATTTGATTTGACTAGCGAATAACACCAGCTGTTTATTAAAGATGTTTGGTAAAATTGGCTATTTAGCATTAATTGTTGATGTATAAAATAATTTATGAGGGCATGATTTTAAAAAAAATTATAAGGGCATGAATATTATATTTCTTAGTATTTTGTTGAATATTCTTGTATAAGAATTTAGATATAGATATTTAATTTTACAAAAATTAAGTTTATAACTTTATAAAAAACATAATAATAATAATAATAAGAATAATAATAATCCAACGTTAAATTCTTTATTAATATGAATGATGCAGCAACTTACATCATATTAGTAATTTTCATAAAACATGTATAAATTTTATTATTTAATAAATTAAAAATATCTATAATTATATTATGACACAGATACGATATATAATAGTTATATACTAAAAATATTAATTTGATGTGACTCTTTATGTTCAAAAACTTAATATTATGTTATTTTTAAATGTAAACTAATATTATTAAATTAAATAAAGATTAAAAAATTTAATTAACTTTCTTATTATATTCTTCCGAACTTCACGATATAATTATACAAAAAAAAGTCAACTTTGAAAATACACCGAGTAAAAGTAAAGAGTAAAGTGGAAGGTAATATTGTTATTAGACAAACAACTAATTTCAAAAGTTTCGCTTATAAAGCTTTTATAGATCAATTTATTGAGATTAAATAAGTTAACTAATAGGTTATTCACCTAACACATTAATAATTTTTAAAATTGTTAAAAAGCTAGCTTTTAGTTAATAAACTAAAAGACATCTTATGAGTTAGGTTGCCAAACACCTCCAAAGCCTTCCTTGAAGCCGAAACACATATGACTTATTTCAAGTATGGACAAATGGGTACAGTATTTTGGGTTCTTCTGAAAGAAGAAATTCAAATATTGGATTTAGTAAGCGTCACGAAAAGATAAGTCTTAAGTCTTTTTAAACAATTTGGAGATGAAAACAACAACAACAACAACAATATCATTTAGAATAAATTCCACTAAAATGGGATGTTTGATTGGAAACAAAATAAATAAAAAAAAACTCTGCAGTGGCTTTCTATAGGATGGTTAAGTGGTATAAGCAATTCTTTTTGGCGTTGAGTATAAAATTTGAAGACATTCAAGATTCAGAAATTGAGGAGGTACTAGTACTACCCCTATGGTCTGAGCATGAAGCTAAACTTGTGAAACTCAATCATAATTTTTTCTTTGTAAACAGAAATTACTTTGAAAATCAACCAATCAACACATGGTAATTTACAGAAATCAACCATTCAAAACCCTAGATTAATTGGATATATTAGTTTGGGGCAAGATATTGTTGAAAAAATAAAATGCCTTTTGCATAATTTTAAAATAAATCCACATAGACATAGTTAGAGCCAAAGTTCCAATTTTTGGCTTTGGGTCTCCTTAAAAGAAGCAAGTAGTACTTCCAAATGCTTTTATGAGCAATACAGAGAAGCAAGAAAGAGGCTTTACTCGCTCTGCCCTCCGTACTTTTTGATCATCAAGCTTTCCAGAGAGACAAAACTGATTCAACCATGTCTCTGGGTTACGCCGAGAAGCTCTCCTACATTGAAGATGTCGGTAACGTTGGAATGACAGAATTCTTCGACCCGCCCCATGTTTTGCAAGAAAAAGTAAGGCCTTTCCTTCCCATTGCCTCATTTTGTTAAATGGTTTTGTCCTGTTTGTGCTCTTGTTCTCCTTTTTGTGAATGGTTATCGTTGGTGAGGCCTTTCTATGATGAAACGGAAATATGCTAACTACTATTGGAGTTGCTTAGGTTTTTATGTCTGTCTAATAACTTTGGTGGAAAGTTGTGGCTGTGTGCATTTGCTTTCATGCTTTCTTTGAGTTAATGTGTAGTATTCTCTGATGGGATTTGATTTACGGGTGATTTTTGTTGTTTTGTATTAACATTTGGTAGCAGTAGTTTGAAATTTGTGAAGAAGATGTGATCATGTGATTAAAGGTGGCCTTTTTGGAGCAAACTAAATGTTGGATCAATTGTATTGCTAGCTATCTGTTTCTTGTATGAATATAAAAGTAAACCCTGCTTGTTTTTGGATACCACATTGAATTCAGGGAGTGGATCAGAGTTTCCAACGGAAGTTTGTGATTTAACTCTATTCCATTGTAGAAAAGGGGCTCTTTGCTTCTACCTGCTTTACTTGTTGTGATGGCCTGCATGGTTGTGCAGTGAGTTTGAGATTCTTTAAGTTTCCTGCAAGGGTTTTTATTCTAAGGTGCATTTTAACGTTAAATTTAACTGCTTTCTTGTATTTTGATTATTCATTCCTTCTGATAATTATGCATTCTTTCTACTTATTTAACTCAGGATAAGTTTCTTAGGTTCAAAGATAATTAGCGATCAGGGTAGTTTAACATTTACTATCTTGGACCAACACCTTACATGTTATGCTTTGATGGGTGAACCACCTGGTGTTCTTGTGGAGCTTGGGAAACTGGCATGTTCTTTAAATTGCAATAGAATGGAAGAAGAGAACAAAAGAAGGACAAATTATAGCTTACATAGACGGTTCAATCAGAAACTGTTTTGATTTTTAGAATATTGGGAATTCAAGTATGTTGGGATTTCACTGGTATCTGCGCTTCTGTGAGATTTGTCAAGTTAAAATTCAATCCCTTACGAATGGATTTCTGACTCAGTCTTATAATTTCTTGAGCATCTTCATTCCATTGTATATTGTTCTCATCCACAAAGTCAGGTTCGCCTAAATATTTCTTCAATTTGTGCTAATGATATATTTATATGCACCTAAAACTATGCATCTAAAGACTTCTTTTTTTTCATATATATTTTATGGTATTGTGATAAATTAAAAGCTGAAGGTCAAAGTTATGGATGTTTTCATCTTCAATTCAATTGTTGCAAGTCATTTAGATTTCTACTTATGTGAATGATTTGTACTCACTACTGTTTTAATCTTTTATTGGCAGATTGAACAACTTGCTAAGATGATACAAAAGGTTTGAATTTATAATCCCTTGCGTTAATGGTACATTTTTCCTTCCATATCAATTATTAAGTCATTCTTTTGATTCTTCTTGCAGAGTAAGCATCTAGTAGTTTTTACGGGTGCTGGGATATCGACATCTTGTGGCATACCTGACTTTCGAGGCCCTAAAGGAATTTGGACTCTGCAGGTAAATGAAACTGTTGTTTGACGAGGAACCATTATGAACTGTTGTTTTCTTCCAAGAAGCACCTCAATTGATTAGTAATTGTCTTCCCTTCCCAAAGATATTTGATGAACGTGTAATAGACTGGTAAATCTTGGGAGCAAGTGATACATGTCATTTATACGATCTTAACTGGAAGATCCCATTAGGTTATTATGATTAAAATTGCCCAACGAATGCTCTCTTTTTATTAGTGTAGAAACAGAGTGGAGGTGTTATGGACTATCTAATTGATTAATTAGATAATCTCAAAAGTGTGTAAGGTTCCTGATGTCAAGCTTTTTATATTTTATCTTTTATATTTTGAGCTTATGATCCTTTCAGAATTGTAGATAAGGTGCAATTCATGGGATCTGACAGGCTACTCTCAGAAAATACGTCAACTCGGATTCTTGTTTTCTTGATTTCTTGTAACTTGTTCATGAAAGATCTCCATGTTGTGTCTGTGCTATATCTTAGCTCATCATTGAAGTGGACAGTGGAATTTTTTTTTTTTTGTATATTTCTTTGTTTGTTTCTTGAAGTCTTTTGACTATGAGCAGCGTGAGGGCAAACCTTTACCTGGAGCGTCCCTTCCATTCCACCGAGCAATGCCAAGCATCACTCATATGGCTTTGGTTGAATTTGAGAAGGCTGGATTCTTAAAGTTTGTTATTAGTCAGGTAGATGTTCACTATTGGAGTAACTTTCCTGTATGTTAATCACATTCATTTCCCCATATGTATCATACTTATTCACTTCTGTAGAATGGAGTTAACTCTTTGTGAAGAATTTTTCAATAGGGTGTGCTGAAGAGTTTAAGGCTTTAAGCTGAGTGGTTCTTGACTGTATAAAATGACAGATGTCCATATGTTTGTTATGTTTTACTATTATTACTCAAATACTTAATAAGTTTCCACATGGAATTGGCTACTTTCTGTGATCAACTTACTTCTATTTGCCAGAATGTAGACGGCCTCCACCTTCGATCTGGAATACCAAGGGAAAAACTTGCTGAATTGCATGGAAACTCGTTCATGGAAACATGCCCTTCATGTGGAGTCGAGTAAGAGGCAATCACAATTTCTGCATTTGTTGTCCTTCTAAACTATGTTCACATCTTTCAATATTCCTCATCTTTTCTGGTGTCTTTTTTCCTTCCACTTGTTCTGTTATAGTGTTATTCTTATTTATGTTGCATAGATTTGGTACTGGTGTCCCACACAAACCAATATCTGATGTAATTACTTTAAAGTTGTTCCCCCATTTTGCTGTTGTATTTAGAGGGTCATACTCATATATATGTACTCATTCATGGTCCATTGTACATATGTTGGAGCAACAATCAAATTTTTTAAAACAGCTGAAGTTGTTTAAATAAGCCTAACCCTCTACTCATAAGTCTTTTTATTGTTATTCCATCAACTGAAGGTACTTGCGGGATTTTGAGGTGGAAACTATAGGACTGAAGGAGACATCACGGCGGTGCTCTGACGTTAAATGCGGAACAAAACTGAAGGATACTGTTCTTGACTGGGAGGTATTTTTCATTACGTTTATATTTTCAGATAGTTGAGACTCAAAATGTGAATGTGCTTGATATTTAAGCTGGAAATTGGGATAGCATTAAAACATTTTTTACTATGTGATTATGTAATGTCATCATAAAGAATGAACCAGGTACTTAGGAGGCACAAGAGATTCTGGACATTCTTTCAATAAGAAATGTTCTATGATCTAAAACTGGGAGTCTATATTCAGGTTGTCTCAGCACCATCGGCATATGAAAAGATATGGATGACATTAGGAGTTAACTTGCACATCACTACAAGTATAAATTTTGATGGAAGCTAAATACAATTCAATTTCACATCAAGCAATATGTTAGTTTTGATGTCACATAATTTTACTGGGAATTAGTGTGGAGAGTTTTACTAAATTTGCGCTTTACATGTTGAGGGATGATATAATACAGATGCTTGTCTTGAATATCAAAAGGCAATTGTTATATTAGCTTCAGATGGGTGGGGGTTATTCTCATTAAGTTGCTATTTGCAAATAATGTAATGAGCTAATAAAATTCGCATATGGAGTTATTTAGATTTATATCCATGGAAAGTTTACTCACATTGGATTCTGATGGTATTAATTTCACAGTTTTAGCACTTTAAGTCTAAAGTGACTGCTTGTTGCTTAGATTACTGTTTATGCTTATGTGCACCCACATGATGCCTGCAGGATGCACTTCCTGCAAAAGAGATGCTTTCAGCTGAGAAGCACTGCAGGATGGCTGATCTTGTTTTATGTTTAGGGACAAGGTAATTTGAATAGATAACATTCCTCTTATTTTTCTACTCAGTCTTTTATACCTAAATCACGTCCTTATCAGTTTTAATATTTCTAGTCAACATTGTTACATTTCATGGATATACCAAACCATCTTGGTTTTATCAATGATCACACAGCAACATAGTATTCCTGCACTTTTTTTATTTTATATAAAATTAGAACAACAGGTTTTGAAGATTAAAAATCTATTGTAGCCTGACCATGAATCATAGTAAACAATAAGTGTTTCTTTATTGGGATTCTTAAGTAATAGAACCTAGAATTCCGTAATGCTTCTGCTCAACTACCTTTGCAATGTTTCATGAAAACTGTAATTTGTATGTGAATTCATTAATAGCTTTGGAATACGTAATTATGCCTTCCTAGAATTTCCTTGGTCAACAGTACACATAGAAAAGGTACTTTCTGTAAGTGAGTCTTTCTTTCCTATAGCATGACTGATGCCCAAAATGTCTGACTCAAGTTTAGATATTTCCACAACAAGCGGACAATCCAACTTTGCAGAAAGAAAGAACCACCTACAGCTTCAAATCTGATGATTACCAAACCAAAACATTGCTTTACAGCCTTGTAAATGACACCAGAGTTCTGGTTAGCCAAATTACTATCATGGATGAAAGGAAATAATGGAAAAGATTGAACAAACATGAGAGACAAATAATGAAAGGAAATATCATCTTCTTTGAACAGAGTTTTAAGATACAGTGCTATATACTCAAACTTGCTATTGATTCTTTTGTTGTTGAGCTTCTTTGCTGACTGAATTGCATCTTCCTTTATTGTACTTATCTCGTGCACTCTCCTCTGTTCATCTTTTCTTAGAACAGTTTCACAAAACCATTACTTGCAGTTTGCAGATAACTCCTGCATGCAACCTACCTCTTAAATGCCTACGTGGTGGAGGGAAAATTGTAATTGTGAATCTCCAGGTAATTTTCTGATCATTGATGAATCTTAAGACCAATTTCCCTTCCATCTTGGGGAAAGTGAACATTTTCTTCTTCCAACACCTTTGGAGCTACTTTGAACCAAGAAATCCTTAATAAATTTCCATCTCAGGGGAAGAGGGAGATTTAAGTGGGAAATGGAATAGTGATAAAGAGATGGGAGTTTTCCTAATACATACAGGAATGTTGCACCTTGAAATATGCGAAATTTCTATGCTAAGAATAATATTTTTTAGGAAATTTTTAGTCATTAGATTTATAATTAGTTCAGGACTTCTTCCTTCTGATATTTAATAAAATGCATGTTTGCATTCCTCTAATGTCATTCTTTACAACTTTGTAGAAAACTCCGAAGGACAACAAGGCAAGTTTAGTCATTCGAGGATTTGTGGACAAGGTATAATTTTTTTATAATTCTTGCATGTCAAATCTCATTTTAAGGCAAGTACATCTTTATGTACCATTATGACCATAAGCGGTTACTCCATTTCTTTGGCGTGAGCTGGTCAGCCCTATTGTAATAGATTTTTGCTTTTGCTGATGTACACTCCAGTGATTTTGTTAGTTGTTATGTACTATCTATTAATTTGAGCAAGAACAGGTTATTACAGGAGTCATGGACTTGCTCAACATGCGAATTCCTCCATATATTAGGATTGATCTTTTCCAGATCATCATTACTGAATCTGTGAGTGCAGGTAACTCTATGATATTTTGTCTAAGTTGCGTCAACATATTCTAACTAGGCTATCCATTCCAGTGTATGTTAATGAAGTTTTGGGGTAATAGTGCCATAAATTTGGAAGATAAATATTTACTCACTACGAGATTTGAGGCACTTTGTCATATGGCTTCAATGAGTAGGCATTCCAAATCTTTTTAAAAATGCTAGTTTGAGTACATTTATATTGGGCAATCTTTAATTATATTTAAAATAGAAATCATGCCTTCTTGTTATTCTCATAGACAGGAGAGCAGATCAAGACCTGTAACATGAACTTCTCCTCTACTTTTTCATTTTTTGATTGAACATAACCAAACTTTGACTGGGGTTTCATCACATTTACTAAATACCTGAGACGTGAGACTTCGGCCTTTAGTAGCTTTCTTACATGGTCCATCAATTTGACAGATAAAAGATATGTGAACTGGACCCTTCGAGTGGCAAGTATACATGGTCTGAAAACACCATTGCCTTTTATCAAGTCTGTTGAGGTGAGGGCAGTTGTCATTACTGATGAAATGAAGAATCGTTTATTATAACTTAGTTATTGCTTGCTTATTAAATGTGAAGCTACAATCAGTCGGAATATTCTTCTTCATGAGACACATTTGTTTGATTTTGGATGTCTGATGCTCGTTTCCTTTTCTTAATCTTTCTACATCATCTCCATCCCAGGTATCCTTCTCAGACACACACAAATTCAAACCAGCTGTTCTGGAGGTTCAGCCATTTAATTTGAAAAGGTTAGCCTAACCAAATTCTGACCTGAGCCTTTAGACTGACTGCAAATCAATTTAAATGATTTTGGTAATGGTGGCTTGGATATATTCGAGTTCTGCAATGTATTCTTCAATGGCCTTGAACTTGTTTCTTCAGCAAACCTTTTGGAACCGTAGAATCTTGATATGTTTGACATCTTTTTAAGTTACATCTCTATACGCGATCATTACATCGCTATACGCGATCAACTTATCAGTAAATTTAGTATACCTCATATTTCTGTGGTCCAATTTAAAATCGATTTGGATTTACTTTCCTGGATGCCTTATTCAGATTAATGCGCTGAAGGTATTAACCTACTTCATATTCAACCTTTTTTTCTGAAGGATCTCTATCTAACAATTGCCTTTTTAATGTACATCAGGAGGACTGGGACAGAAGAAGCATTTGACATTATGTTGAAACTCAACTTTGGTGATGGCTGTGGTTGTCAGAGTACTCAACTCAATATACCATTTGGTTTTAAGGTGAGAGAATTGAGCAGTTTTTTGTCACTAATCTACTTGATAAATCCAAGACCTTCTGCTGGAAACATGGAAGCGAAATTATGATACAATTAGGACCATCCTCCGCGTAATTTTAACGCTGAAGTTAAAGTCATGTTTAATATTTTTCTTGTTGTGCCAAAATGTGAAAGCTGCCAATTTGTTATGCTGACCTATTGTTTTGCTGTTTAATGAAAACCAACACTAATTGTACCATTACCACTGTGCAGGATACAACTAATGGTATAGATCTTGATAAGAATACTATAATGCAAAAGCTGAGAGAGAAGGGTATTCAAGATTCAAGTCCCGGTCAGATTGCTATGCTCGAAAGGAAGTCCATGTTATGCCCCAAAAAAATTATCACTGCATATGCCATCGTGACCAACATTAAGGTTTTTGACTCAGATTCTTCAAGTAATGGAGATGTGGAAAGGCTAACAGGAAATATCAATGGAACTGAAACCTCTCGGAAGCGATCAAAAAGAAGGAAGAGGAAGTCAAGATTTTAGAGGACTAAACTATGTCATTGGGCTGTATATATATTAAATTTGCTATAGTAGAAAGCACAGCATATGAAGGGACTGGGTGAATTTTGTCAGGATGTTACACTCAGTTTCCCCAGCTTTGGATAGGAAATGTTTAGCTTTGGTCTGATCCAGGTGTGTATTGGGTGTTGAGATAACTGGTTTTGCATTTTGGATTTTGAAGGAAGATTCTTATTCTTTTGCTTCATATACACTGGCTGTGTGTGTGGAAGCAAAGGAAGATGATGTAGCAGCTGCCTCGCCTCAATTTCCAAATGTCTCCCCTCTTTTTGTTGGCCATTTCACAAAGCATATATTTTCAAAAAGTATTCTAGAGAACAGCTGATTATACAAGCACCAGCACGTTGGAAGCCCATCCTAATCTAAGTGGCCTGAGGACTCTGTTGTCCAGATGTTAGGCTCCCACACGTTGGAAGACCGTCCTTACTAGCAAATCCACTTGATTCACTATTATAAAAAAACAACTCCTTGTCTTTTATCTATAGAACACTGTGGTATTATTGGGAGATAAATACACGATTCTCTAAAAGATCAATCAAATATTAATAATAAGAAAGAATTTTTCAAGTTACAGTAAAAAAAAAAAAGAGAAGAAACTAATGAAAAAATAAACACTAAGATTTTAAACACTCCGGTATAAAGAGAAAAAATCACGGAGAAAACCGATTCACTAAATTCAATAAGGATTTATATAAAAAGTTGATCTCTCACCACTTCAATAACAATTTATCTTACAAAGTTTTAGAATTGAAATCAAAGTTGATATTACAATTAACAAGCTCTCAAACCAATGCCAAAAACTCTCAAACCAATCTAAAAAACAATCAAATAAGAATGAAAATATAACCCTCTTTGCCCTCTCTCTATTTTTTCTCACTTTTAGATGTTGCGACTGTACTCTCTATCTCATGTATGGAGCAAGACTTAAATGAGCTATTTATCGGCACAATTGACTTGATAGCTAAGTCGGAATCTTAACTAAACTCAACTAGCTAAATCACATCTGTCTTTATCAGATTACATCACATTAACTAATAGGATGGCATCCTCATCTAAATAGGACTCTATCTGATATGATTTATCTACGTTAGTATTAATAAAATAAGAGATTACATATAAATAAATGATATATCCATATCTATGAAGATCTTCTCTCACATAGTCTTTATCTTTTGGAGTTGATATATATCTACTGTGATCTTATTCACCACGTTATCCAAGATTTCAAAATAGGGCTGGGCTCACAACAATATCTCCCTCCAAACCAAATATGGAGATGACACGTTATTCTCCATCATCTACTTAAGATAGATCTTGACAAGTTTACTGCAAAACTCATGCTTATTTTCGAAAACCACTTTAGCCAACATATTAACACCATTCAAATTCGTATAAACCTTCCTCAACATTAATTGTTGCTATTTTATCACAGATTTCAACCAATGATATCTGACGTTTTCACAAAATGCAACCTGTTACACATCCTCAAGCTCCCCCTCAGTAGTAACTAGTAAGTAACAGAAACTCAAAACTTGAATACCTTTTAGAAGGTATTTCGTCCTTGTAGACCTTTGAAGTTGTGTTTCATTAGTACTTGTATCTCATTGCTTTCCCTGCTCATTATCATCAATGGATTCATCTCTAGTATTGTCTGGATGTGGTTCATGTAGCTCATCAATATCATACTCTATCTGATCACCACCAATGTGTGCTTGGTTATACACTTTATCTTCTTCATCTACAGCTGCTCAATAGTCAAAGAAATTAGCAAAGAGCCAACTATTCTATTTGATGAGTTGTAATATGATGATTTATCTACACTTAGAAGATCAATACCTCTGTTAAGATATAGGTTATGATATCTTATTATTTAATTTTGGACATTATTTGATAAATGGACTTAGTTGAGTTTATGTGAGACTCTTCTAAGATAAGTTTGATAAGGTTTAAAATCCTAATTAATATGAGATTTAAATGGATGGTCATTTTGTAATAATGATTATCTAAAGAAGCAAAATTTTGAAAATTTGACTTGATTATGGCAACTAGATTGGGTCTATGATTTGGGTAAGATATGGGCTGAAGTGTTATCGTTTTTTAGCATGAAAAATATAGGTTTCGTGTGACTTATTGTAGCTATGATTTTAGGGTTATTT
>JANKOD010000193.1:33232966-33250958 GCA_026284645.1 Erythroxylum acuminatum | reverse complement strand
TAATTATCAATAAAAATTATGAATAATTTAATTTTATTTAATTTTTATAATTAAATTATATGTAATTAAATTTTAATGATTATTAATAAATATAATTAAATTTAAAATATATAAATATTCAAATAAAATTTGATTTAACAATTAAAATATATTTCAAATAAATATTAATTTATAAATAAAATATTAATTTATAAAATATTTATTTATTAATTAAAATAACATAATTTTATTAATAATTTGCTAATAAATATTATATAAGAGATTAAATAAATTTATTTAATTAAAAAAGTTATCATTAAGTTTTATCTAATATGTAATATAACTATATTAATATTCACAACCAAATATGATTTTATTTTTATTAGAAAGAAAACCATAAACAAGAAATTATAGAAAAAAACTAAAAATTATAACAGAAAAATAAAAATAGGAGTAGAATAAATCGACTCTAACTATTTATTCTCTAACTATTTCAATACGGCCTCATAGAATAAATGGACCCACTTAGTGACAGAATAGTAGTTTAAATGTAGAAGCGAGGCTGTTTTGGTAGTTTCAAGTCCAAGAAGACCAATGTAACACTCGGTCCCCCCCAAATTTCAAATCCAAATCTTAGAGAAGACAACATGGCGACGACGACGGCGGCAATGGAGAAGATGTTGGTGGAGATATTCGAACGGAAGAAGTGGATGGTGGAGCAAGCCAAGCACATGGTCGATTCCTTCGACCACCACCTCGCTTCCAAATGCATTCTCGCCGGAATCTCACCTCCTCCTTTCCTTCTCTTTCCCAAGGCCAACGGTTTGTTTATCTATTTCGATTCATTCTCTCTCTCTCTCTCTCTCTCTCTCTCTCTCCACTTCTTTCTATACAAATATGCTTCATTTTTTGACGAATTAGTGTTTGTTAGGTGGTTTTTCTTTTGGCACTCAATAGTGTGGAATATTAGTAAATTAAGTGGTGGTGGAGGAGTGGGGTTTTCTTGCCATTTTTGGGTTCTTGAATTGTGAAATTCCACTGAATCTCTTGCTTATTGGCCTCAGAGTCATAGTTGAGCTTTGAGTTTCAATGTACACTCTAGTTGTTGTTTAGATTTTTTCTATTTGCTTAATCTCTCAAAAACATTTCCTGCTTCTTGCAGAGTTAAACAAAGAAGAGCTTCTACTATCAGGATTCCTAGTTCCACATTTTCAACCTCCCACCACCCGTTATTCCACTTTTAACTTCCAAACACACGTCACTGCATCTCATAATCATGTTTTACCGAATCATTTATCCACCAAACTTCACGCTTCGAATGACGTTGACATGGGTTCTAGTGTTAAATCTCCTCGGGGTTGTACAGACAAAAGTTTATTGGACAATTGCCCTGACCAATCTCAATCATTAGCAAATATTCAAAGATCAAAGTCCAGGCAGCGGGCTTTGCGGCTTCGTAGCAGTGCAAAACCTGTTAAACCACGTCCTTCAGAAGACAATGTTTCTACTCCAGTTGTGGGGTCTGGGATTGCATCCCTGCAGTATGACAATGCCTGTGATACTAACTTGATAAAACCTGTTGATGCAAGTAATGGAATTTGCATGGAAGAAGTGGCTAAAACAGATAAATCTAGGGGTGATGGAAATTCTGGTGATATCCATAATAGAGGACCTACGACATGCACAACTTGTAGCCAGAAAAAGGGCTCAATCAATGGATCCCGGAGTATATGTGGCGATTGTTCCGATGTTGCAAAAGAAGATGGCTTGACCAATTCTGTCAATCAATTAACACAGCACTCAAACCATGGTAATGATATGTTAGAACGGTTCAAACCTTCTCTTGCTGCCGATATTCCAATTTGTGAAGCAGAAGTTATTTTGGGTGATTGCAACGGCTCCAAAAGGAGTAGCATACTTTTCCCTGGTAGCCCTCAACCCAGCTCTGCAAAGGAGGCCTTGGATGTTGACGAACAGTTCAAACCTTTTCCTGTTGCTGATGATCCAATTTGTGAAGCAGAAGAAGTTATTACGGGAGATTGCACGGGCTCCAAAAGGAGTAGCATGCTTTTCCCAGGTAGCCCTCAATCCAGCTCTGCAAAGGAGCCCTTGGATGTTGACAAACAGCTCGAACCTTTTACTGTTGCTGATGATCCAATTTGTGAAGCAGAAGTTATTTTGGGAGATTGCAAGGGCTCCAAAAGGAGTGGCATACTTTTCCCTGGTAGCCCTCAATCCAGCTCTATAAAGGAGCCCTTGGATGTTGGCAAATCTTCCTTTGTTGCCAACAAAAACAGTAGACTTGGAGAGTCAATCGACAAATTAGAGTCTAACTCTGTTGAGAGATTATCAGAATCAGATAACACTTCACCTACCATTTGTAATGGAAGTTGTGGAATGAGCAAGGAGGATGTATGTGGTAACCAGAGTGATGAAAAAAGAACTAATGTTGTTTATTCTGGAATTATATTGCAATCTAGAAATGTTGGTGAAGAACCAGTGAAGAACTGTTATACTAGTGATAAGGAAGTAGATTGTTTGAAACAAAATCAGTTGCTCAATGACTTTGATAACGTACAGGAATTGGTTAAATCCTTTGATAATGCCAACATTAATCATCAAGAATTTAAAGCCAGAACTTGGGACAGTCAGAGTGATGAGGGGAGAGTTGATGCTTATTGTTGTAGAATAACAAGGGATAGAAGTACTGAGCAACTTATCAGAGTGAATGAACTTTCAGGAATTGATGTCTCTTCTGTTATTGAAGGGAATGATAATTTTGGACTTGCACCCTCTGGTAAGTGCTCACAACCACCATCACCGTTAAGGTCATATCAAAGAGAGGGAACTAAACTTCAGGAAGTGTTGGGTACTAGAGCATTAGTTCTGTCTTCTACAGAAAGTGACAGCATTGATGGTCTGGAAATGGACAACTCAGTTGTGTTAGACATGTCTATGGATTCTGACATTCCGGTTGAGAGGGTCAGTGGCAACTGTCATGTTATGTCCGATCCCAGCCTAGATGGTACTCAAGTTGGAGTACATCTTATTGTGCCAAGACCATCTACTGAATGTTTAATGTTTGTAAAGCCCAAACAACTTGACTTTGATGATGTGGGAGAGTGCAGCTTGAATGAAACCTCTGGTCCTGTATTTGATAATGAAAAACAAGATATATCACTGGAGGAGCAAACTTTTGCCTCTCCATATTGTTCAAAAATCATCATGGATAAAGTAGCATCTGTTGATAACATAGGACATCTGAATTCCTTCAATGGGATCACAGTGCTAAATGAACAGAAAGTTTCTTGCAAAGATTTCAAATCCATGAAGGATTCATCTGAAGGCTGCATGGACAAATGTGCTCTTTTGGTTGATGAAAATATTACAAAAGTTGTTCGAAAAGATTTGAGCTTAGCCGTGCCTCATAAACAAGATGCAGATTCCTACTTCATGGGTTCGTGGCCTCAAAGCAAGCGGATAAAAACTGGGGATCAAATTGCCAATTCCCTTTCTGCTTCTCCGAGCTTGATAAAACCATTTCAGTCTGTTGACACAGTTCATGTACATAGTGAAGTACATCCAATGGAAACTAATCAAGATTTTCTCCAAAAGTCTGACGACTTGCCTATACAGACAAGAGATTCTATGATTTCTAATTTCCGCAATAGCCTGGTGGAAGACATGCATCAAAATGTAGAGCACTATGTGATAAATGGATCTGAACTTTCGTCGCCTAAATTGGAAGTTGATAAGGTACTTACCCAAATAAGGAGAATTTATTATGTCTTCTCCTGCACATTCTGCATTTGCTTATGATCCTTTGGTATAAGGACATTAAAATTTTTTGAACAAGGACAGCAAAATTCTAGGCAGCAATTGAACTCTGACTGCATTGTTTTTCTTGCCATCTATATTCTAGGAAGAATTTATCTGCAGTACTCCATTTCTTTGATTATGATGCTGCTAATCTTTTACACTTATGACCCTGGGTAAATATCAAATATGCAAATGATTGGGATTTTAAACTTCATATGTCATCTATAAATATTGAACAACTGAAAGTTACCTCTAATGTTTAATGTCTCTTGGTACATAAACATTGATACCTCTGCTCTTGTTAATTGATGAAGGACACATCACATTTCTGATTAATTCATAATGAGATGCATCTGATGATCATATATGAGGTTTAATAAAGTGTTATTAATCAAAAGGCAAGTGTTAACCCGATGGCCATTTGATTTGGTGTGCTGCTAGCGTGTTTAACTGATTTTTACAAAATTGAATATTATAGTGAGAATTTACTCCTGTTTTAAATCAGGTTTACCTTGTATTGATGAGGTTTCTCCTTTACTGATGATAAGAATTGTATGCTATGGAAGATGTGATTTGTTGTTGTGTCCGATAGGTCAACCTTAGCATGGAAAGGAAGGTGAGAAGTCCAGATGCTGCTTTTACGTTGATGGGAGAACAACTAGGAATACCTACAGTCTCAGCTATGACACTCCTGGCCAATGGATTTTCTAAAGATCATTTGTCAGAGAAAGCTGAACTGGACTGTACCAACATATATGTTGGCACAGTGGGGATGTGTGCTGGAGAAGAAAACCAAGTTCCATTGTACCTTGAAGATAGATTGGAGCTTGAAGAAGCTGAGATATTGTGTCAGAGTGACAAGGGCATTCAGCAAAGAAAATCTTATCTGGGAGGAACTGACGGGGATGTACCAGAGTTTGAAGGGTTTGTCATGGAAACAGATGATGAACAGCCACGAGTTACTAGAGACATAATTGATCTGGACAATTTGGAACTTCCAAAAGCAGCATTAGAACGTGCAAGCATTTTGGAGCAGCTTTGTAGATCTGCCTGCCTACATACACCACTTTCCCATTTTTCAACCACGTATAGATTGCATGAAACTCTAAACTTACACCAGTCTACCCCAAATGGGATTTTGAAGGGCTTGACTTCAAGAAACGCTTCTGATGTAGATGGGGAAATTCTTAAGCAACGCGAGGTCAGTTACAGTAGTTTTAAATGGGAACCCGATACCACGCTTGATGAAAGGTGCCTTTCTGACAGCCTAACATTTCCAAATACTACATCTACACGGGATGCCAATAAACCCTATATTTCTCCAGTTGGGAAGTTCTGGGATGGAATTGCATCGAAGTCTGGCAGTTCAGAGAAGCGAGCTAGCTCAGTTCCTGATCTACCATGTATCAGTGAAGAAAACGAGAACATAGATGAGGTAACTGATACTTTTGGAAAAAGCGTCGAGTCTCAAGCCATAGTTGGCTCAGTCAAAAGAGAACCGCTTGCTGAGATAACAAAAAGTTCCAATCTTCCAATATCAATTTGTGAATCTGAAACGGTTGATGATAGAAGTAGTCTCGCTTCTGTGAACACAGAGTTCAGTTTCACTGGTAATTGTAACAGGACTAAGTTTGGAAATGATAAGGGCAATAAGAAAAAATATGAACGTAACACCAAGGACAACCAGATTATGGCAGTAGGAGCCAATGGTGGTAAAAGGGTTGACGGATCACTCCATAGTAGATTTAATAAGCCCAAGTTATCTGGTAAAACAAGTTCAAGAAATCATGGGCCATGTCTCTCTGTAAAGAAGTCGAAACCAGACAACATTGTGTCAAATATAACTTCCTTTATTCCACTTGTTCAACAGAACCAAGAAGCTGCGATAATTACAGGTAATCTTGTGAATATTTTATTTTGCCTTCCAAAGTTCTCCTTCTGTAAGTACTTATAGAAGGATCCTTTTCTTCTTCAATATTTTCTATTTTTCTATATGACTTCTATCATAGTTGATTCAACATTTTTCTAAATCTTACTTTTGGGAATTGCATGAGTAATATGTGATGATTAAATTTAATGTCCCATGTTTTTATTGCTTTGTTTGTGGTTTGACATGTAAAGTAGGCAGTGATCATCTTGCCTGTATCCAGAAGTTCATCACTACACTATTCCAATTTTTCAGCTCCAAGAACTGTATTTTAGATTTTCCTTCTCCATCCAATTTAGTTGCAGCATTTGGTCTCTTTGAAATGTAAAATGTTGTTAGGTATTGATGCTTTGTATTGTTGATCTAGAAAGCATCTTAAGGTAGCATAGCTTTGTAAAAGAGATGCCAAGTATGAATACTGAGACGAACTATAACACTGGGATTTGCTCTTGAACCTTTGCATGATAAAAATCATTGTATCCATTGTTTTAGCTTGCATGCTATGATAAAATTCTGATTGGGAAAGAAAAAATATTCCCTTTATCCATGTGATTTTGTGTTATTTTTGTTATAGCATGTTGATATCATTTTCCTTGTTCCAGTGTATAATCTAATATGTAAGGTGAAATTATGCGTGCTTCCTTGTAGGAATGAGGGAAATCAAAGTAAAGGCCCTTCAGGCTGCTGAGGAAGCAAAACTTCTTGCAGAAAAGAAAGAAAATGAAAGAAGGATGAGGAAAGAAGCCTTAAAAATTGAGCGAGCAAGGATGGAGGAACAAAATCTAAGGCAGTTGGAGCTACAGAAGGAAAAGAAAGAAGTTGAAAGGAGGAAGAAACAGGCAGATTTAGCAGCAAAGAAAAGACACAGAGAAGAAGAAGAAAAGAAGGAGAAGGAAAGAAAAAAAAAGCGTGTTGAAGAAGTCAGGAGGCAGCAGCTAGAACAAGGAGAAAAGTTACGTGCTGCGAAAGAAGTGAAATGCCTGGTTGCAGTATGACCTCATGCTCTACAAACTTCTTTCTAAATTCATGTGTTTTCTAAATACTTATAATGACATGCATCTCCCTTTTAGGATGAAAGACAACATGAGAAAACAGTAGCTAAGGACAAATTGGGAAAACAAGAGGATATCAAAAGTTCAAAGGGACAGAACAATGTTCAGAACGGACCCCAAACCAAAGTTATGGTAATTAGGGATTCAACAAATGACGCAAAAACTGAGAGCATTGCAAATGGAGATAAACAAATTTTGCGTGATTTTGGTGATTATTCAGAGGTACTACTTTTACGCATCGTTTTCTTAATATTTTTAGCATAGTATATATTATACTTCCCTTCATTTTCTGCGCAACTGTATGTCACATGCGTTTATAGTATCAACAAGAAGCAAAAACCCATGGTGATTTTTTTTTGGGTCAAACCCATGGTGAATTTAGTGTACTGAGAATGATATTTGATCTGTTCAGGCAATGAATGCTTTCATATTTTGTATCTTTGCATCTGTCATCGTAAATGACGACCTTGAGGATCATAACTTGTTTGGATTAGAAAAAGCAAAAATACAGGAATGTGATGTTTTCAAGTGAAGATAAATTGCTGAATTTCTACTTGTGCTATCTTTGGTTTCCATTACTAGGAATAATATGAAGAGGGGCTCTTCCTTTTATTCGCATGCTTTCTTGAAAGTAGCTTTGTTGTTTGTCTGTCCCTGCATATTTTTCACCTGCCTACTGGGGATTAGTGGATCTCATTCACAAACTTGTACCATTGTAGGAAATGAGTGAATTCTGCAAAGTAACTGATGATGACAATTTATCTCCCAAGATTATTCAAGAACAATCATATGAGATTTCTCCATACAAAGGTTCTGGTGATGAAGATGACGAAGAAGATGATGAGATACCAAATACTAAATTTACTCCTTCTTGGGTCAGGTATATATTCTAAATTTTGCATTTATAGACATTTCAACCAACCTTTGTTTAACATAGAGTGGTTGTGCTTGTCCACTTCATGCATTGGTTACTCCCCATGAAGACTTTTTCTTGTGTCTTGTGGAATCTCATATTTTCAACAATTTTGGACTTAAACATCATTTAACATCTGAATGAAGTAACTTTTCTTTGTGGCAGTAAGAGTCATCTTGTTCAAATGGTTTCTTCTCAGCAAGGAATAGACCCAAAATCAATCTTTCCCCCAAGAAGCTTTTGCAGCATTTCAGAAGGTAATCTTACATGGTATAGTTTAATGGACTGTGACAGGATCTGTATACAAGTTTGCAGACTAAAAATATGTTCCTTCTGTAGTTCTGCTGCCTAGGAAGCTTCAACAGAAACAATGGACACGGCAATGAGGGTTGCAAAATGTATCGTATTCCCTAGGCACTTTACAAATATGCGTCACAGCCTTCTTCAGTTAAAGGTTGGACTTCCTTTACTCCATTACTAGTTCTCTATCATGGGAAGTTGGCAAATTGTGTCCATTCATTGTTTCCTTGAATTTCTGGGCTTCATTGCTTTGTGTTGCACTACTTTTCTGTTAGATTGTCTAATCCAAATTGAATTAATTGCTTGTATTGATCTGGTTGCAGATCCTAAAACATCTTTATTGAAGTTCAGGAACAGGTGACTCCATATTGACATATTTGTAACTGGAAGTTGTAGATTCATAGTGGTGTATATAATTTGGAATCTTTAGCGTATTTAACAACAATTGAATGAGTTGCTAATTAGCGAAAATGGCTCAAGTTTGTTGACATAAGAGCAGCAAGACGACGTAACTCATCTCACTTGCACGTGCTTTGCATTGATGATCAAAAGCTTACGAAGAAAATGCAATGGTGTAAATTTTTGTTCTCCAAGTCAGTTGGAATTACAAATGGACTTGACAATGTAGCAAAATGACCTCAACTGTAGTGTCTTACTAGATAATTGGCAGTAACTGTTTTGCAGACCTCCAACAGCATGAGCTTGTCTTCTTTTTTTAAACAAAGCAGTTCAGGCCCTTCATCTATTGTGTATCTATTGCTCTCTTCTTCCTTTTGATCTTTCTTTTAGTTCAACTAGATTTTAGAATGAGAATGTAATATTTGTTTCTTACTTTTATTTGTTTGGTTACCGAATGATAAAACTGAACTGAAGTTTAAATAATACTGTAATTTTATTCCTAAGGAGAGTGAATATGAGTAAAAATTATAATTAAATATTACAAATAAAGGCAGAGATATTATCGAGTTATTATTAAAATATTATTAAGATATTGCAAGGATATTAATTTTTATTAGAATATTATCATCAAAATTATATATTGCGATATTTTTATATTTTTAATAATTATTTTATTTTATTTCATTAATACATTTATTCTTATCATAAAAATTACTTGTAATTATTAAACTAACAATTTTATAAATCATAAAATTATTAATTATTTATAAAATACAAAATATTTTAATTAATTATTTATAAAAATAAATCATATAACAACTACATATAAGTAAAAAAATTGATTATCATTCTTAATACTTGATATCAAGTAGTAGCATAATTATTAACTTTAATCTCATAATATACATACATAATTAGTAATTATATTCTTATTATGATTTTTTAATTCCGATTTCCTTTTTACGAGATTGTGTTAACCCTCTCCAATATACAAAAGTACAGTCAATTTCTTGAGTATATGATAAAAAGAAATACCAGCTCTTACAAGATATAATTATTTGCAACGGCTATCTGACTTTGTCCTTACTAAATTCCAAGACACGAGCACATGTGCTGTATCTCTTTCCCTGCTCTTTGACTTCCTTCAGAAAGCCTGTTCATACCAAGAACCCACATTTCCCATGTTAACGTGCGATGTTTAAATTTCAGAGCTGCAGAAGTTATAATATTGTTTAAACATACCCCCAACGTCCATCACATCGTGCTGCTTGTGGAAGTTAGAGCCAAATGCTCTTACAGTTAGTTGGTCTTCTTGGTTTTTGCACCTAACGCCTTCTTGTTTTGCTTCCCCCAGTGATACCTAAAGAAAGGTGCATCGTCTTCTTATCAGAGGGGTTTTACCGAATACTTTAATTAACCAGTCATATTGTTCAAGAATTCGGATCTCTGTCTAATATTAATACGGAGAATTTGCGTAAATAAATAACTAAAATTTATGGAACAAAATAAAATACAGTAATATTAAACAAAGAATTCCATTGTCGTTTAAGTGGAAAGACCGTATGGCTCCATACGGTGACGTACATGGGCTCCAAAGCTTCTTAAAAACGGCCAATTTTGAATAAAGTGGAGTTGCGCTGAAAGAGCATTATTGCAACTTGCAAGTACGACCCACTCACCCCATTCTCAGTTTGACCAGATAACGACGCAGGTATTACACATTCATAACCGTTATAAAGCCTCTCCAATTATTCCACGCTCACCCGGCTCTGCTCACTGCTCTTGTCATCCTACCGTTTAAACCCCATTTTCCCACCCAAAGAAGATTCCCACCACCGAACCTAATGAAAGGAATCAGACCTCCAAGGTCTCTTCTGTTTGCCTTTAATTCTCTGTAACTTGAAGAAAGAACCAAACCCTTTTCCTGTAATTCAAGAATTTCAGTAACCTATGCCTCCAAGAAAGCTTCTTGTTTTCTTGTTTCTCTTCGCCATCTTCATAGACCCTTTTCTTGTATTATCCTACAATGTGAGTTTCGACTTCTCCAGTTTGAATCTTCGCAACCTCACACTCCTCGGCGACTCCTATCTCCGCAACGGTGCTGTTGGGCTCACCAGAGATGTTACCGTTCCTTCTTCAAGCTCAGGCACTGTAATCTACAACGACCCAGTTCCCTTTTTTGATCCAGATTCCAATATCACTGCATCTTTTTCTACAAAATTCACTTTCTCTATCAATAATGTCAATCCAGGGTCCTATGGTGATGGCTTGGCCTTTTTCCTCTCTCAAGATAATGAAACTCTCGGTAGTCCAGGAGGGTACTTGGGCCTTGTTAACTCGTCTTTGTTGACCAAGAACAAGTTTGTAGCTATAGAATTTGATACCAGGCTTGATGCGCATTTCAATGATCCAAATGATCATCATGTTGGTCTAGACATTGATAGTCTTAATTCAATTAAGACTGCTGATCCCATGTTGCAAGATATCGATTTGAAGAGTGGGAAACCGATCACGGCTTGGATTGATTACAAGAATGAATTAAGGGTCTTGAAAGTTTTCACGAGTTATTCAAGCTCCAAACCAGACAAGCCACTGTTAACTGTGAATATAGATCTCTCTGTGTCTCTTAAAGAGACCATGTACGCTGGTTTTTCAGGTTCTACAGAAGGGAGCACAGAACTTCACTATATTCAGAACTGGAGCTTTCAAACTTTCGGATTCGTTCCAGTAAGGCCAAACTCACATCCTCATAACGTGTCTGATAGCTCAGTCACAGTGACAACCCCGGTTATTCAAACGTCCAAGTCCACCAATAAGCATCACAAGAGGCTGGGTTTGGGTCTTGGCATTGCAGGTCCAGCATTCTTTTGCATGTTCCTGGTGGTTTTTGGTTATATTTCTGTCAAGAAATGGAGGAGTACCAAAGTAATGAAGAACTTAAAAGCAGAGTTAGTGGCAGGGCCAAGGGAGTTTACTTACAAAGAGCTGAGTTTAGCCACTAGAGGGTTTCACCCTAGCAGAATCATAGGCAAGGGCGGATTTGGGTATGTCTACAAAGCCTTCTTTAACTCTTCAGGGACAGTTGTTGCAGTGAAAAGATCAAAACATTCACATGAAGGTAAAACTGAATTCCTAGCTGAACTGTCGATTATAGCTTGTCTGAGGCACAAGAATTTGGTTCAGTTTCAAGGTTGGTGTGTTGAGAAAGGTGAACTGCTACTTGTTTATGAGTTTATGCCCTATGGGAGTCTTGATACGATCCTATACCAAGAATCTCAGCATGGAATATTTTTGACATGGTATCATAGGAAAAATATTGCTCTAGGTTTGGCCTCTGCATTAACATATCTGCATCAAGAATGTGAGCAGCAGGTCATCCACAGAGACATAAAGACCAGCAATATTATGCTAGATGGTAACTTCAATGCGAGGCTTGGCGATTTTGGATTGGCGAGGCTAATGGATCATGATAAGAGTCCTGTCTCAACACTTACTGCAGGAACAATGGGATACTTAGCTCCTGAGTATCTTCATATTGGGAAAGCTACAGTGAAAACTGATGTTTTTAGCTACGGCGTGGTGATGCTTGAATTGGCTTGTGGTAGGAGGCCAATTGAGAGGGAACCAAATAGTCAGAAAATGGTGAATTTGGTCGACTGGGTTTGGGAATTATATGGCGAGGGGCATATCATTGAAGCTGCTGACAAAAGGTTGAATGGAGAGTTTGATGAAGCAGAAATGAGGATGCTACTGCTTATTGGGTTGAGTTGTGCTAACCCAGATAGCACAGAGAGACCTACGATGAGAAGAGTCCTTCAAATCCTTAGTGGTGAGGCTGAGCCCATGGCGGTGCCAAAGGAGAAGCCAAGCCTCACCTTCTCTTGTGGCATGTCTTTGAATCTTGAAGATATTGTCTCTGACTGTGAGTAGTGAATAGAGCCAAATAGTTGCAGTGAATGAGTACAGCGGATTGATTTAATATCCATTCCCGTTGATTGTTTCATTCTTTCAAAAAATTTTTTTACCTTTCTTTTAGTGCTGCAAATTTTGATTTGCAGTGACTAGAGACTGTAGGGAGTTCACTTGCCTCTAGTTCAAAACTATTCAATTGAACTAGGGGATGCTTGTTTGTATGCTGAATAGGAGTGTTTCTTTAACACTAAGAATTTGTACTGCCAAAATCAAATTAATATGTTCCTCGTTATACCTTCTGGCGCATTTGGTTCATGCAGTTGAATAAAGTAGTTTTCTACAGTATCTATTTCGAGATCAAGTGTCTTTTGAAATTGCTGCACTTAGAACTTTTGATTCATTGGTGGACGTGAACCAACAAAATTATGGAGACTTGCATCAAACTTTTGGTCCTCAAAGCAGAGAACTGAACTAGTTTGTGCATAGTGAAGACTAGAATGTCTCTCTGAACTAGTTCGTGCATAGGGAAGACTATTTCAAGAATGTTTTTGGGGATTTACGAGATTTTGCCGTCCCTGTCTCTGCTTAGCTTTTGCAAATAAAACTCTCAAGAGTCAAGCAGATGTAAAGATATATATCCCTCCATCTTTTCCCTTTTCATATAAGTTTCCTGCTGTTTTTCCCGTAAATGAAACAAGCGAAAAGAAGCAGAATAAGATTAGAGTATAACAGTAGGGTTCATAAAATATCAGAGAAGTAAATAGTTATTGCAAGGGGTGGTGGAGATTTGAGTGGAGGAGGATGATGCTGAGCAGAAATATGAATGGAGACAGTTCAAGCAGAAATATGATGAGCCTTCCCATGCCATTAGAACTGCTTGATTGCTTCAACGAAGAATTGAATCTTAAACCTGCAAGCTACTTAATTGGAGATCTGAAGATATCTCCATTATCAATTGAAGGGCGGGCCGTTATCCATTTGCCATCCAAACAGAAACTAGCTAAACAGCGAAGACAAGTTGGTGGGGACTTTGCACTTTTAAGATTCCACAAAGCATTTATAATGTCTCTTTTATCAAAGAAACGTATCAAAACTTAACTATCTGATACATCAAATCTATCATAAAGCTTTTTGCATTCTTAATTGATCCAGTAACCCAGCTTATGGTTTCTTTGTTCATCTCTTCACGTGTTCTTTCCTAGCTCATGAAAGATGGGACCTTTAAACATGTCGCAACCGTACTTCCACAGTCTCCTAGCGTTGACTGCGAGACTTCTTATTTAAGGAATGTCAAGGGCTTAGCAGTGTTGCCGTGTGAAACACATCTACACTGTGACCTGTTTCTAGTCCTACAATTGATATGCCTGTATTATTTATACATCATGTCATGGCATTTTACATATAGTTTAATTCTTGACTTACAGGGAGTTATACAGTAAATTGAAGAATGTCATGTTGACATCCCTAAGTGGCTCTATAGGTTGCTCTCCGACATTTCTGTAAACCTCACACTTTCTTCATCCCAAGTCATTTCTTTCGTTCTTAGATGAAATGCTGCTCCCACATCACATCTCCTGCATGCATAAGTTACCAGTTATTTTTGTTTCTAGTAAAACAGAATCTTTGATCTCTCACTTGTATGCATGCAAATGGACACGCAAAAAGAAATGTAAAGATGACATTTAGCATACAGAACGAGAGTGAAATTAAACCTTCTCGAGGCTACAATCATAATCAGTACATGATTTCTGTTTAAAAAAAACATATATTTAGGGTGGTTGACTGACTTTAATCTGGAAATACAGTAGAAGCAAAGATACATCATGTATAAGGTATGAGCTATGTGGTTATCTTGTTGGTTTCGTTCTTCAAATATGATAAAAACAAAAGCATATAAACATAAGAGAGCACAAGGCGGCAGAAAAAGATGGGATCACAAAATCAGGATATGGTTGATGGGATCACAAAATCAGGATATGGTTATGTTGTATTTTCGACAGACCAATGGGTATAACTAACCATACTAGGAGTGATGTTTTATGGAAAACATCAGTTTCAGAGACTCACCCCTTAATCATCATCATCATTATCATCATACTCTAAAGTTTCGCATTGAAGCAGGGTCTGGGAGGGCCTAATAATACGCAGCCTTTCCTTTACATTGTAGAGAGGCTGTTTCCAATAGACTCACCCCTTAATATGTTAGCTAAAAATATCTAGTCTTTCATCTTTTTTTCTTTTTTCCCTCTTTTAGGATTCCTTAGAATATGGAAACTCCAAAAATTTTTTCTTGACATGTTCAATTTATTCAAGTATGCAAGTTGCAAAATCTGCTTTCCTTACTTCTCTTCATTCTATTCATTCTCATCTTCTATTTTTTTTTTTGGGTGTATATATGTCCAAAAGTTGATGACGTTCACTCCTTGTCATCATTGTCTTCATTTTTCATTCTTCATCATTCACTTCTCTGCTGTATATAGTATACTTGCTTTCTTTTGGTATGTAAGCAAGGCAGTGGTAGGTCTACAATGGTGAGGTGAAAGGGAACCACGGGACCAGTTTTGACCCTTACGTTACATTTTATTATGTATATTTTGATGTCACTTTCTAATTCCTCTAAAGTAGCCTGCACGGTCACCTTTCTCTTTAAAGCTTGTTGGTCCTCCAGTACTGCTAGACTTGAACTATATGTGGAGCTTCTCGCGTTTCAAGTTGGCTGTCAAGTCGCTCTCCATCTCAGTTTGGACTGAATTCTTCCCATGCTTCCCTCTGTACTTTCCTCGTATTGGCAACAATTCAGGTTCTTCATGATCATCAGATTCTGAAATTAGTTCATTACTCAAAACTTTTTCTTCACAATTACCTAAGGTTTATAGCTATGATGTATAAAGAAAATTAAACATTACAAGTCTCCTATGAACATTCCCTTGATGACTTACACTATCAATTATGCAGAAGACAAGGGCTTCTGATAAATGGTTTTTTTGGGGAGGGGAGTGCTCGGTGGAGGGTTTAAAGTTCACAATATCATGTAATCCATGAGCTCAAGTTGACATGTTTGGTGATTTTGAACTACTCGGTTTAGCCCTTAGATAAAGAAAGTTGAAATCTATGATTGCGTATAATTCCTTGTATTGTACATTCAAAACTTAAATAATATTTGAAATTATTGACAATTGAATGTGTTAATACGATCTAAATATACCAAAAGGACTCAGATGGGACACCCTAGTGTTCATGGTGTTTGCCATATCTAAAAGATAAAATTAGTACGTTTAGTTATGTCACGTTGTAAATGCTCTTTGAATATTCCTTTCACCTAGCAAGTATGAATGAAGATCATAGCAACAAAGAATACTTTCCTGTTGAGAAATAGTAAGATTGATGGTTTTCCAACCACATTGCTGGCCACTCCCGGAGGACACGAGAGATTGAGATGGTGACAGAAGAAGAGAAAGCACAGTTCCAACAAAAGCAAAGCTCTCTTTAGCTAATGGCGGATTGTGCTCCCTCTCTTCTGTCAACAACATATGTAATGCTCCATCCATCTCGTCAAATTGCACCGTATGTTTGAAAAATCACATCGACCATCCTGCTGCTGCATGTCGCCCAAACACATAT
This sequence comes from Erythroxylum acuminatum, assembly GCA_026284645.1. NCBI lineage: Eukaryota > Viridiplantae > Streptophyta > Magnoliopsida > Malpighiales > Erythroxylaceae > Erythroxylum > Erythroxylum acuminatum. Next base: position 33,235,036 of record JANKOD010000193.1, on the reverse strand, counting down.
TAGGTTAAGTACTTATGGTTAGTGATTGTATTCTTTTCAATAAAATCACTCCTAATTTATCTAAACGATCTTACATGTTATAGAAACTATTTTACTATGTTACTATCATTTCTCTTCCTCGATGAATTGCTTGTAACCAATATAAGTTATGTAGCTAGATAACCCTTTTATATGGACCGAAAAAGAAAAGAAAACATCAAACTCTTTCCATGAATACTCTTTCCTACTTTGAAATTGGAATCTATATTAAGGAATCATTTGGTTCAAGAAACTAAACTACTATATGTACTTACCAATATTAAGACGCATAGATCTGTGAAAGATTTGACTTTTCCTGGAACCCTTGTTTCCTATACATCACTGAAAAATAGGTTTGATGGAAAAGAATGAAAATGGATTAATGACTTATAAGGGTGACAACAAAACTAATAAAAGGGTTTTCGGATAAAATAGGTTTGATGGAAAAGAAAATGGATTGTGAAAAAAAGATTGCTTTGCTTTCTCGTATGATTTTCTCAGGATAAACTTTCCAAGAAAACTAGGTTTTCCAAAGAATAACAACTGACCAACAAGGAAAAAGCTAATTAAAACATAAGAACATGAAAAGAATTTATATATATGAGTGAAGAACTAAAAGAGAGAGAGGAGAGGAGGAGCTGACGTCTAGGCTAAGAAGTCCTAACAATGGTTGAAATACGTGTGATGAAGGTGTGGTTATTTATAGGGACTTGGTGACTGGTGGATGCCAGTAACGCCTGCAAGATGACCGCTTAATGGAGGTGACCAAGAGTTTCACTTTCATTTGTCATATCAAAATCGTATAATGTATTTACTCAGTTCTTGGCTTTCTTCTCGTATGTAGAGATTCCTCTCACAGTCAAAAGCTCTGCAGTATCCATATTTACCAGGGCTATTCAATATTTCCTTAAAGATTGACATTGACTGTGCTATTAATGTTGGCCAAAACATACATATTACACTATTGGTAATAGTAGCAGCATGTGGAACCGATGAAAGCATCTGTGTCTGACCATGTACATGGATTGCTCAGCTCATGCGTTCCAGAAAATTCCAAGTTAAATTGGTAAAAGCAAGAGGATAATCTTAATTTTACAGACACTGCTGCTTTTCCCTTTTCCTGTAAATATCTTTCTCCTTTCTTCTATGCGTTTCTGGGCTCTCCCAGCTTCCTCAAGTTTCGATTTTTCATATGTGGACTTGCTCTCTCGCTCACTGTTTCTCTATCTTGTGTTTTGTTTCTGCATGCTCCATTTTGCTTTCTGGCGTTAGATTTAGGTTAGCTTCATTTGCTTAATTGATTTCTAAACTATTTGAATTGTTCTCTTTAATAATATTACTTCTGTGATTCGGAGACTAATGTTACGTAGTATGAGAGGCCTAGCTACTTCCTCAGCTCCTCCATCAAAGCCTTCTTCGATTTCTCCAATCCAAGTTTAATTAACGAAGTTCTCTCTTTGAATATATCCCTGTTAAGGAAGATGAAAGGAGTGGCAGCGGCTACGTTAGTGGATCGACTTGATTTATAGGAACAAGAGGCAATCATAATCATACATATGACTGATTGCTTCTTTTCAACTGGTAGAGATTAGGGGAGAAAGACGAAGATTAGTGTTGGGTTAAGGATTTCTCAGGCATGAGTGATGGGTATTTTGGGTTAGATCAGATTATTAGCAATATTTTTATTTTAAAAAGTAAAATTAAATGATAAATGACACATTAAATACTAAATTGGTACATTAGTTAATTTGGCACGCCACATGCATGTCTGTATCTCGAATAAAGGCTAATTTAGATATTTTATAAATTATACTTTTTCCTTATAATTTTTTGTTACCTTTGTTCGTGATTATTATTGACTTGGGTGATATAATTTGATAGATAAATTATTTAATTAATTTTAAAACCCAACTTAAATTAATTGCTAAATATTTTTAATTTTAATTTTAGGATAGACTAAACTTATACTCCCTCCTATTCAAAATAAAAGTCGTTTTAGAGGAATGTACACTTATTAAGAAAGTTAATGAAATGTTTGATATACCCTTATTA
>JANKOD010000193.1:33187189-33201906 GCA_026284645.1 Erythroxylum acuminatum | reverse complement strand
GGATCAAAACAAGGATGTTCCGGATCAGCGAAATCTGGCTGAACCAGTTGGCGCCCACCGTGGGGCCCGGCGTCAGGGCACCACGTTTAGAACCACTCAGATAAGTCAATCGGCGACAGCCAATTCTGACTGTTTTCGTTTACGAAATCCCTAATTTTCTAACCCTAATTTTTCTAGTTGCTGGTTTCTGCGTTTGTGATTACTGCCACGCTTTCTGGATAATGATATGTCAAAGCCCTAATTTTTCTGGGTTTATTGAAGATGATTGCGATTTTCTGAAGTTGCTTGTGTTCTTCTGTTGACTGTGTTTACTGCCTTTTGTCGAAGGCGACCCAGTGGGTCGCCTCCGGTATCGTGTGGGTCATGCATCTGAAAAACACCACCGTCTTTGCTTGAACACTTGTTGACTGCATTTATATAGAAAAATAAACAAGGACCACCCATTGAAGAGCTTGAAACTCGCCGATTGTCCTTTCGTCCATACCCTTCATAAATTCTCAGTTTGGATATCCCTAGATAATGATCCACTTTAGCATCTAAAGCTATCTCTCTTTCTCAATCCACTCTACAATCCTCAATTCTGGGTACTTGGCCTCTCTTTACGACATCTATTTCCTTTGTTTGACAATGTGTGAACTTTCCCAAAGACTTTACCTTTTTCCTCTGCTTTCAATTTACATGGTAAAGGATTTTGCATTACGGCTTTTGGAACTTCGATTCTGCTTAACATTATTAAAAGTGAAAAAAAAAAGATGGGAAGGACACCATGCTGTGATAAGAAGAAATTGAAGAAAGGTCCATGGACACCTGAAGAGGATGAACCTCTTGTTACTTACATCAAGAAGCACGGCCATGGGAGCTGGCGCTCTCTCCCAAAGCTTGCAGGTCTCCTTCGCTGTGGAAAGAGTTGCAGGCTAAGGTGGACTAACTACCTGAGGCCAGACATTGAACGAGGTCCCTTTACAATGGAGGAAGAGAAGCTTGTGATTCAGCATCATGCCATTCTTGGAAACAGGTATCTCCTTATTGTTTTTCTTGCTGCAGGCAGGTTACAATGGTTACATGCAGACTGGAGTCTTGGGGAATAGATGAAAAGCAAAATTACATAAGGGGAATCAGTGGCTGGAACTTCAATATTGAGGATTTGAAAAATCAGGCTGGTAGGCAGGTTCTAAAAAGAAGAGTCAAGAGCATCAAAAATACACTACACCCTACTAATAATGAGGACTTACATACATAGAACAGATGTACCTTCTGGTTCACAGCAGTGCTGGCATCAGATCAATGGGATCCTGTTGGTTTTGTGGGGCCAAGTACGTGAGGTTGCAACTCCAAGAAGTTATATTAGGAACTTGTCTAATATACGTTTGTTGCTCCTCTAAATAACCCCGCAAGCCATTAACAATGCTTTCTAACAGAACTCAATGACCTGCTTTTCTGGTCACACAAGCAATCATGTTCGGCTAAATTAAACCAGTCATCACTAAATCTGGAATCCATTTATCAGTACTCCATACATTAGATGCTTGTAAAATGTATATAAGAAGAAAAAGTGAAAATCGCCTCTTATCATCTACATTCTGATGTGTAAGTTTAGTTCCTCAAATTGGATCGGGACCGCCCAGGGATTTCATGAGAGGAATTCAAATGTCAGTGTCATTTGTGATTTAGACCGACCATTCTAGGCCACCTATTGGACAAGCTCGCCAAACCGTGGAAGATTACCAGTGTAGTAGAGTCGAGCAATTTGCGGCTCTAGCTGGTACCCTCATGTTGGAATAAGAAATCAAAATCTTTACGAGGGGATTGCGAGAATATATCATTGTTGAGGCTGAGCTTCATGGACTCAGAGTCAGAGACTAGTTGGAGCAATGAGCCTGCCCGTTTATACGAACGGCATAGAGGCCCAAGAAAGAATATGAATTCTCCTTCCAGAGAATATGAATTCGATCGGTCAATTGATCAGTTTTAATTGGTTCTCACTGGTTTAATTGAAAACCAATTTTTAAGAGTAAACTGGACCGAATAATCGATCGGTCATCGATTAAATCGGTCGAAACGGCCAGTCCGGTCCAATTTTTAAAACATTGGTTAGTAGTGTTGCTCCGACTTAAAACCAAAGAAGGACCTCACTCGTGTTGAGGTGGATGACCATCGTGCAATTGTGATGAAGTTTACACCAAAGCAGTGGCGAAGCCACTTGTAAGGGATTTTTTTTTAAAAGAAGATATATATGCATATAGGGTTGCCCACCTTAAAAGAATATCGTTGCCCATGATAGATTAGATTAAAAAAAACTATATATATATATACATTGCCTCTCCTGAAATAAATAAATTTATGGCTTCGCTGCTCCACCGAAGGACACTAATGTTAAACGTTTATTTTGGTTAGATGGCGTGGAAGAGTCGATGCAAAGAGACAAAGAGGGATCAGAAACCGAGAAAGAAGAAGAACCTCAAATCCTGCTTCATGTCGTCACCCGAGAAAACAACGGCAGCAACCTTTGGTGATTTGGATAGATTCGGGCAGCACTCATATTTTTGCGAATTCCCGAAAGGAAAATAAATTGGGAGTGCAGTGTGAACTAATCGAGAAATTACAAGTCCTGGTCGCTTAAGGCAATAGGATCCGATGCCTAGGTCAATGTCAGAATTCCCAATTCAGGTGGGATAACACTTGATTTGCATCCATTTGTTTATCCTTAGCATAAAAGGGATAGATGTAGTTTTGCCTGTGAATTGGTTGCAATCTTTGGGACCAATTTTATGGGATTTTAACACTAAAGGAAGGGTTTTTAGAAAAATGGAAGAGTTGTGGAATTGCAGGGACTGGAGAACTCTTTTAGTGGTAAACAACTCCAATTAATCACAGTGAATACTTCACAGTTGGATGGAAGAATAACATCACTTTTGGATGAATCTGCATCACTGTTCCAAGAACCAAGGAGTCTATACCGGGATTGGCATGGTTCTATAACAACAGATGGACAGAGCCACCCAATTTGATTCATTCGAACCATCGCCACCCGATACAAAGGCTTGCCGGCCTATAGAATGGAACTAATTGTAGTCAGGGTAGTTCGTCATTGGCCGGCTTTTCTATAGGGACAACAGTTTATAATCCGCATTCATCATTATAGTTTGAAATTTGTGTTGGAACAACAGATCACCACCACTCCACAATTGACTTTTATCAGATTCTCCTGTGGTGACTTCACATTAGGTTTTTAGCTTTACCAATAACATATCCATATGTGCATACTCGTGTTACTGTTGATGAACGTGCTCCTGATCAAACTTTCCTTGCCTCCGTCCATACGCATTATTCTGAAAGTAAAAACTCACTACGTCGCATCTCTTAGATCGAATTCCAATTAAGTCGTCCCATGTGCAGAATTCATTTCTTCGACCAGCTTCCATGTTTTATGTCTTGATATGAAATCTTTTCTTATCTCAAGCAATACGGAATTAATTCCACTAATTTGGGATGTACACAAAACCAGCTCATAAACATGTTTCGCTCTAACTCCACACAGATCACATCACGTCACAGAGACTTCGCACCAGGTAGGAAAGGAGACCCACCCTCAACTTGGTTCTTCTTTCGGTGAAAGATGCCACTAAGATTAGCCACAAGAGCTTTTTTCGAAGCAGAACTTTTCTCTTTTCCCAACTTCCTAAGCTCCATAAATTTCTGTGTTTCTTGGTTCTGCTTTTGAATCCTATAATGATGGGGGGATGATTCTGATGACTTATCCGTTTCTGCCAGTATCCGTGTAGCAGTTTCAGCCACCTTCTTTTGCTCTCGTTCTCGCCACCTTCTGAGTTCTCCCTCCACTGCCCTTTTGGCCGCTTCAGCCATCTCTGCCTTCTTCAAAGCCTCCTCAGCTGCAGCCTTCATATCCTCCATCTCCTTCCGCATTGTATCTAATCTTTGGTGAGCTTCATTTTCACCAGCCTTCACGGCTTCTACCTGAGCCATGGCAGCAGCCACTTTCATTTTTGCCAATGTGTCGAACTCTTCAACTTTCCGGCTCAGAGATTCAAACTCTTCCTTGGAGATGGTGATCTTAGCACCAGATTCAGAAGTTGAGGCACGTGCAGCATTAGTTCTTTCAGACAATGTCTTAATCTGATAAAGTGCTTTTTCCTCTGCTAGTTTTGCTTCATCGGCTTCTTCTAGAGCAACCCTCAGCTTCTTCTCAGCTTCGTCAAGGGCAATCCTGGTAGCTTCAGTTTCCGACCTCAACAACTCTGCTTTAATCTTCATCTCTTCTGCATCTTGCCTTGCTTTCCCTGCTTCTAGTGACAGTTGACTGAGTGTTAAGATCATTTCTTCAGACACACCCCTTGCTTTCGATTCCTCTGAAAGGGCTGTTTCAAGCTCAGACTTGGTTTTGCGGAGCTTGACGTGCAAGTTCCCAGTTATAGATTCTGTTTCTGCCTCTTGCTCCTTCAGCTCAGAATGCTCCTTTTTCACACTCTCCAGCTCCAGCTTAAGAGATTCCACCAAGTTTTGCAAGGAGCTTTCCTCTTCTGCAACTTTCAGCATTGACTCCTTAGCCCCATCTAGCTCTGAAGTGACAGTTCTCACTGAACCTAAATCAGAAGCTTTGGCACTTTCCATCTGGTTTTGCAGAGACCCATTCTCATTAATGGCTTTAGCAAGCTGCTTTTCAAGATTTTGGGCAAGTTCAGGATCAAACACCTTTTTCAATGCAAGCAGTTTATCTCCAGATGCTTCTAGGCTTTCTTTATAGGACTGTTTCTGAGCATCCTTTTCAGCAAATACTTTCACTTGCTCTTGTTGTGCTTGCAAAGCCGCAAGCTTCACCTGCCCAATTGATTCCTGTAATGCTGAGATTTCTTTGGAGAGTTTACCAACTTTTTCCATATTTACTCTGGCAGCATGTTCTGCTTCTGCAACTTGGTTGAAGGCTGCAAGCTTTGCTTCCAGGGATGCATCACATTCCTGACGAATTTTCCTTAGCTCTTGCTTCGCAACATCAAGTCCAGTGAAGACAGTCACGTACTGTTGTCTTGTAGATTCCAGGTCCTGCTTACTATCAACATCAGATTCAAGGCTGCCATCTTTTGTTTCTTCAATTCGTTTTGCCTGATTCTTTGCAGCTTCCATTGTTCTGATGGCAGAATTTTTCGATTCAGTGACAGTTTCAAGTTTTTTTGACAGATCCTCAACAGTTCGTTTAGCTTTTTCAAGCCCTTCAAATGCTTGGGCTTTTGTAGTTTCAGCATTCTTTACTTGATCCTTTAACCTTTTCAACTCCTTCTGGGCCAGGTGAAGTTGTGTCTCTTTAGCCAATGCTCTCTGCATCAATGGCGGCAAATAAAAAAATTTCCAAAACAGCTTTATTAACACTATCACTATCAGGACATAGGGTGAGGCAATCAAAGACTAAAGAATGTTCAAATGTTACCTACACACTAAAATTACATTTAGATACGTTGTAATTCATTCAGATTTAGATGAATATGTTCACAACCTTAGATAATGAAAATTTTGTCATCACATTTTCACATTAACATTTTCAAAGATGGAAGTGCAGAGATTATGTGAAGAAGTTTGACAATGCCTCAAATATCATGATGAAAAGCTGAGAAAACCTCGTTCATATAATCCAAGCCTAAACTCTAAACTGATCACTGAAAATGTTGAAACCCCAAAAAAAAAAACTGATTCGCCCAATAATTGTTCATGGAAATCACAAAATCTATATGATTGATGTGTTTTGAAAGCAAAAATGATAATCATGAGGAAATTTCATAACCACGACTTGGTAATGCATTGCTTTAGCAGTCCAGACTAGTCACCTCGGCAGAATAAGGTTTTATCTTCCTGATGGTTGGTCTTTCTGCAAATAAAGCACCTTCTCCAAAGAGGGTTACAGCATCTTTAACTGACTGAAATGGTGCTCTCGTGTCTATCTCTCCCACCTCTACTTTCGGTGAGTCTGTAGTCTTTTTGTGTTCTGTTGCAGCCATTCTGGCTTATATGTATATATTGATCCAATTAGCACCTGTCAAAACAATAGACAAAAGGTTCATTCTCAGTTGGCAAGGAAGAAGCAAAGCGTATGAAGGATTTTCATGTTGAGTAGCCCTGACAAATATGACGAATAACACGTTGATATAAACCATAGAAATTATATCCATAACTACAGAGCCAACATGAACCTCTTCCAAGGTTCTGTGCAAGGTTCAGAATCATTAACAATAGCAACCTCCCTGTTGTTCACTGCATTCATTCTTTTAATTCAAGTTATGCTTCATCTTTAACATTTTTTTCTAGCACAACGTTGCTGACAGTTTCATAGTTCTTTCAACAACACTCAAACGAAAATCATTCACAGGCAGTCAAATAATATTTACATTAAGCCAAAAACTTGGACACCTGTTCCATATCACTCACTTTGATTCATCGTCACTTTCTTTATGATGATAAAGAATCAGCTTATTCAGTATCACGGTTAGCTGTACATACTTCCGAAGTCAGATTCTCACAACCAAAACCACCTATTATGGCACTTAATACTCGTAAGAACAAACTGCGTTTAGAGTTTGGTGAAAATTCCATGTGACCAAAGAAGTATAAAAACAGTCACGAGAGAAAAGGAAAGGAAAAAGGAAAAGACCCGTACAGTAATTAGCACTAGATATCACACACAAAGAACCACATTCAAGAAACAAAACAAAACGGACATCGAACAACATTAGAAAGTTAAATACAAATAACAGGTAAGAGCTTAAGTTGTGAAAAATATCGAAGAGAACCCAGAACTGCTCACCAAAGAAAAACCCCAATGAAGCTCGTCAACAATAACAAGCCAAAAAGCGAAAATCAACAGTCTTGGCAACCGCCTTTCAGTTCCATGATCATTACCGATTCTTAATCATCTTCTTCTCGATCTGCGCAAAGTCGAAAAACCCTTTTGCTCTTTTGACAAGAACAGCAAAACCCACGAATAAAGGTTCGAACTTTCGCCTCGAAGAACCTCCAAGAATATTCTCCGACGATTTTATTGGTAAAGAAAACAACTCTTTTCATAAAAGATTTCTGGGTTTTGAATCAAAATTCAAAAAGCGTGTCTTTTGGAGTAAATTGAAATGGGTAGAACACAGTGCTGGCCCCAAGAGAGAGAAGGGAGCCGTAGAGAATTTTTGAAACTTTGGATAGTTGTTTCAGGAAAAAAGCTTTATAAGTTTATACAATCTACTTACTATGGGAAAGACAGCGTGATGAGATTGGTATGCTTTTACTCAGGGGGCCACCGAGTAGTGCCTGTGTTCTTTCAATCTTACGTGTATGCCAGCCAACAGCATTTGTCCATGATTAGTCTTCCTCTACATAGGATTGGCAGTTTGGTTCTATTTGTGACAATGAAAGTGGGACATCTTGGGAAATTGCGTTAAAGCTGTGGAATTAGGGTAATATCGTCCATATCTTCCGAACTATATAAGCATGAACAAAGGACAGGATTATGAGCATAAATAGGGGGTAAAAGCTTTACTTAGCTCTTGATTTTGGCGATTAGTAACTAAAGAAAGAAAGACAGGGAAGAATCCAGTCCAAATGAGAGATGACCAAGACAAGACAAACAGAAAATGACAACTCTGACACTGCCTGTCATGACAAACATGCAAGAAAAATTTGAAAAGTGCTTTCCCTCTAATCACGCTAAAGTTACATGTACTTATTTTACCTTTTAACACAAAAAATTTTTTTTTTTTGGAAAAAAACCTATTTAGTTGCATTTCCTAAGTTGAGATAAAGGGTATCGTTCTAAGGTTTCGGATTCGAGTCTCGGCAGCGGCAGTATAAAAGTTCATCTAATGTGGTGACTTTTTATGCGCACCGAACACTGAGCAGTTTTTTCGAAAAATTGACTGAAATCAGACCGTGATTTACCTCCCTCACATAATGTCAGGCCGGAGTGTAGGGATGTGAGCGTTCCACCTTTTTAGTCCTAGAAAAAAGGGTACCGTAGTGAGTGGTGTGTCACTATTAACTTTTTAATACAATATCTAAGATCCTTTATCCATACTTGGGAATCAAAATCTTAAGACAGATATTTTCTTAACCGTAACACATGATTGGTTGAAATGATGATATCTTGTAGTTGACTTGTTTAGGTGTTGGTTAGTGGGTTGTTGGTCCGTTTTACGTTGTTGTCTCACTCTGTCTTTCTTGTTTTAAAAAATATGAAAATCCAAAACTACAAGAAAATTGTTAATTTTATAGATTAAAATATTAAGATACTTAAATAAACATGCGTATACTTATTAGAGAATAAATTTATTGAATTAGCCTTATGTGAGAAATTCATTTAGAATATTACTTTTATGTCTATGAAAAAAAATTATGATAATTGCATAACTGACCATTTAACTTTAAAACACTAAAATTATTTGCTACTGAAATTGTTATATTTTGATACTACTTATGAACTACTCTAATCAAGTATAGCTCAATCAGTAGTTATCGAATGTAGTGTGAATTACATGAAAGTAGTTAAGTAATCAATATAAATTTCATCTTTCTAAAATGATTAAAGAGAATATTTTATTATTCTCGATTAATATTAATTCAATAAATTTTCAGTGAAGGCGGAATGACACTTTAAAAATAGTTTTCAAATGTCATTAATTGATTTAATTAATAATGCTAGAGAATTAACATGATTAGACTCAAATAGAGTACGCATTATTTTTATGCTCTATCTCTAATTGACATATTGTATGAAGAAAAAATTGAATTATATGAAAAATCATACACAAAAAGGTTAGTCAAAATTATTTTGACATTCTTAAATATCTGGGTAATCGTGGTGTATTGTTAGACATTAATCTTGATTTATGGATATAAATTTTTTAATTAGAAAATTAAAAGAGTTTAATTTATCTAATCTTAAATATAATTTATGAATATAATTTATATTCATTGCCAGCATATTTGAGAACTTAATAGGTTATACACAAAGAATGAATTGAAAGGAAAAATATATTTTAATCAAGCTAAAAATGATTGTAAAGTTTAAAAAAATTTATGATTAAATATGATTTAATATTTAATAAATATGGATAAATATTAGATATTGAATCTTATTTAGGTATAATTATTATTTAATTAAAAATAATTTTAATTTTAATTAAAGTTTAATTGAAACTAGAATCTTAATTTTAATAAAATCTAGCACTCCTTGTGTAACTCTCTTTACAAAAGTTAAATAGTTCTCTCAACATTTATTGTGGATACCGTTAGAAGTCAGGCGTGTAACTACGGTAGTTGAAATGAGTTCGTTTCAAAAATAGTTTGAAGAAAACAATAAGATAAGGATCAAGCTTTTGAATAATATACGAATAATAATTTATTCTTTATTATATTTTATGTGTTAATCAGATTATAAAATTTAAATTAATCTTAGTTTTCGAGAAACTAAAACAAAAAAATTTCATAATCATTTTGTTGGGCACAAATCGGATCCCGTCCTAATTCCTAACAATAAGAAATTTAAAAAGAGAGCATTTATATCACTATTAAGAGAACTATGTAAGGAATAAAAGTATAATATAAAACGGCACGTAAGATATTAATATTTTATAAGAAAAGCATCACACTACAAACCATATATATATATATAATTCTTATGCATTTATATCTAACGTTGTTTTTGTCAATAAACAAAGGAGATATCAATTTAATTAATTAAATTTATATTTTAATTTAACAAAATAATTTAATTAAGTGAGTGTTAATCTTGTTGAAAGATTAAGGGACTGCAGTTTTAAGAACCAAAATATTTACAATAATTATTTTCTAAACCTGTATTGAATAACTTTTAAAATTTATATAATAATCTACACATGCATTTTAAATAATTATTTACTTAGTTAAGGCCATCCAGTCAGTCCACAGTTGGAAGTTTGTTGTCATGGGCTTTCTAGCAGTAGCTTCCCTGGATTGGGCCTGTGACTATGATCGTTTCCTTGTGCACACAATTCCAAGTCAACCTGGGACATCAAAGTTCTCGCGGATGTGTATGTTCCAAATCAGCAGGACGAACACCCACGTGTCAACAGGCATGTCATTTTCAACCGAACTATAAATCCACCATGCCAATCTAGATATCTATCGTCGACATGGACATGGTACTCTGGTAGCGGGAGAAGAAGCTGTTCAAAGAGACCATATTGTGGATTGTCACAACTATGATGATGGGTCGGGCACACCCAACATCAAGAACCCACCCCTCTAGTTAGCTATCTGGTTCTTGTCCTTGTCCTTGTCCAAGTCCATGGTGGTGGACAAGGACAAGAAGCAGATATAGTTCTTGATGTTTTACATATTGTGGGTGTCAAACGTTGGGACAGATTTTCATATCATCTACAGTGTTTTGAGGAACACCAGGCTGTATCCATCTCCAGAAATAGTGTAATACTCCGTATTCAGCTTTGGAATTGCTTGGATCGATTGATTTTAGTATTGCAATTTCAAACGAAAAGTTAGCTATATATAAATATACACAGAGTAGTCAAACCGCTGTTCATATTTTTTTAAAAAGTTGTTTTTCTATAGGAGGTCTTGAGTTCGAGTCACGTCAAAGGAGAGGAAATATGCATGTTCCTATTGATGATCCTCTAGCCCCCTGGACACAGCTCCTTGATCGGATTAATTACGGACGCCTCACTTCCAGCGGCAGTGTGGGAGTTAGAGCTACTAGGGAACTCGAGGGCTGATGGGAACCTGATACTGAGCAAGGAGGAGCCAGTGATCAATCATCAGTTGACCAATCAAGTATATGAAGACTCCTTGTACGCAGAAGTATATAGACTACGTAAGAACCTGATAAATCTTAGGATTCCAGATTTACATCCTCTATGCTCTTGGGGTGAGGTCGTAGGGGCTTAAGATTAGTCCAGCTAAGCCAAGACACCTAATAAGATTAAGGAAAACACATTTAGTCAAAGTTGTGTGTTCTTTGGAGTGTACGCATCTATATCTTTGCTGATTGGACCCCGTTCTTCATATTGTATGCCACAAAATCCAAATCAACAATTCTTTTCTTGTCAACTTGTAACAAGTAGATAGTGACTACATGTGGCCATAGAGCATGCTCGAATACTATTTAAGGTGTAAGTGTCTTTCTCCACCTCCCTGAGTAGCTCCAAGAACAGTGCATCAAGAGTCGGCAAGAAGTAGAAGCCAACACTCATCAACATGTTGAGGTATTAATTTAACTGAAAAGTAGAGAATCTCCAACCTTTTGTCTCATGGGCACGAGACAATTGAAGAAAACCGTATACGGCACTATTTATGAGAAGCTTTTTTATTTGCTTCTGTTTGTTTGTTGAAAGCAAATACGTTTTTTGCGAACTGCGAAATTGACGCTGGTCCAATACTAAAGTGGTGGCTGATAACTCTGCATAGATATTAAATATGAGTTCAGATCTCTGGTCCAATATTATGGTATCTTATTGTGTCTAATAAATCTCAGTCATTTATTTATGTGGGGCTTGCATAGGACCTGCGTGGGTCCTGCAGAATAAATGACTGAGATTTCATGAGACAGTAAAACTGAACAGAAGATCTTATTTCCTTAAATATATAGTTGTTTCAGTTCTTTGTTTTTTTGTCAGTATAGACTTGTATGCATACAAAAGCCTCTCGGATTTCATTAGTGGCTTTCATTTCTTAATTCAAATTTCCTTTTGTACGAGTTTGGTTCCACATCTTTTTTCACATTAAAAAGATGAAGCTTTTAAGAAAGAATGAATCTAATAATCCTGGTGTCTTTCTGAGAGTTGCATTTTTTTATTCCTTCAAGCCTTGAACCAATTCTCTCGAACATGAGTCATGAGTGGAGGTTCGTTAACAAATTGAGGAGGACAAACACAAACGTCTTATCGAATTTGGTAAATGATGGAATTTACGAGGAGTAGGACGAGCTTCAGTTTTAATCTCCGGAGACAACCATACTAAGAATGTTAGAGTCTAATATTGTATTATGTTAAGATATTTCTTATATTTTTATTATTTAATTTTTGACATTTTTAATTATTGGATCTTTAAGATAATGATTAAAATTCAAATTAAGATGAGGTGTAAATAAGTAACACTTCTTATTTGAATTGGATTCTTGGGTAAAACTTGAAGTGAAATGGAAGTATATTATTATTGGGAATGTAGGAGATCACGTTGGATCATTGAAGAATTTCGTAAGATTGCTTGAGAAGTCCTTGCGTGTGCGATTCTAATTCTCAATGCCCTGTGTGTGTGAATTGCTTTTCTAGACTCCTTATGTGTGTGATTTGGTGATTGCTTTTTCGGTATTGGCTGTAGGGGTGTGTGTGAAAAAGTGAGACTTTGATCTGATTATTTTGGTGATTTGAGAGATACTGTGTAATTGCTGAAGTTAGAGAGGTGTGTCATGTAAGGTCATAGTCTATTTGTTCTGGTGATTGAAACACAAAGCATGAAAGCACTAACGTAGGAATCTCTATGTTGATATAATTCCATCTTGGGCTGCAACAGCTGTTGATTGTTTTCTTTGTGGGTGTAACATCTTGGAATGGTAACGACTGGGTGTTGATTTTCGTTGTATAGCTCATAGTTGGGTTGCTTTGCATATTGTGTGTGATTTCTGCCAAGATTAATCGTAGTGTGGGGTCTGCTGGATTTTGTGTGAAGGCTTGTTTAGGTGGGTTGTCATACTTGATGTCTTCCTACTGCAGTTGTGATTAATACTGCTATTTGTGTGAATTAACCCAAGGTGTGTGGTGACAACTTTCAGACATGTTTCAGTAGAGCTGAACCTATCGAGAAGTTGTTCTTCTTTTCTTTCTCAAGTATTTTCATTTATGTTGAATTTTGTTTAATAACTTGAGTTGCTTATTTTGTTTCGTTATCATTAAACATTGTTTGAGAAAATTCTCTGTTGAGATTAGTATGAAGTAGTCGTACTATTGGGTGTAAAATTCTTTTACGGGTTGTGAGGACGAGCGATAGTATCAAGGGTTGAGTAGTGTCGTCTTAGTAAAGTCTCGTATATAACTATTGTCGTTAGTTAAAGAATTCAGTGTTGATTTATATTTGTGCGTTTATTTTTTGATTTTTGATTGTACTAGAAACGACTGCGGAAGAATTTGAAAGTTTGCGAAACTATTACACCCCTACGATTTTTCATATTAGACAGAAGAGAAAGAATAACAACCAAGTTTCTTTGTATTATCAACTCTTTGGATTCTCTACAATAATAATTGATTACAACTCCTTATAAAGCCTAAAGATTAGATGAAGACTCTAAAAATTCATATAACAATAAATAACGAAATTATAAATAACATAGTTAATTTTGATCATCTTTCACTTAAATAATCATAACTTTTTAAAGAGAAATTCAAATGACTTAAAACTTTCACTATCTGAAACTAGACTTAAAGAGTTTTAAATCAATAGGTTAATACCCAAAATGACTAACGTTTGATCTTTCAAATTCTCTCTTAAATCAGTCTTAAATTCTATCCACTACAAACACTTTAACTATTGGACCATATTAAGTTTAGATTTTCGAGACATAATAAACATTATGAATAAACCTTTAATTCCATCTTTACATTGGATAAGAAATTTACTTTGCCCTTTGACTTTCACTTTTGAGGAATCTCCAAATAATACATGACCATTCACAATCTCTTCTATTTTGGTAAACATATGCTTGTAGCACACATATGATTGCTCGCACCAGAGTCCATGTACCATACTAAATCATTATTGGGGTCGGCCTCCTTGCTGGCCAGCAACACCTCCATTTTCTTCCTTTTTTTGATTCTTATTTTTCTTCTCGTTGAAATAACATTATGCTGCATAATGGTCATAATTTTTACAATTATACCATTGAACATTATACTTACTTGATCTTCTAGTTCCTCGACTTTGATTTCTGACATACTAGTTTTGTGGATTCTTATCTTCCTTATTGTCTTGCCATTCTTGTTCTCTACCACAGCCTCTATCGTGACCTCTACCTCGACCTCTATAGCCATTATGACCTCTACCATGACTTCTATCGCGACTGTCTGACTTCTCGTCTTTAGTGTCACCTTGGCTTGAATTGCTTCCTCCAACACCTCTTGCTTCTTTTTCGTCTTTCTTCGTTCATGAGCCTCCAAGGAACTTGAGAGTTCATTGATGGTCATCTATGCCAAGTTTTTAAGCTCTTCTATTGCACACACCACATTCTCAAAATCATCAGTTAAGGATTTTAGTATTTTCTCTACTACTTGACCATCACTCATCACCTCACTATTTCTTTTGAGTTGATTCACCACCATTTATACCTTTGTAATGTAATTGGACATACATTCCAACTCTTCCATTTTTAAAAATTCAAACTCACCTCTAAGTGTTTGTAGTCGAACTTGTTTCACTCGATCTGCACCTTTGTATGCTTTTTCAAGAATCTCCCATGCTTATTTTGATGTTGTCGCGCTAGTGATCTTCTCAAAACCGGATTCATCAACTGCTTGAAAAAGGAGGTAAAGTGTGGTTTTATCTTTCATACAGGTCTCCTTCAACGTCTTTATCTGATTCGTCGACATATTACCCATTGTTGTTGGTTCATGGTGGTGTGTCAAACCAGCAAAAATAAATTCCTACTCTAGAACACTTAAGCGAGTAAAGTGGTGAATAGGGTCGAA
>JANKOD010000193.1:33171987-33186840 GCA_026284645.1 Erythroxylum acuminatum | reverse complement strand
GAGATTAAATAAACATAAGAAATTCACGAAAACAATTAAACCCAAGGAGTCTCACGAACTACATGCATCAAACGTAAGGTACCTTGACTAGATTAAAAACTTAACCACACAATACTAGTCTCTATCAATTAAAGCTGAAATTGACAAAATAAAAATGAAATTAAACCTTCGCCGAAACTAAATCACGTTCTCCTCTGTCGTCTTCTCTTCTGAATGTAATCAAAATAATTCTTCCTATACGCTGTTGTCGTCGTCCATGCTGTTGATTCTCCAATATCAATATCAATGCTCTTCCACAAAGCTGCCCTCAACCCACGCCGCAATCGCTGACTATTCTCCACTCTCTAGCTGCCGTTCTCTCCTTTTCTTTTTATAACGTGGGCCCTCCTCTCTTTTTTTTCAATTGCCGCCGTCACTCTTATTTGTCTCTCCTTTATGTTTTTTTTCGGTGTAAACCATCCGATTTTCGGCACCACGTGGGTGTTCGACTAATCCGGACTCGCCAAGGGAGCTCGCACTAAGCGGTAAATGGCTGGCCACGAGGTACGTTCCATTCCCATGGGCCCCTTCCTTTATGTTGAATGTTCATTCTCCTCCCAAAACCCAAGTTGCCGTCCTTCCCTAGGTTTTAAGTGGGCCCTCCTCATTTAATTCTCCAGCCACCTAGGTTTTTTTGTTTCTTGTCATTTAATGGAGTGGGCCCCTTCCTTTTATTTCAAACCAGCCCACTCATGCCACGTCTCCTTAGCTTCCTAGCTCCATAATTGCCGCCTCTCTAGTCACTCTAGGCTTGTCCGCTCCTGTTTTATATCCTCCCTTATGTCTGAAGCTAGCCCAATTAATTCCCAATTATTTGCGTCAGTTCCGTTAATTTCCTCTCCACGCACTGCTTACTTATTTGCTTTCACGCTGCTCCTTTCTCCTATGCTTTCTTTTAATCCTCTGGTTGTGCGTGATTTTAAATCCTCTTGTACGCTGCCCTCCTAGCTTATGCGTTGCCCCTGGAGTTGGTCAATTAATTTGTTGTCATTGATTTATTGCTGCGTCGTCGTTTGTTGGAGGATGGACCATTTGCGTGATTTTTCTTTGTTGAAGCCTCATGTGACAATTAAATTGCAACCTCTTTAATCCCTTCACGCCCGCTGTCTCTTTTAATTTGCTGGTTCAAATCCTTACTCATCTATGTTGCTGTAGCTAATTAATTGGAAGTTTCAAATTAGTCAATTTCACTCTAAATTGCGTCACTTTATATTTCGTCACCTAGAACATGTAAAGACACAAATTACCGTAGAAATGCAAACATAACATCATAAAAGTCTACCAAAAGAACATAAAATACAAAGAATTAGCATGACAAAAATGCAAATTATCAGTTCATCATAGCCATTTTCAACTACATCCCACACATCTTGCACGCCGAGTAATGCCTTTATTTGTAGATTCCAATTGTCATAGTTACTCTTCATAAAGCGCATTAATAGAACTTGTCTAAGTGGCGTCATGCTGGAGGTTGTCGCTGCTCTTATACCAATTTGTTAGAGTCTAATGGTGTATTAGAAACTTTTGAAGTAGAAAGAAGAGAAGAATAACAACCAAGTTTCTTTATATTATCAACTTTTTAGATTCTCTACGATAACAACTTATTACAACTCCTTATAAAACCTAAACATTAGATAAAGACTCTAAAAATTCCTATAATAATAAATATCGGAATTCTAAACAAGATAGTTAATTTTGATCATACTTTACTAAAACAGTCATAACTTTTTAAAGAAAAATTTAAATAACTCGAGACTTTCACCAACTGAAACTAAACTTAAAGAGTTTTAAATCTATAGGTTACACACTCAAAATGACTAAGATGACCTTTCAAATTTTCTCTTAAATCAGTCTTAAATTTTGTTGACTAACACTTTAACTATTGGCATATTAAGTTTAGATTTCCAACAAATAAGTGCGGTCCCGGCGATCAATGATTGACCGTGAACCACAAACAGCCGACGCAAGTTGTTTTCTTGCTATTTTTTACCAGTGCAGTAGACTTGCCATTTCAATCCCACCATGAGTTAGGTGTCTCTCATCATTGTTTATAATACATTATTGTCTTATTATACGAACATTTATCTTAGTTTTGTCCATTTTGATTCCTTGTAGATATATATTGATACTATCACCCCTCATGTAAGGTATGGTATAGAGAGAGAAATGGCAAGGGAAGTTCTAAATGAAGAGGCACTTCCTCTTTTTCAGAGTAAACAAGCAAAGGGCGGGGCTGCCTTCAAGCTCCTAGCATTTACAATATTTGTGTGCATATGTTTGATATGGGCATACAGGATCTTGTTCCTTCCAGGAGTAGGAGAGCAAGGAAGGTGGATTTGGATTGGTATGTTCTTGGCAGAAATAGGTTTTGGTCTCTACTGGGCTTGCACACAGGCCATACGTTGGAATGTTACTCGTCGATACCCTTTCAAAGAGAGGCTCTTACGAAGGTTATTTGACAATCCTCTGACTCCTTTAACATGTTGAATGGAAATATTATAGGTAGCCACTTGTTTCTGCTAAGCTTAGGATATGGTGCATGTCAGTTGGTGAATAGTAACTCGGCATAAGTTGCTGATTTCAGTAAACTGCAGTTCAGTCATCATAAGGAAAACCAAGTTTTCTGCGACTTACGGAAAAGTATCTGATCAATAGTTTTTTGGGGCATACTCAGTCCTGTTTCCTGAACAAGACTGTCCGTATGGTGGATTGTGGTCCATAATTACCTGTTCTAGTTTAGGAGTAGTTAGTCAAAGTAAGCCTTTTATTGATATTTTCAATGGTTGTTAATTAAACTCAAGGTACTTATTCTTCCATATTCATGAAACAGATACAGAGACAAGTTACCAGGTGTTGATATTTTTGTATGTACGGCGGATCCAGCGTTAGAGCCTCCAATTTTGGTGATGAACACCGTTCTATCTCTCATGGCATACAATTATCCGGCTGAGAAGCTAAACGTTTATCTGTCTGACGATGGCGGTTCAGACTTGACCTTCTATGCTCTCCTCGAGGCCTCTCACTTCTCTAAACACTGGATACCCTTCTGCAAAAGACATAACATCCAACAAAGGTCCCCAGAAGCCTACTTTGCAGGGGGTCATAATGGTCAAGACACAACCTTTGCACAAGAATGGTTGATTGTTAAGGTAACTATATAGTTAGCTTGATTCTAATTGTTCAAGTCGAGAGGTACTGTACTATGTTTTTGTGTCCCTCTGATTGAACATATAGGTTTATAGATAACGGTTTCTTGTTTCTATATATGATCCGAGACATGAGTGCCAATGAAAGAGTGATCTAAGGATACAAGAAGCAAGGAAGTTGGATGTAGAACATGCTTTCTAATAGAAGTAGTTCTACCATGCATTTATGTTTAGTTTGAACTATGACTTGCAAGAACACATCAATTCTAGTTCTAATAACTTACACCAGTTGAATTTTCATCAAGCAACTATATGAAGATATGAGGAACAAAATTGAATCGATCACTCAAAAGGGTAGCATTCCAAGAGACATACGAGGCCAACATAAAGGATTCTTGGAATGGAATCACAAAGTAACAAAGGGGGATCACCAATCTATCGTGCAGGTAAACTACTCAATTGTCATGTACAACTTTCAAATTCAAACTTTAGGCTTTATTTCTCGCTTGTCCTCGGAAACCAAAAACCAAATATGTCCAATACTTTGCCTTGAACTCCCGATCAATAAGTTACAGTTGGTGATTCTACTTTGCTTTTCGATTATGGCTTAGATCATTATTGATGGAAGGCATGCCACAGCTGTGGACAAAGATGGGAGTCGACTGCCAACTTTAGTTTACATGGCGAGAGAGAAGAGACCCCAATATCATCATAACTTCAAAGCTGGAGCCATGAATGCACTGGTAACCGTTCTTGAAATTGCACTAAATTACGCAAAGATAAATACATATTCTTAATAAAGTATATATATATTGCAGAGGAATGAGCAGAGAAAGTCTTTTCAATATAATCTTTGTTGCTATACATCTACTGTTGAAATTGCCATCGTTTTAGAATCTTCTGTGCAATATATCACCTGTTGAAATTGCTATCCGTTGTCATTGTACTCATCTCTGCCCCACTTACCTCCGAGTTTCTGGAAATGAGAACCCTTTGAGTTTAGTAGTTATGTTAAGCGGCACAGTTGATTACTGACTGCAGAATCGCTAAAAGAGAAGGTGATTCCTTGGCTCTTTATTTAATCCAATTGGTGAAGTGACAGAATCTATTAAAATGCAGATCCGAGTCTCGTCAGAGATAAGTAATGCACCTATTATTCTCAACCTAGACTGTGATATGAAAGCAAATGATCCAGACGCAATAATGGATGCACTATGCTTCTTCCTGGATGATGAGAAAGGCCATGAAATCGGTTTTCTGCAGCATCCTCAGACCTTCAGTAACATCACCAAGAATGATATATATGCAGGTTCCGTTTTGGTTGTTCATAAGGTATATGAAGTTCAGGACCTTAGCATGATTTTCTTACAATATCTCGTTTAACCACCAGTACATAAATGGAAATCCTAGCTTACTTCTCTGTAGCTGCTCATAGAATGGTTTTTCCTGAAGGTTGAGCTGGCTGGCATGGATGGATATGATGCAGCATTGTACTGTGGCACTGGATGCTTCCACAGAAGAGAAAGTCTTACTGGAAAAAAATACTCCAAGGTCTATCAAGAAAGATTGAACAATAATGAGGCCAAAAGTAGTAATTTAGAGAGAACTACAAGTGAACTAGAAGAAGCATCGAAAGTTTTTATTAGTTGCGAGTATGAGAAGGACACTCCATGGGGCAAAGAGGTTCGTCTCTCTGCTGATCTTTTTAAAGATTTTTGTCTTGCAACTTCACTGTGAATTCCAGTTGTGTAACAGATCGAGTTTATGAATTTGCAGATGGGATTGGTATATGGCTGTCCAGTAGAGGACGTAGTTACTGGAATGACAATCCAATGCAGGGGTTGGAAATCAGTATATTATTATCCAGATAGAGAAGCTTTCAAGGGTGTAGCCCCAAGCACCTTGGACGTGGCTTTGATTCAACAGAAAAGGTGGTGTGAAGGGTTGTCTCAGATTTTCTTCTCCAAATATTGCCCTTTTATATATGCTCATGGCAAGCTAAGCCTTGGTGCTCAAATGGGATACAGTGTTTATCTCTTATGGGCTCCGCTTTCCTTGCTTACACTATATTATGTCGTTGCCCCTCCTCTTTGCCTGATCCGTGGCATCCCCTTGTTCCCTCAGGTATCCCATTCTTCCAAACTTTCCCACTATTGACATTTCCATTAGGTAGACTGTTCTGCTACTTGTCCAGTGGTCCTAAATGGTCCATTAAAGTCTCGTCCACTGATAAGTAATCGTTCAATATCATAATCCTAAAAATCTCCAGAATTCAAGCTTGACACTAAGACAAATCATAATATGTGCACAAAGTCGAAGTGGATAACAATAAACTAATTCGTTCGACATTTTGCTGGTAAACTAATCTTGGCATTCTCAGGTATCGAGCTTGTGGTTCGCACCCTTTGCATACGCTTTTATGGCAAGGAGCATCTATAGTATATTTGAGGCTTTGAAGTCTGGATATACACTCAGAGGTTGGTGGAACCTCCAAAGAATGACGGTGATTAGAAGAACCACAGCCTATTTTTTCGCATGCATTGATTTGGTTATCAAACTAGTTGGACTGTCACATACAGCATTTGCAGTTACAGCCAAGGTGATGACAGAAGATGTTTTGGAAAGGTATGAGCAAGAGATCATGGAATTTGGAACCTCAAGTATAATATTCATTCTTCTAGCAGCAGTGGCAATACTAAACCTTTTTGCCTTACTCGGAGCAATGATCAAGAGGGTCATGTTGGATATGAATTCCAAGCCTGAACAAACGTTGACCCTTCAGGTTGTTTCTTGTTTCCTTCTGGTCGTGCTGCATTTACCAGTGTATCAGGCGCTCTTTCTTCGCCATGACAAGGGACGACTGCCGTCATCAGTACTGTTCAAGTCCATCGTTTTAGTTTCATTTGCATGCTTGATGCCCATTATTTAGAGATAAACCTCTGTTTTCGGGATAGTCACTTAAATGCATGCTCTTGACTTCCTCCCTACGTAGGAGAAATAAGATATGGAATTGTCTGCCCCTTCAGGAATTGTCATTCTGCTGAAGATTTTACCTAACCGCTCACAGAGATACGTTTGATCCTTCATTACTGGCTGAGACGTGTAACCTTGTCTTCCTTTTAAGCCAATATTGTCTACAAGTACACTGAGTCTCCCTTTTTTGTTTCCTTTTCTTCTGTGTAAACAAAGAGGAGAGTGCATTTCTATCTTGTTGAAAATATCAATTCATGATCACATTTACAATATTGTCTACAAATTGAGGGAAGATGTGAAAATAACTAATTTCCCTTTCACATCTTCCCTCAATTTCATAAATTTTGTAAAATTCAATATTCTCAAAATTGAAATTAATTCGATAAAATTAGAGGTATAAGGTTTAAAAGATTCAATTAGTATTACATCGTTAAATATTGAATAAAATTAAAATTTTAAAAAATGATTGAAAAAGCTTATACCTTTCAAAAATTTAAAGTTTAATTAAAAAATTAATTAGTTTATTTTATTTTATAAAAATTAATTATTTTACTATTGATTTTTAACAAAAAAATATTAAACTAAATCAAATTGAAAATTTTAAAATCAAACTTAAAAATTAGTCTGCTCAAGGTTTTTATTATTAAATAGCTCGAATCAGTTCAAATTTTAAAATATTAATAAAAATTTTACTGATGAATATGTCCAATAATTAGGTATGTCAAAATTAGGTTATATAAAAATTACTAGTTTTTAAGAGTTGATTCACTATATTTTGATTATATTTAAGATTAAATAAATTATTTTTATTTTTAATTAAGTAATTTATATTTATAAATTAAAATTAATATCTAATAACACATTATCCAAATATTAAAATTTGTTTGATTAACTATTTTCATCCATTTTTATATTAAATTTAATTTTTATTAGATAGGGAGTATAAAATTCAATTTTGTATTATTTGAGTTCAATTACATTAATTATAGAATATTATTATTTAATTATTTTTTACTTTGAAGAAAAATTAACTAAATTAATGCTAATCCAGAATCATGAAAAACTTTTTCTTACTTTGACAAATTATGTATTCATCAAACTCTTATATTGCTGAATAATTAACAGGGATATAATTATTATAATCGGTTAGCATTCAGTAATGCTTTAAATAATGTACAATTAAGTCCTAAGAGCTGCCTTTAAATAATACTACAATTATTATAATGGATACTGCTATAGATATATAATTAATATATCATATAAGTTTCTTATGTTCGGAAATAACTTCTCTACTAGTTAAAGGTAAGGTTGTGTACATTGGATCTTTTCAGATCTGCGTTTAGCAGAATTTTTTACCAAGTCGTCGATGTTATATAAATTTCTTATGTCCAATTAGTTTAGTAAACTTATTCTTTAACAAATATTTATACAACTTTTGGTACTCTCATACTTTAATTAAGAAAATAAATTATATCAAAGGATCATAAAATCTTTTTAATTTAGTAATGTCTAATCTTAATAGTAATAATGATTAAAGAGTTCCTATATATAATATGAAGGTTATAATTATGATTTAATTATAACTTTATTTACAAACCAATATGTATAAGATAAAAATAGGGCTAATTATCAAAAAAGCTAAAACTTTTGTCAATTTTTTAATTATAGCCGGAACTTTGAAGTGTAACAATAAAATGTCCAAAATTTTATTTTTTTCAATTCTATCTTAAACTTCAAAATGTGGCAATAAAATATTCAAACTTTCAATTTTCTTCAATTCTAGCCTGCTTCCGATGCCTTTAGCTATTTATTTTCTATTTGTTCTTCTGTCACCTCAAACTACTCTCGCATTACAACGTATACTGAATCAGTAAGGTCATTGAAGCCGCGTACTTTGATTTATGTCCTTTTTAAACTTAACGGAAACACTAACGTCAGGTTAGAATTAAAATTTTTAAAAGTTTGTATCGTCGGTAAAGTTCGTCGCTATGTCATTTCGTTATGTTTTCCATCGCCAACTTTGTACAAGTACTAACAGACCTATTTTGCCGTGGCTAATTTCGACGCAAATTTTGCCGCCACTATTTCCCTCTATATTTAGTGACGGATATTGTTACCGTCGCCAAATTAGTCAACTTTAGCGACAGAAATATGCTTTTCGTCGCTAATGGCTAACAATTTCTTTTCCGTCGCTAAGTTTCCGTCGTTATTCTAAAGTTTTCTTGTAGTGTTTTATTGTTATTTTTTGAAGTTTGAGCTAAAATTATAAAATTGATGAAACTTTGAGCTTTTTTATGTAATTAACCCCATAAAAATATAATTAACTAAGTTTATAATAAATATAAATTTGTTTAGTTTCCTATATATCATTAATGAATATTTCTCACCTTTTCCAATTCCATCACCTAAAGTTAAAAAAAAAGGATAATAAAGGATGGACTAAGATAAAACACCTATACTTTGAGTCTCATTCAAAATTTTATTTTACACGTTAAATACGGCTCAAACGTTTTATCAAGTTCGAAACTTTTAAGGTCCAATTGAACGTAACTTGAAAAATCTAAATAGGTTAAATTTACCTAGAAACGTTTTTTTTTCTATAAGGATTGTTTATAACACAAAACATTCATATCACAAGATAATAAAAAGGAAATACTACAGAGAAAAAACTTGATCTGTTACGTACAAGATTTTAAAACTCGGATCGGACATCGAATCGGAGGCCTTACTAGTTACAAGTTTGACCAGTTCGACCACCGGTCGAATCGGTGTGACGTCATAATTACGCAATAATTATATATAATATTAGTAATACTAAAAAAATAAAAAATATACCAAATAATGTAAATTTCTATACTTCTATTAGATTTATAGAAAAAAGGTGAGTTTTAATTTTGAAAGAATTAAAAAACACATGAAAGAAAAAAAGCAAAATAAAAAAAAATTTATTGAACTAGTGGCCAACCGGTTTGATTAGTCCTGGTTTAACCGGTCAATTAACCAGTTCTTACCGGTTCGCACTGATTCAATTGAAGACTAATTTTAAGGGATCACCCGAACCGAATAGCCGGCCGGTCACTGATTGAATCGGCCGATCCAATCTGAGTTTCAAAACAGAGGTTATATATAATTAGGGATGGTAATTTATATTACAGGGATCACATCTTTTATCCTGATTATAGTATTTTTATATCTCATTAAATTTTATCAATATATTTATACAAAGCCATGGATATATAAATATATTTATGAAATTTAATATATAAGTCAGAACAGATTAGGTAGCACCGAAGATTTGACTGTATTGATAGGCTCATTCAACCATGCACTCACTATATCTGGTCTGGTCCCCTCTAAGAGATGAAAGCTGGTTTTAATAAACACTTCCTTGTTCGACTTATAGAAATATTCTCCTTGTCACGAAAAAAGCCAATGGAAGAACAATAAAGAAAGGGTCGGACCTTGGCGGAAAATTCGAACTACCACTTTGATTTGTACTACTATATATGCTTATGGTAGCATTTGTTACTGGAACCTGTGATAAGGAGATGGGAAGTGATATGTATACTCCTTTATTTGAGACAAGGAGAGCTAAGGGAAGGGTCCTTTACAGGCTGTTTGCAGTAACAGTGTTTACTGGTATATGTCTGATATGGGCTTACAGGTTGAGTCACATACCAAGAGAAGGAGAAGCTGGAAGATGGGTTTGGATTGGAGCGTTTGGAGCTGATCTATGGTTTGGTCTTTACTGGGTCCTCACTCAAGCTTCTAGATGGAACGTGGTCTACAGGTTCACCTTCAAGGATAGGCTCTCCAACAGGTACGTCTGATTTTCTTGGAGATTATGTGTTCACGTAAGCCATGTTGTTCTTAGACTAGTATTACGTGTGTTGTTTTTGTACCCTTGTAATCAAGTTGTGCTATGTGTAATCAGACATGAAAAAGAATTGCCCGGAGTAGACATTTTTGTGTGCACAGCGGACCCTGCAATAGAGCCTCCACTAATGGTGATGAACACTATACTATCGGTTGTGGCATATGACTACCCGCCGGAGAAGCTTAGCCTGTATCTTTCCGACGATGCAGGATCAGATCTTACGTTTTATGCTCTATTGGAGGCATCTAACTTTGCAAAACATTGGATACCGTACTGCAAGAAGTTCAAAGTAGAGCCAAGGTCACCGGCGGCTTATTTTTCTTCCATATGCGTAAATCATGACGAAGCTGGTCAGGATAAGCGGTTCTTAGCTATCAAGGTAATAATTAGTAAACCATAAACCAATCCTGTCTTTGAAAAATGAGAGACGGCGTGCATAGCACCTTTTAGCGGTGGGTTGATAAATTTGCAATAGGACAAGACTTAACTTATCCATTACGTACGTTCGTTTCAGATGTCATTAGGCCAATCGAGTCAAGAGATTGAATTTTGCGTAATAGATAATTGGAGGAGCATGACTAGACAGCTGGATGAATATCAGCTTTTAGTTGTGGATGGATAAAATAATTGCAGAAGTCAGGACTTGGCTTGTCCATTGCGTATTTGGTACTGTAGGTATGACTATTCTAGTCAAAACGATTGACTTATGTGTAGTAAATAGTAGGCGCCTGACTTTGTTAAAGATAATGATGGCAGATTCTGCCACTCGGTTAGCAGCCTTTTGATTACCAGAAAGACAGAAAAAGAAAAGAAGAAAACATGCTGTCATCCTTTTCAATAAATTGATCATTGATGACTATGTCAATAAATCCAGTGTGAAATCATTATCCAGTGAAGCTAGCAATAATGATTGATACAGCAGTTTTTCCTGTTTCTGCAGAAACTATACAAAGAAATGGAAGAACGGCTTGAAAATGTAGTGAAACTCAATAGAGTTCCAGATGATGCAAAGTTGAAACATAAAGGATTTTCTGAGTGGGAGTCATACTCTTCAAGACGAGACCATGGAGCTATCCTTCAGGTAAAATGTCCAGACATATTACATTAATTTCACCTTTTTTTAAACATCTATTACTGTCTCAATTTTATCTGTGAGGATTTCCAGGTTGTACTTCTGATCTATTCTTCATCTTTCATTTAATCCTCTTTATGTTACTGCCAGATTGTTACAGATGGGAAAGATCCCAGAGCCGTGGATGTTGATGGGTGTGCATTACCTACACTGGTGTACTTAGCTAGAGAGAAGAGACCTGAACATCACCATAATTTCAAAGCCGGGGCCCTGAATGCACTGGTAATCAAGTTATATTCTAAAATAACAGCTTATGCCCTATTGAGTTGATTGCATGCATACTCGTGGTTAGTTGGGCTGAGGTATACCTTCATTTTCGTCTAATTGGTAAAATTCTGTTGCATTGTACACGATTCTCTATCGTCGAAATCTAGTATACTTCAATGTTTTGTTTTTTGTATCCATTCTTTGTCTTCCCATTTTATTATCTTTGTTTTTATGGTTGCATGGACAGCTAAGAGTGTCCGTGAATATTAGCAATGGAGCAATCATTCTCACTCTAGACTGTGACATGTACTCAAACGATTCACTATCAATAAGGGATGCACTTTGCTTCTTCATGGATGAGGAAAAGAGTCATGATATTGCTTTTGTGCAGTTCTCAATGAAATACAACAATCTTACTAAGAACGATATATATGGCGGCTTATTGCGAGTAATTAAAAATGTAAGTATCATTTTCCATGTTAATTATCTAGTGGCTTGTTAATTTAGAACAATGGTGTCATGATTTTTTACAAAAATCATCGTTAAGAGCCATATTGGTAAATACACTTTGATTCTCTATCAAGAAGATCATTGGTTGTTCATGTCGATTGATTACATTTGTTTCTCCGGGAATTGTTGGGAATGAAGGTGGAGATGCATGGTGCAGACGGCTATGGAGGCCCTCTTTATGTTGGAAGTTGCTGCTTTCACAGGAGAGATGCTCTCTGTGGAAGGAAATACACCATGGATTGTAAGCTTGAATGTAAGAGTGACACTTCTCCTAAAAGACAAGAAAGTACAGAAGAATTAGCAGAAAGAATAAAATATCTTGCAACTTGTACTTATGAGCAGAACACTCAGTGGGGTGTAGAGGTCCGTCTGCTTAATCTTCCTTGAAATGGCAAAACATATACCTTTGAGAATTGAGACTTTGTTGTGACTAAAACGCCAATATATTTGGTTGCAGATGGGCTTGAAATATGGGTGCCCAGTTGAAGATGTGATTACAGGTTTGGCAATCCAATGCAGAGGATGGAGATCAGTCTACTTCAATCCAAAAAGGGAAGGATTCTGTGGTGTTTCTCCAGCCTCCTTGACCCAGACTCTTGTGCAACACAAAAGATGGTCTGAAGGTGACTTTGAGATAGTATTCTCCAAGTACAGCCCTGCATGGTACGCATATGGAAGAATTAGCATCGGACTGCAAATGGTGTATAGCTGCTATTGTCTCTGGGCTCTTAATTGCTTGGCAACGCTCTATTACTCCATCATTCCTTCACTTTGCCTCTTAAAAGGCGTATCTTTGTTTCCACAGGTTCCGTTTCTTTTCCTTTATCTACCTCAGCAATATCCCTTTTCTACTTCACGTTAAAATAGCTTATCTATAATCTATATTTACAGTATCCTTCCTATAATGAAATTTCATGTTGTGGATTCAGGCCTCAAGTCCATGGTTTTTACCATTTGTCTATGTTATTTCTGCCAAGTACATCTATAGTCTAGCGGAATTTCTGTTTGCTGGTGGAACAGTCCAAGGTTGGTGGAATGAACAACGTATATGGCTATATAAAAGAACAAGCGCTTACCTTTTTGGCTTCATCGACGCCATCTTCAAGTTATTAGGATTTGCTGAATCAGGATTTGTGATCACATCCAAGGTAGTTGATGATGATGCATTGGACAGACATGAGAAAGAAATAATGGAGTTTGGAGACTCCTCTTCAATGTTGACCATCTTAGCAACTATTGCGATGCTCAATTTGTACTGCTTTGTTGGTGTGGTCAAGAACGTCATCATGGATGCTGGCGCTGCTGCGGATAGCCTTTATAACACAACTCCTCTGCAAATTCTTCTTTGTGCGGTTTTGGTTCTCATAAACTTTCCTTTGTACCAAGGCCTTTTCTTGAGGAGGGATAAGGGCAGGTTGCCAAGCTCCGCTGGAGTTCGGTCATTTGTATTTGCATTTCTTGCTTGTTCATGTTTTAATTATCTTCATTAAACATTTTAACGTTTGGTAAAATAATATGTATTCTCCTTTCTAATAAATGTTCTAATCTTGATTAAGGAAAAAACCACTCCGGCCTTGTTTGGTTGGCACGGATTGTTGACTGGGAAAGTAATTTTTTTCTTAAAATTTAAATTATTACGTTTGGTTCGTTTTTTTGAATAGTTAGGAAAGTAAAAACTTTCCTAATTTAAAGAAAGTAGTAGCACTTTTCTTGGATTCTAAATTCCAACACTCCCTTGGTATTTAGATTACTTTCCTCAGGAATTTAATCTAAAAATTATACTGGCCAATATAACCCTTCTTTCTCTCCTAACTTTCAAACAACTCTTTTATTAAAACACTATCTCTTCTTCTAATATTCTTATTCTACAACAACTCTTTTTTATAAACACGACATTCTTCTTCTTCTGCCTTCTTTTTCTCGATTCTTCTTCTCTTTAAATATTCTTCTTCTTCTGCCATCTTCTGCTCGGGTCTTCTTCTCTTCAAATATTCTTCTTCTTCTTTCTAAAAACACAACCTCCTTTTCAAATATTCTCCTTCTTCTTCTTTCCTTCTTTCTTTTCTGTAGTTTTCGTTTACTTAATTCTTCTCCCTTCAATTCAATTCCTGGGTCCTTTTTGTTTGGTCGATTCTTCTTACTCGTCCAAATTGAAGTTTTGTTAAGTGGAGGCAATTTTTTATAATAAAATGTTTCGGTATTGTATGGTCTGTGAGTTTGAGGTTTTTGGGTATTTTGATCTGCTACGAATCTAAAGCTCAAAGCACCCATCAAAATTTGCGGTACTTTTTCTAGTTAAACTATTCATAACTCTTTGTTTTTTTAATACTGATCGATGAGGTTTTGTTGATTTTTCTTAATGCTTTTTAGAAGTCTACGATGAGATGCATTTATTATTTCATCCCATGAATCGTGTGTTCTTTTGTTTGTCTTTCTGGAAGTAGAAGTGACCATAATATATAATAAATTGTTCACTTTGTTTAGATTGACGCTGCTTATGGTTATATTGGTTTTGGATTGACTATGCTATGGATATGGGTTTTTCTTCTCGAATTTGGTTTTTCAACTTTTCACTGTAAGGAGCTGAATTTAGTGATACTAATGGGTTTGGGGTTCAATATTTGGCAGAGAAATGAGTTAGAAAGAAGCTATTTTGAAGTTCGTTTCTTTACTGACTAAGGACCATTTTCATTTTTCTTTTGGAAAGTAAGGAGCATTTGTATTAGTCCTTGGGAAGTGTAGTGTTCTTCAAGGAGTAGGTAGTTGAGTTATGTTTTATAAATTATGATACAATAGAAAAGTAAATGTGGCATTATGTCCTGCTAGATTATATATTCTATTTGCTGTGAGCGTTAGCTTATTTTTGTCTGTGGTTTTCTTTTCTCACTCCTGTTATTCTATTCAATAAAGTTTAATTTTTTTATTTTAAAATTTGTTGATTAATTGATAGGTGATAAAGAATGGCTGGA
>JANKOD010000193.1:33140623-33171887 GCA_026284645.1 Erythroxylum acuminatum | reverse complement strand
TCAAAATTTACTTTACTTTTCCGTCAACTAAACGGGGTTTACAGTTAAAATGGAAGTCATGTGAACGTAGTATATAGTTTTTATTTAGAAATTAACATAAATCTCTTAGTTTGATTCCGACACAAAAGTATAATCGGTAAGGTAAAAGATTTAAGATTTAAAAGATTCAACTGATATTAAACAGTAAAAAAATGAATAAAATTAAATAATTTAAAATATGATTGAAAGTGATTATCTAATTAAAAAATTTAAAGTTTAATTAAAAATTATTAAATAAAATTAATTGATTTATAAGAATTTATTAATTAATAAAAATTGATTGATTAATTAATAAATTGATAATTTTTTTAAATAAAATAAATTGAATTAAAAAATTAAAACCGAATAAAAAATTAAATAATTTAACATTTTTACTGTTAAAATTAACATTCCGGTCAGATATACATTTACGTAAGAAAGCTCGGGTCTAAGGTGCAGAATATATAATGTGTGGGCAGAAGTAGGCAATCAGCTCTCACTGCATCAAAGCACGTAGTACCAAAACTGAAAGTCCCTTGAAAAGTCTTCTTGTCGAGCTACAGGTTCGCATTACGATTATTGGGACTTTCAAAGAGCTTATAACAAATCTTTCAAATCGATTTCCTCAAGGTAGTTGCTTTCTTCTTTTTGGAGTTAGTCGGTTTTGAAACTTTATCTGTGGTTTTATACAATTCAGTTTCGTTTTTGCCTTAAAATAGATCCTCGATTCGATCGTTAGCTCTGCCCAGAAAGAATCTGTTCGAAAGATTGAGTGTTTTTGTTGGATTTTGTGAGTTTACGTATTTAAGAGAGAACCCTTTGGATATTAGGGAAAGTGATGTTTGAAAGTACGGATCTTCTCTCTTTTTCCTCGCTTTTCGTAGTTTTCAAACCTAATCTGACTATAATTCTGGAGTTATTAGCATTTTGTGAATATACCAGCTATTTTAAAGCTATTGTCGGTTTCAATTCTTTTCATTTGTTGGTTATTCTTTGAAATTGCATTATTCAACATTGTACCTTCATTTTGTGTTTCAGTGGTGCTTTAATCTTGGATGTAATCATAGATTTGAATTTTGTAATCTACAGATGGGTCTTGGAATGAAAGGAAATTTTGTGCTGTTGATGGTTTTTCTATTGGCCGAAAATGTGGTCCTTGGGATTAGATTTGTGATGGATAGAGAGGAATGCTTCTCTTATGAAGTTAAATACGAAGGAGATACTGTTCATGTTTCCTTTGTTGTGATTAAGGCCGAGTCATCTTGGCATTATAGCCATGAAGGTGTTGATCTTGTGGTGAGTTTATCTTTCTTCATTCATTGCAAGTACTATTTTTCCGTAAGCACGGAGTTCCAAGAATTTGGTCTTGTATTTGTAGAGAATTCAGGTAGGTAACAACTGGGACTATGTCTTCTTGTACAGTTGACTAGGTCTTGAACACTGAACATTTGATATGAACTTCAACTGTAGTCTCATGACATATATTTCAATGCTGGCAGCTGATTTTAGATGTAATCATTGTAACTTTTAAGTCATGTTGTTTTACTTTTAAAGTCTTAGTTATCATCTTCTTGAGATGCAACGGTGCTTCATGTCTAAGCCACATGAAAATATGCAGTATTTACTGAACTTTAGATTCAAATACTAAACATAGGCCAAATTGTGTCCAACACTTTGCATCATGTAATATTATGAGCACTTGTCGTGTTGTAAGCTCAATTTTATGAACTTCGGTCGCTGTGATTTTCAGGACAATATTATTTGCAAAATGAATTTTGTGAACATGGGCTTGTGGTGTGCTAATTATATCCAATTTATGACTGTTTCTTAGGTGAAGTTCACGATGATCATGATCCTTAATTTGTTCAACTGCTGACAGTTGTCATGATTTGTCTGTTTGACTGATGATATAATCAGATAAAAGGACCTTCTGGTGCTCAGATCCATGATTTTCGTGACAAGACAAGTGAAAAGTTTGAATTTGTAGCTCATCAGAAAGGAGTTCATCGTTTTTGCTTCACTAACAAGTCTCCTTACCACGAAACAGTTGACTTTGATGTGCAAGTGAAGCATTTTACATACTATGATGAGCATGCAAAAGATGGTAAAATCATAATAATCATACTATGATCTTCTTTTCTCCCTCAGCTCTGGAGAAAAATGGGCTGATGTGCTTGTCTTCCATGCATGCAGAGCATTTCAAACCTGTGTTAGATCAGATAATGCAGCTAGAACAGGCTCTTTACAATGTACAATTTGAACAGCACTGGCTAGAGGCTCAGACTGAACGCCAAGCATTAGGTATCTGCCTGGGAATCTTTATCACAAGCTTTTCCATTACTTTCTTTTTCCATTCTTGGCTAATAACTCCTTTCTTCATTGCTTGTGGGTATGAATACTGCCTAATTCTAACCGAAATGATACATGTTTAGTTTGGTAGAGTTTTATGACCTGCAAAGTTAAAAGTGCAGCATTGCAGTCATAGAAAGATTCTCTCTGTGATATTACTTGTACCTACCACGTTTGATCATAAACTCAACAACCATGACTGGCTTCCTGTGGAGCATGATATAAGATTTACCTGGTTTCATTAAGCTAGCTGAAGTTGTGTAATAAACAGGTTAATTGATCGACTATGTTTTTCCACTGTACTAACATCCGGGACAGTCAACTAGAACGTTAATTAACTCACTCTGCTTGCATTATGACAGCTGAACCTTGAACTTGATTATTGCTAAAGGGAAAAGGGAAGGAAACTTTTAACATATGAATAACACACGGCCAGATTGTTTGCATCATATGTAGAGGCATGAGTATTAATACTTACTCTCTTTTCTAATCATTTCGATTTTTAATGCAGTAAATGAAGCAATGAGCAAGAGGGCAATGCACAAGGCCTTGTATGAATCTGCAGCACTCATAGGTGCCAGTGTTCTCCAAGTTTACCTTCTGCGACGACTATTTGAGCGTAAGCTTGGGATTTCCAGAGTTTAGCAAGATAACTGGTAGGGGATACTTGTTGGACGAAGCCAACTTTTCTTTTAAGACTTTTTTCTTTCTGTTTGGTGGTTCAGTGTAAAAGGAAAACGTACACTCATGCATTTTAGAGCATTAAGTTAATACAGTTTTAAGACCCATGATAGTTTCTTGTGATCATCAAGTTATACAGGAATAAGAAGCGATAATGTTGTTACTATTATTCTTTTGGTATGGCAACTAGTGTTCTTGTTATTATTATGCGTTATAATAAGTTTTACCAGTTAATCTTAAGAATGTCATAAGGTTAAATAATTCTCGCATCTGTATGACAATATGACATGTGAACAACAATAACTAGCTTGAACAACCAGTAGCAGCAACGTAACACCAATCAATTTGCGTTTCTAGCATCCTTTTACTACAATGCATGCTTTTTCATTTTTCACAAGCTTAAAAATGAAAAGGGTCAAAGTAGTCTTCTGATAACATGGCTCGTTTCAACAACAGCTTCACTACACCACATTCTAATATTACTACAAAAAAAGTATATATTCCACGAGAAGGTCCATATATACTCGTGCTATAAGAAGGAACAGAATGTCAACAAAACTCTACAGCTCATACAATAATGAGAAAGCAAGGCAGGAGTAGATCAATGCTTCTTTAGATACAATAAATGTCTCTTCTCATTCCCCCGCCACAATTCAGTTTACAACACAACAAACAGATTCTTTCAATCATCGCTTTAAATTATCCATCTTTTTTAGAAAATATGTAATGAAGCATCGTACAGTTGAACATACTCTTCCAATTGAACTTGGACTAGAAGGACATTGTCACGATTCCGCATGTGGACTTTGAAAACAGCAGAACCATTTCTTCTGTAAACCAGTCATAACCAAGTCAGAGAAGAAAACTTTAACAGCTATGAAAATTCCTGCCGGAAAGATGGCAGTATATAAGCTCCAACCCACTATCTTATTGCGAATTTCATCATGACTCATAAAAAATGTACAATCAGTAGTCTATAACTCCATAATCACGCAGACAACTTCAAATCTAAAGCCATTCATTAGGATAATAAGACAGATCATCGGAAAAGGAATCTAATACCAATCAGACAGATCATCTGATCTTTTTACACAACATTGTTAATGCAAAAATTGCATTTCTCATCGATCCTCACGTCAACTACTAACATGACAACATTGCAGACTGTAGTGCCTGTCACTGTTGCATTCCGTATTCTAAAAGATCAATACCTTTAAAATTGGCAACGTACAAAAGCTATGATGAAATGCGATTAAGCTTTTATGTGTGTGAGAGCAGCTGTTCCCAGACAACAAAAGGACTGCAAAACAATGAAAGAACTTACAGTCCGAGGCTTGCCAGGATCAGCTGCAGGCTTCACATGATGATCAGCTTTCCCTGGTGAATCTGGTTTGCCACCAGTCTTTTTCTCATCTCTTGCCTTGTTGAATATCACAGTAAATCCCTCAGCTGAAGCAGGATCATTAACATCCCATTCACCAAATTTTGGTAAAGGCCTACCAGTGTCCTGTTATAAATTCAATAAGAGATCCCCTTAAATACTTTGACTTAATGTGGTCCAAGAGCAGCGACATATCAAAAGAGTTCATATTCTCAAGTTTAACCACACAACTAGCACCAAATTTCGGAAAAAGAATCCCAGAGAAACAGCACCAAGCTCCAACTATAATCCATCAACAAGCTTAAAAAATTGATCATATAATCAACTTTAACACCATTAAAAGCTCACTCTTAACATGCCAATTGCTCTCATTGGGCAAAAGTAAATTAAGATGCTATAACAAACAATAAAATACAAAGAACTGTCAACCCCACAGGCAAATGCAAGTAACTTAGCAATGATCAGGAATTGCAAGGAATTCCATAAACATGCCAACGAATTCCATAAACATGCCAAACTATTATCACACCCAACACCACAAAGACAAGCACACCAGGACTCTACATAAGTTAGGAATCATATGATCTGTCAATACAACTATAATGGCCAAAATATATAACAAAATAAGTATGATTTAGGAGCACAACAAAATAGAGGTGCACAGGACATCGTTCCTGGAAATATCTCAAACTAATCTAACTTCAAAAATTCAGATTCCAGTTTTTGAGATTCTTTTCAACTCCATACTTTTATTAGTAACATAATCAAAATTTACAATTGTACAATATTTCAATAAAGAAAAATTCTTGATTAAACTGACGAACATCAAATCAAATTCATGTTTCTCCTATACACTATCCAGAGTTTTCACACGTTCCCCATAGAAAATCCTACATTTATAACAGAACAAAGAGCTGTTATGACCTAACAAGTACGAGAGGAAAAGGAAGTTTGAAGTTTCAACGTTTCCTCAATGCAGCGCAACTGGCGCGTGTGTGTGTGTGTGTGTTTTCCCCTCTGCTTGCAACACCTATACAAATTCGTTTTCGGAGTTCAATAAATATTTAATAATTCAGATAGTCCCCACCTTCGTTAAGCTTTCAGCTAAATCTGAAGATATGCTTTAAGAAGAAAATCTAAGCAGTAACAACAAAAGAAAAAGGGGAAGTGAAGACAAGAATCAGACAGAATCAATGAGTAGCAAAACTGATCAAACTCTAAAGAGAGCAATCCAAAGATGAAATCAATAAAATCGACGAGAAAAAAAAAACCCACTTGTCGAAATCATTAAAACAAGTCAACCAATAAAAAAAATCCACACAAAATCAAGTAAATCTTCTTAAAGACCAAAAGGAAGCATAAGAAAGCAATCAGAAAGCTTTTACAGAACAAGCTCAAAAACATCAAACTTGAACACATACGTATCTAGGAAGAGAAGCGAGAAGAGTAGAGAGCACTAACATACCGACATGAATTCTAGACAAAAAGAGCTTCCTTGAAAGACAAATGAGTAATCAGAATGAAAGAGAAACGGAAAGTTGTGTTTAAGAGAGAGAGAGAGAGAGAGTGGCAGTGCAGTAATTGGGCCAAAAACGGGCCTCAACAACCAAATAGTTGACGTCATGTCTGAAAAGGTGTTAACTTCAACGGCGACGGAAAGATTCTTGTCGTAAAGCAATGGCGTGGCAAATGCTTAGAGAAGATGAGCTGGCAGACGGCGTGACTTGTTGGTCTAATCTCAGGCAACAGAATAACTCAAGATACAATTTTTAATTATCTAATTCCTTCTTTTTGTGTTTATTTATTCTATAATTTTCCAATAATAATAATGAGTAAACATTCAACTTATGGAAGCCTTAGGCGTGAGAGTGATTGCCCATATGAAAAAGACAAAAGTAAGAGCAAGTACTTTGGTTTGACACTATTCATAATAATTTCGATTTATTCAGGGGTTTGCATTGCATCCAACATGGGTTGTAGCTGGTAGTTGTATATAGTTACAACTTACCAACTGGTCTGCAACTGCTTAAAAGACCAGTCAATCGGCTAACTGTGTTTTGTCTGCTAACATGTAAGCTTGAGTTAGAAGGGCACGCTCCGCCTCCATTTTCTGGGTATTCCACTACCTTTGTTGGCCTGCGCTGCCATCCAAAATCATTAAAAAGGCAAAGGCTGGGTGATGATAAAACAAACAATGGCGTCAAGACTTAAACCTTATTAATACACCCTGGAATGAGAAGGCTGCCTGACAACATTGAAGCAAATGGAGTTGCTGAGGGTAGATGCATGTTTTCTAATACCTCAGACTCCAGTCTTCGGTTTTCTTATCAATCATTCTGTCTCTCATTTGTGATACAAAGTACATTACCTCCGAGTTAGAGGACCCCTCCCAGCTCAATTTGCTCATTGTGCCAGCCAAAAGGATGCTAACCATGACTAGGAGACCACACATTCATCGCCTGATATAGTTGGAGAAGGAATAATCCATTAGCATGTGGATGGCAAATCAACAATGAGCAGTATGACAATTCCCAAGCCCCCCTGCCACCAATACAGCAGCGTCCAACACTGTTCAACGACAGGCACACTGGTAACCAAAAGGAGATGGTTTGTGGAGAAATAGTTATCCAATATACAAATGAATTTCATAGAGCATGGCAAGTTATGTCCAATCTCAAAATAATGATGTGTGAGCTTTTACAGTGGTTTCTCACTAGTTGTGCTTACAAAAATTATAAGATGAGATAAGAATCATGAATATTCGGTATGACCAAAACATGAAGCCTTAAAACCAAATAATAAAAAAATCAATGTATAAATAAAAAATAAGTTGGCACAACAGTTAAACAAATGTTGGCAGCAAATAAACACCATAACATGAATACCTTTTTAAAGAGACAGTTTGTGAATTCCACAATATCGAACCATGAAGCTTAGGTGCCATCCACATGGGAAGAAATAAAACTTATAAAATGAGTGAGTGTGTGTGTGTGTGTGTATATATATATATATAGAAAACATGTCTAAACTCATGGACGGGTTGAAACACACATCACACACTGATAATATACCATGAGTTTAGACTTTAGACATGTATATATGCGTAGAAACATAAAGATTCTGCTCGAGTACAGAGAAAGAATGCATCAAAAAAGACAAATGAAAAGTAAATGCTTACCAGATCGTGAATAGCACAGTTAGCGACATAATGACTTCATCCGCTAGCTCTAGACAACCACCAAACATATTCAGCCATCATCTTCCTCTAGAATACCTCAAAGACTTCAACTTTTTCTTTGCGATTACCAACCACTTGTCAGTATGTCCTCCCCAGTCCTCAGGTATGATATCCCTTTCTTGTAAATCCTTCAAAAGCATTTCACTCTTATCCACACTAATCTTCTTGTTATTAATCATGTTAATAAGAGCAGTATACGTGGTTATATTGGGGCGAAGACCGTTTTGCTTCATCTCCTCAAACAGTTTGAATGCACCCACAACATCATTAGCTTCACATAGGCCAGATATGAGAACATTGTATGCAGCAACATCAAATTTCACACCACAACCCTCTGCCATACTCTTCAACTCTAAAGCATTGGAAAATTCAGATTTCTTGCAAAGCATGTGCATCAGAGTTGTAAAAGTGGCAACAGTTGGAATGAGCCCCAGTTGAATCATGTGATTGAGAACCAGTGTTGCTTCTTCAACCTTCCCACATTTGGCAAGCCCTCTTACCATTGCACTATCGGCAACGTCCTGAGAAATGACACCAGCTGCTTTCATTTCATCTTTTATCTTGAATGCTCCTTTTATATGTCCCATTCTACACATGCAATTTATTAAATTGATATATTGTTTGCGCAAAGGACTAAAACCCCTGTCCAACATTTCATGCAAAAGAAAATGAGATTCCTGAAGAGCAGAAACTCTGATGTATCCTTTATAGATGGCATTGCAGGTGTCAATGTCAGGATAAACATTAACCAAACCCATTACCTCTAGCAGATGAAGGACCATTCTTATCTCACTTCTATCACAAAAATTTGAAATAAGCATATTAAATGTTATCAAATCAGCTGAAACACCAATAACTAGAGCCTTTTTTAACATCTTAAGGGCAATACCCAACATATCGCATTTGCAAAGTCCAAGAATAAGAGAATGGAAAGTTAACTTGTTAGGAAAATGGCCCATTCTTTTCATGTGATTGTATAGTTTTGAGCACCTTGACAGATCCTTTCTCTTTGCGTACCCGTGCAACAGAATATTGTAGGTAGACAAGTTAGGGGATAAACTACCACTGGAAAAGCTTTTAAAGAGTTTATCAACCATATCCATGTTTCCCATCCTTAAGCATCCATTCATGATAGCATTAATTGCAGCAGTATCAGGGCATAGGCCTTTCTTCTCCATTTCTTCATACATATATAATGCAGCCGTTTCATGACCTAGCTTGAAAAGACCATCAACCAAACTCGTGTAGATGACTTTATTTGGGGACAGAGTTCCTCTGTCCAGAAGTTTTTGAAAGAAAAGAAGAGCGGCAACAATGTTTCCCTTCCTACTTAACCCAGAAAGAATACTACTATACGTATAACTATCAGGCAATACATTAAATTGGACCATTTCTTCTAGTAAAGCCACTGCTTCTGACAATTTCCCCAACTTACACATCTCAGCAAGAATTATATTGTACATAGAAGCATCAACAGTAGTATGAGTGGACTGGAGTTTATTAAAAAAATTCTTTGCCTCCCCCAAATATCCACCCCTGCATAGTCCTTTAAGTAGACTATGATACGTGAAATCTGACGGGTAATGACCTAATTTTATCATCTCATCAAACATAGAGAATGCTTTTGATGCTTCACCTGCATTTCCATAAGCTTTTATAATACAATCAAAAGTAGCATCATTCGGGACAAGACCAAGCCTAATCATATGATGCATGAAGTCCTCTGCCTCTCCTACCTTCCCACATCTACAAAGAGAAGAAAGCAACATATTACATGTGAAATGGTCTGGATCATAACCATTGCGATTCATCACTGCATAAACTCTGAATGCTTCTGTAATATATCCCATTTTGCAACAATTGTATACTAAAGTAGTACATATAATGTGGTTTGGAGCAAGTCCCGCTCTATACAATCTGCATAAAACTTCCTTTGCATGTATTATTCTTCCAACCCTGCTAAATCCATTTATGAGCACAGAAAAAGTTGTAATATCAGGTCTTACACCATTCCTTACCATCTCGTCAAACAATTCTAAAGATTCATCAAGCAGTCCATTTTTGCAAAGCCCATCAATAATAGTTGTGTAAGATATGCAATCAATAACCAGCCCATTCATCTTCATCTGCTCAAGAAGGTTTCCAGCTAAGTCAAATTTGGCATGCTTACACAAGCCACATAAAACAGACCCATAAGTAGCTGCATTAGGCCTTAATCCTACTGCTTCCATCATTTCTAAGAGCATGAAGGCCTGCTCAAAATTATCTTCACCACAGTGTCCGTCTATCAGCGAATTATATGTAACACAGTTTGGAGAAAGGTTACGTATTGCCATCTCATTAAAAACCCGAGTAGCAACTTCTACTTTACCCTCCTTCATGAACCCACTAATAAGAGTATTATATGTAACTTCATTGGGAGATATCAACAGCTTCCTCATCTTTTTCAACAGTAAATAACCTTTTGCACTCCTACTGTTTTTGCATAAATCATCAATAAGCATATTAAATGTGCATACATCTGGTTCAATGCCCTTAGATGCCATGCGATCGATCAACTCAAAGCCAGCTTTATAGTGCCCTTTCTTACAGTACCAGTTC
This sequence comes from Erythroxylum acuminatum, assembly GCA_026284645.1. Classification (NCBI taxonomy): domain Eukaryota; kingdom Viridiplantae; phylum Streptophyta; class Magnoliopsida; order Malpighiales; family Erythroxylaceae; genus Erythroxylum; species Erythroxylum acuminatum. The sequence continues at coordinate 33,161,619 of JANKOD010000193.1, read as the reverse complement.
AGCATAGTGTTATAAGTAACTATGGATGGAGCATATCCACTATCTTCCATCTTTCTTACAAGATAACCAGCTTTTTTAAGCTTGCCTTCAACACCCAACTTATTTATTAGTATGTTAAAAGTAGCAACATCGGGACAAATCCTTCGAGTGAGCATTTCCTTGAAAAAGAGCCAAATTGACCCAACTCTTTGGTGTTTCACCATTGAACTAAGCATCATGTTACAAGTATAAACAGAAGGGTTAAATCCTCGAAAACCCATCAAAAAGAAAGTTTCCAATGCATCACCAACCATACCTTGCCCCAAATAGACCTTAATCAAGAGGTCAAAAACAGAAGGGTTGGACTTGCAAAGTGGGTATGTTTTAATTAAAGCATCAAATAGAGACTTTGAACCAATCCCCATTTCACTGAGATGCTTTAAAATCGATTTTGCAGGTTCATACATCCTAGCTCTAACAAGTATATGGGCAGTGATGGACAATAAGTGAGTAAGATGATGGAGTTCCAAACCAGGTTGCTTAACGATCCAATTCAGGAACTTCAAAGCTAGCTTCCCATGGACAGGCCTCAACGAAGCTAACTTATAATCCATATGGTTCAGTGACTCCCAACGGCCTATTGTCAGCATCATGTAAATGCTCGTCTCCATCTCTGTAACTCCCGTGATAAAGTTTCAAACTTTAAACTCAGAAGAAAACTAAAACACTAGAAGAGGCGAAAACCACAAAAACGTAAACATGCCTTGAGATAGAGAGATAAAAGAACAGGAAGTACCTGTGGACTGTGTAGCATTCCAAACTGGGCTGGCATGATAAGGTCTAGATTGCCTCGAACAACAACAATGGAGACCCACATTAGAAAAAGGTAACAACTTTGAGAACAGAAGTTGGGTTTGGGAGATAATCTTGGTGGTTGAAGAAGCGGAACACGTAGGAGGCATGGCTGAGCAGAAGCACTAACATGGAAGAATTCCTTTCAAGTTCCAAACACCTTATCTTTGTTTCTACCTCTGAACGTCAATTAACTTCACTGGAAAGCCCTCAGCTTTGTATCCAGCTCTAGCAGTACTTTTGTTGCTCTTTCTGTCTAGAGCTTCCTCTTGAACACAGTTTTGTTGCCTTTATGTGCTGTCGTGATCTTTGTCTTCCTTTGATATGGGATTAAAGCTTGTAGGTTCCGATTCTGGTAAAGCCTAAATCTGGTCATCCCAAGTTCAAGGAAAGAAAACCAAAACTAAACTAGAGAACAGCCTCTGTACAAATGTTTTGTTTATTTTCTTGTGAATAAGTGCCTTGGACTCCCTTTCAAGTACCAGGAACGGCGTCGTGGGGGACATTCCTTAATAAGGCAGCAGCATGCCTATTAAGAGTTAAGACCAAGAGCGCCATGCTAAAACGATGACAAAGCACGGGCCTCTCACGGCCGTCGCACGCGCCTTCACACGCGCATACTCATCTTTCCCTCTCAAGCACGTCACTAAATCCAACTTCGACTCAACCTTCGCCGACCTTCGAGCCCATGTCCGCGCCGCCGACTTCGTGGCGATAGACTTGGAAATGACCGGCGTCACCAGCGCGCCGTGGCGTGAGTCCTTCGAGCTCGACCGCTCAGACATCCGATACCTTAAAGTCAAAGACTCCGCTGAGAAGTTCGCCGTCGTTCAATTCGGCGTTTGTCCTTTCCGCTGGGACCATCACCGCGACGCCTTCATTTCTCACCCGTTAGTTTCTCTCTCTTTCGCTGTGTCTCTTTCTTTATTTATATACACATATATAATCTTCATATCGATTTTGATTTTGGGATATTTGCAAATTTGTGTATTAACAGGCACAATTTCTTTATATTTCCTCGTCAAGAGCTTGAAAGCGGTGCTTCTTATGAGTTCCTCTGCCAGACTACTTCCATGGATTTTTTAGCTAAATATCAGTTTGATTTCAACACCTGCATTAATGAAGGTATCATCTGCTTTTTCTATCTTTTTTTTTATTGCTTGAGTGGTGTAATAGTTCATTGTGAGTTGAAGTTGGTTTGGTTTGTGTGATATTTGGGATTTGTTGTAATTTGGAGGAATTGATGCATTTTTTGATGCAATCACAGGAATATCTTATCTGTCTAGAGCACAAGAGCACGAGGCATTGAGACGCCTGAATTCGCGACATGGGGATGGAGTGTTGGAGTTGAAGGAGGCTAAAGATGTGCCCTTGGTCAGCATTGCGGATGTTCTTTTCAGTGAGAGAATGAAGAATAAGTTAAGTGAATGGAGAGATGGGTTGTTGAGGGAGGGAGTTGGGGTGAGCCAGTCTTATGGAAGTTTAAATGAGTCAAGAGGACAGTTTCAGATTGCTTTCTACAAGATGCGGCCTGCTCTTTGTCTGAGTGGTTTCACGTCTCATCAGCTTAAGTTGATCCAACTGGTAATTTGGCTTGGATTTTCAAGTATTCTTAAGCTAGTTTGTTTCTCTTTCAACTTTGTCTGTCTCAACACGAATATAATTGTTGTTATGTATTATGAATATAATATGCAGGTCACCAGAAAATATTTTAGAGATCTTATGTATGTTCGTAACGAGGCAGAAAATCCCCATTCAAAGCCTCTGGTTGTGTATGCAGACTCAGAAGATGATAAGGACTCCCTGAGGGTAAATATAATGAACACTTTCATGAATATGTGGTTCATGCATCTGAATCTGGTGCTTATAGTTGTTTCCTTAAAAAAAATAATAATATGATAGTATTCATTGTTTACAAAGAAATAACTTCCTGACCTTTGGTTTATTCTCAAACCTTAGTATTAGATGGTGTAGAGAGATTTATGGAGATGAAAACTACTATTTGGGTGTTATGTCTTAAATGGACCCTCTTAAAACCTCTGAAAGTTGTTATTGATCCTAAGTTGACTTTTTACAGAAAGAGGAGAAGGATGACAGCTATAGACAAGCAGAGAAGAGGATTGTGGCTGCTATTGGGTTTCGCCAAGTGATAGACCTCTTGTCCACTGAACAAAAGCTTCTTGTTGGCCATAACTGTTTCTTGGGTATGCCAGTGGGTCCTGTGTTTCGTGATGAGTTGCATATTTATAAGTGTTGATGAAATGTGCTGGCTGTATGTTTTCTATATTTGATACAGATATTGGGCATATATACAGCAAATTCTTATATCCTTTACCTTCGACTGCTGAAGAGTTTGCCTTTTCTGTTAACAAGTACTTTCCGTATATCGTGGATACCAAAATCCTCTTGAATGCCAATCAGGTATTGAAGATGAAGAAGTCGAGCACGTCACTCTCCTCAGCCTTCTCTTTACTTTGTCCCCATATTGCTCTGGGCTCCGAGAAATGCACTAATGCAGCGTTGCAGTCCTTTGTGAATGTTGAAATAGAAATTAATGACATGAGGTTTGCTTCCTCACCTATTTTGTGCAATTGATTAATTTGATTGCAACTGCTGCTTGGTCAAGCTACCATAGCACATAAGTATGTGGTCTTATCATTTGGATTGGGGTTGCTATGTTTAGCATCCTGCAAAGTGGCTAAAAATGAAATGAAAAAAAATTGTGCCTGGTTTTGAATTAGAATAACGCCATGCATGTAATAGTATGTGCACCTTAAATGAACAACTATCAGGACTATTACATAGGCTTAATGCCAATTTCACTCTGTTACGTGGCTCACCTTAAGTAGAAAAGTTGATTGTCATTAGCTTTTGTGTACTTATCATTTCTTCACAGGTATGCTTCATCAAATGTGGGTAAAGAATGATGGACTGCTATATCTGTTTGTCCTCCAAGCATCTTTGATTCACTTCTAACTAAGATTTTATCATATATCTTTCAGGTCCTCTGAATGGAGTACTGGAGTTAAGCATGAAGCTGGATATGATGCTTTTATGACAGGGTGTGTTTTTGCCCAGGCATGCAGTAATCTTGGCATTGATTTCAAACTCCATTCAACCTCTAAAAGTTTGATCCAAAATGAAAAACTACAAAAACACATCAACCTTCTCTATCTCAGTTGGAGCAGTGGAGATATTATTGACCTCAGGTCTGGAAATAGGAGTGCTGAATCTTTGGTACTGCAACAGAAACAAAAAAGTGTATATGAGAACTTTGTTTTAATTTGGGGATTGCCATCTATACTCAGGAGAAGGGACATAAAACAATGCCTTGTAAAAGTCTTTGGCCTAACATCTGTTGTATCTGTATATCGCATCGATGAAACTGCAGTTTTTGTTCAATTCAGTAAGGCGGAGTTTGTGTCCAAGTTTCTAGATTTGAAAGAATCCTTGGAGAGAAGTAATGATCCAATCTCAGTTTTGCATCCTCTGTCAAAACTTTGGGAAGGTGGACACACTTTTGCAGCTGGTTATGAAACTTATAAGGAAATCTGCAGTTCACCCATCTCCAAAGTTCTATTTGCGGAGCAGGCAGAGGCAATTGGTATCAGATGGAAGACAAAGTTAATTGAGTCGGGGGTAGAGGATACAGTTTTTGACAAAGAGAGCAAGACAAAAGCATCAGTTTGTGTTGAAGAGAGCAAGACAGGCAAAAAGCAACACAAGAGTAATGATTCACGATCATTATGTTATAATGTAATTAATGATTTTCATGATACAGAAGTGAAGCAGGCTAGAGCTAGCAATTTGTGATTCTAGGCTGGTGATTTTTTTATGCCCTTGAAACTTCTTTTTAGAATCAATACCATCTGATCCGCCTTACTTCATAAGATTTCTTTTCCTGTAAGGAACATTATCGTTGTGGAATCTACAAAATTAAATTACACGTGTGGCTGGATGACATTTCTAACAGCCATATACTTCTGTATATGAAGTATTAAGAAGATGTACCCGATGTGCACTGTTAAGTGATCTGAGATGTTTATTCTGTATATTCTTGGATTTGACTCATTCTATACTCTTCTCCATTTCAAAATTCATTTCTTCTGCTTTGCTAATCAATTAGCTTTCAGAAAAGATTTCAACGAAAGAACCAACTTATTTTCCAGAATCAAGGGTATCTCTCTTTATATAGATGTATAAGCTATCTTATGAAAGAAAATGGCAGATCGGGGACTGCATTCACTTGCATTTAATAACTGAGGTTAACACAGCATCACAGGATATAGTCCGATGAGCTTTTCTACATCCACTGGTGAGACTGGATTTCGATGATTGATGAACTACACGGTTCTTTTCTGACGGCTTTACATAGAATACACAACATTCCAAATCAGTATTAATATATCCGAGCAGTAACTGAATAAAACCTACTACAACAACAACAAATAGAGAATGCTGGAAATTCCTACAAGTGCATTCATGAAATAGGGTGCTAAAAACACCTTGACAGTTGACTTCTATTACCGTCCTTCACAAGTGAAGGTGCCATTTATGGTTTTCAATGCACTTTCCCAAAAGTACATTCTTTACAGCATTCCCCATACCTTTTCCATGGTTAAAAACTCTTTCACCAAATCCTGCTAAAGACTCTGATCATTGCAATGAACAAAGTCAGCTTATGTCATCAGATTTGAGTTCTTGGAAAACTTGTACCTCCCTTTTCCAATAAATAGTGAAACTTTTGTTCTTCAGCAATTTTCTTTCTTTATTAAATTCTTTTCCTGTTTAAGTACTAAATGGATTAATCACACTTTAGATTTTTTTCTTAATAATATGTCATTTCTATAATTTAAATATCATTACACACGGAATTATTAGAGAGAGAGTAAGACCATATTATAATTTTTCAGAAATATTAAAGCGAATAAGAAAATAAAAACCAATAATAAAAGTGAAATTTCGACAGGAAAGTAGATGGACAAGGTATTCAAATAATAGTTGAAAGGAAGACCAAATGGAACATAGTACACACATACTTGAAACAACAGCCTCCAACTCTACTCTCATCTCCTTCCTCAACAACCCAAATCTCCTTCTTCCTTCTCTCTTTGTTTATCCTAAAAAGTTTCAATCTTTTTGTTCTGTAGTGTAAAAATGGAGAGCTGCAGAGTAGAGTCACTCTCATATGCTAACTACAACAACAACAACCCATCATCCTCATCCTCACCAGTCATGGTTTCTGACCTATTAGATACAACCTTTCTCACTTCTGACCCAACAAGTTCTCACCTTGGAAGCGCTTCCAGTAGCTTTCAGAACGACACCGGTTTTCTCCATGAGAGCGTTAGTGGCAGTGATGCTGAATTCGGCTTCTCTAGACCCGATTTCAGGCAGAGCCCTCTTACTGGGACAGTACAGTTCTATGAGCGTCATGTGTTTCTGTGTTATAAAAGTCCCTCCGCTTGGCCTTCCAGAATCGAGGCTGCGGAGTTTGATCGGTTACCTAGGTTGCTATCTGCTGCCGTCATGGCTAGGAAAGGTTTCATGAAGAAAGAGGTTTGTGTTCCTTAGGAAATTATTAGTTTTCATGTCTTCTTTGGTTTGATTTTAACGTGGGTTAGTTTTATTTCAGAACATTATATGTGGATTCACTTAGTATTGTGTGAGTTCAACTACAAATCCGAACAAGTCTGTTTGATAACTACAAACTACAATTCCGTACAAGTCTGTTTGAACTAGGATTTTGTTTTCCAGGTTTGTTATTTGCCTGTTCTGATGTGATTGGTTTAGCTTTAGATGGGTACTTAACTGTGGATTGGTTCAATTGATTAGTTTGTTGAAACTGCATCAGTAGATTGGTATTGTTCTGTTTATATCTCAAGGTACCTGCTTACTCAAAATATTCTGCAATCGCAGAGTTGATCCACAGATGAATTCACAAATTAAGGCACAATATCAACTAGGGATTACCATATATGTAGTAAATGTAGGGGAGATGGAGACAGAAACATATTGTTGACAGACTTTACAGAATGAATAGTATTTTCATTTGTGTTCATACAAGTAACAGTACATATGGCAATATATGTATATCCTATAGACATATGGTAATATTTTGTGGCCCTTGATATTGTTGCATGGGTAAAATCTATTAAATCTTCTAACTCAAATCTTTTCGAGAAAATGATTACTATTAGGTATAATGAAAATAATAATAATGTTCAGTTCCCGAAAAGGGCATATTTATAAAGGTAAAATAGACTAACTAGGTAGTTCAGCAATTAATCAATTGAACCAATTCACATCTCATTAAGTGCCCATTTGAATACACTAAGCTAAGACAGTCATATTAGAACAGATAAATAACACGTGAAAACACAAAATCCCTGTTCAAACGGGCTAAAATTGCAAACTATATATTCCGAACCTTGTAAGCTTTGGGACGTGAATACCATTAGAAAACAATGTGTCGCCAGCTTTTGCGAATTCGATGCCTTTAGCAAGAGTACCTGTGTAGCTATACACTTATATAGACATGGGAAGTACAGTGCCAACTTCCTATGTTACGGAGCAACTTCCAAGCCCAAATGGAGGACATTTATTAAACATGTGATCGTAATTCAGTTTCAATCATTAATGGAAATAGGAAACGAAAAGCAATACGACTGTTGAGAATATGTTTGTTGTGACCATAACTGTAATGAAATGGAAGTTAGTATATTAGTTCAATCTTCTAGCATGGCTTTATCTCTTTCTCTGTGGAAGTATACATTCCTTGATTCTAAATATGTCCTTGGAGTTGATAATGCGTTGGAAAATAAATTTATAGAATGCGTATTGTCCAACTTGATACATCCCTCTTTTCTCAACATAGGTCAGGTTGAGATCTTACATGTTGTTATTAAGCAAAGATACAGATGACCATTGTTCTGTACACTCTCATTTATCGGGATTAGTCATGATGTGACAGCTTTAGCTATAAAAGCTTATGAGAGTTGCTCGTGTAAGCTTTGCTGCCTTGAGATATCTGAGTGCTGGCTTGAGTTGTGCTTTATAATCCTTTTACACAAGAATCAATATTATAATTTTTTTAATAAAATCCTTATGCAAGGTTAATAATATACTTTTGCATGTACCTGAATTTTTCTTTATCCCTTATAGCAGTTGTTGTTTGTGCTTTCAATGGCAGTTAATTGACTGTATGATAGTATTTTAGCCGATCCACTTACTGACAAGTGAAGGAATCAATATTATCCAGTTAGCAAATTTGGGTGGCCTGTTAGTGGGTTGATAATGTACTCAAAGTGAAACAGTTTCAATTACTTAACGTTTGGCAGACAAAAGCAGAAACGTGAGATTGGAGCAGATTCAACTGTATTGTAATGGTGCATGCTGGTTTACACATGGATGAAACACAAATCCTGATGCACACCTTTATTTAGGAGGGAACAATGTCAAAAGCATACTGTTTCCAAGATGGTGACCAAGTAAATGATGGAAATTGTCCCATATTTGGCTGAATTTATTGTTGGCCCATTCTTGTTTTAGAAGTAATGTGGAAACTGGAGAGGAACAAAATGCAAGTTACAAATGAGTGACTTCTTGTACCTGTAGAAAATAGGCTGGTGTTTATATAGGTTGCCGTTCCTTTTTATGGCATAACATTGGATGTCATACTGTGGTTTGCTGCTTAAAAGAGTATGATGTACAAACTGATTTGATGTGGGCACACATATGTGTGTGTTTGATTGCCCTAGAGTTGCTTTTTGGGATGATGCTGTTAATGTAGACTAGCTGCTGTGTCTTGTTTGGATGTCACATGTAGCTTAAAGTTGCCTTTTTCAAATAAATAGACTAGTAAACTGGTTGTTTCTTACTTCTCATTCAACTTGTTTCTGTCAGACTCGCTTAACAATATGTGAGGGGCAAGATGGAACTGAGACATCGAATGGAGATGTTTTAATTTTCCCAGATATGATCAGATACAGGTCTGTTAGCAATCTTTTCAAGTTCTAGTTGATCCCTTATGAATTTGCCTTTCTCACTAAATAAATGCTGATTGCAATATATGCAAAGGATGCAGGAGGTTGACGCATTTTGATGTCGACACATTTGTTGAGGAAGTTCTTGTGAAGGATAGTGAATGGCTACCTGGAACTCCAGAAAAACTAAAGGGTTCTTTTGTTTTTGTGTGCTCTCATGGGTCCCGAGATCGTACCTGTGGCGTTTGTGGACCTGTTCTTGTTAGTAGATTCAAAGAGGAGATCGAAATGCATGGTCTTCAAGGTAAATTATCAGTTAGTCCATGTTCGCACATTGGAGGGCATAAGTATGCGGGAAACATCATTATCTTTGGCTCAAGTATCAATGGAGTCATCAGTGGCCACTGGTAAGTTACAGATCTGTGTTTCTGATTACTTTTACAAAGCTTCCTTTTGATTTAAATTTTTCCTTGGTATAGTTTTATGGCTGCAGTTATGTTTTACTTGATATTTTTGTAGTCTAAAATGCATTAGGAATCTGCTAGAATAATATGTGATCTATTATTATTGGTTTTCATCAAACAGCTCAAGCTTTTCAGTTGAATGGTTCTTGACATAGTATCAAAGCCTTTTGTGATCAAGAGGTCTCGAGTTTAAGTTGCACTGCCCTTGTTCATGGTGGGTCAGTGGTTCTTGACATAATCCTTTATTTCTTGTTTTCCTGTGAAAATCCTGCAGGTACGGATACGTCAGTCCAGATGATGTACCGATATTAGTGGAACAGCACATTGCAAAGGGAGAGATTATAGACTTGCTGTGGAGGTAACTCCTATATATAGTGCATCTTATTTTCCTGAGGTCTATCCCTGATGCCTTCTCAGTAAATGAGGAGTATGGTACTGGGGGCTGAACACGCAAGATAGAACTGATCTGTATGGTAGGACAGTTGTAGAAATTTCATTGGTAGTTACGAGTAACAATCTGGCGTTGGTAGTTGAAGGTGGCTTTTTAAATGAGAATATGTAGATGGATGTCCCTATAGCGATCCTGATTTAAGCAGTTTTACTGTTCTCGAAGTATCAAAATGATGATTGATTTAATACACGTTTGTTTACGCCCATTTGCACGTTATCTTCAGGGGCCAGATGGGTTTGTCAAAAGAAGAACAGATCGCCTCCCAAGAACTAAGGCTGCAATTAAACGGGGAGACAGGGGTAGGAAAAAGCACTAATGAGCCAACTCACATACAAACAGATGCGACAAACACAGCTTCATGCAGGTCTAACATAGAAGTTGTGCAATGCTGCTTGCAAAATGGAATGTCTTCATGCTGCCAAAACACCATCCTATCTGAGAATGACTGTCCAGATTCTGTTGAGAAGGCAGTGAAGAACGCACCTGAAAAGAAGAATGGCCTCAAATTATTATCCCGTATCAATAGCGGAAAAGGATTGTCTTCCCGTAGGTCTCGTTCTATGCCTACATGTTTCGAGACTTGGGAGCGCGAGGATACATATGCTGCAATTGCCGTTGCTTGCGCAGCGGTATCAGTTGCTGTTGCATATAGATGCTATAAACAATTGGGATAGGACAGAGTTCCTTTGTTGTGGAAATTGTACATTTTCATGAATCAATATGAGTACTGGCAGCTGAACCAAAATACTTAGCAGGCTTAGAGAAGTGTCTGAATTAATTTGTTTGTTTCTTCGTTATAGAATTGTAGAATTGGAGTTTGAGCTGTTGCATATAATAAGTACATAGTTTTTACCTCATCTGGCAAGTGGAGCATGAATTTTATCGTCATCTTGATACAAATTACTGTACTCATGATCTTCTTCAGTTCTTTCTTTATTGAAAACATCCACAGCCGGCTGATCATTGCCCACAGGTCAATGTAGAAATTTTAGGTTATTCATTTTTGGCAGCATAATTACACATTCACTAAGAAACCGTGTACAGTAAAGTTAGAGACATTGTGCGTAGTTATATAAATGGTACATAAACATTACAATATTATATAACACAACGATCAAAAAGCAAATTGATGCAGATCAACCTTCGGCTAGTACCGGAGCATGTGGAATGTGGAGGCTACAAAATGCCGCTAAAGGCAATTAAGATGCTCCGTCGTGTTTTATATATTTCACAGGAATAATATTAATTCCAATGTCTGATATGTCATCCTACACAGGACTGCTTCTATCGCATACATGCATCTAGTTGATGCATTGCAGATTAATATTAAGTTGGAGGGGGGTACAAATATTGTGTTCAGAATAATCAAACAATGATTTGGTCATAGAGTTGGGACTCTGGTGCGCGTTAGCCAGGATTCCTGTTATTCCCAAAATTTTCAGTTCTTGTTAAATTTGAAACCATTCGCCAACCCATTCAAATTCCCAAGCCTGTGGAGTTCACATTCTATTGTCTTCAGAATCTTGACATCTTCAGGATCCGGCTCAGGCAAGTCGACATGGACCGATCCCTGTTTGATTGGTGAAACAGATTCCAGGAGTGAAGCTTCTTGCTTAATGTAATTGTATAACTGCTGATGGAATACATGGTCCAAGGAGTAGCAATTGTCAGGAGTTCCATCGCCACTATGCCGGGATGAACCAGAACCCTCTTTTCTACAAAAATGCGGAAGGGATGAATAATCCATAATCTGTGCAAAAGGCAAATCAACGGTCAGAACTCTAAATTATATCATCTAGGAGAGCATACAGAAAGATGATGAAAAGAATAATGCCGATGGACTATATGAAGCTGACTAAAAAGATTCACCACAACCAGAATGAGGTCACTGAACTTGCTTGCTATATATGCAATATCAAGCAAGAGTTCATACAATTTATAAGAACGTTTATCATCTCATGCTAGCGATTGGTTGTGTACTAAGAAATAGAACCGGGGGCAAAGGATTGGAGTTCCGAAAGTGAATTTAAAATGCACCTCACAGTAGGCAACGAATTTGTTCCATAACCGTAATAAGAAATAGTGAAATACACAACCAACATGATCAGTTACATCAAACAAAGGCAATGACACTACATATACACATTATAGCAAATTAATATCAAAAATAGAAAGAATGTTTCAAATTCCTCCTACATTATACAAGAACTATACAAGTGGTGATACATTCAAGTAGGGAAAAGGATGCATTATGAAGATAAAAGCTAATCCAGACAATCCGCCCAGAAGAGAGGTCAACAAATAAATCAATTGCCTAACCTTTAACAATTCATCTCGTCCACAACCTTGCAGCACCTGAATTTTCCTTTTCGTCCTTTCTTGTAACAGAGGCTTCACAACCTGCCATTCACAATTTGTTAAGGTTATACTTGCATGTTCATTTGTATGATTGTAGTATATTTTTTATCAAGAGAAGTACCACTTATAGTTGTCAAATAAAAAAAGACTAAAGTTCACCTTCCAACATGCCGAAAATACATAAGGTACATTGACGATATAGTACGTCTCTGTCTTTTCTGGATAATTCAAGTCATCAATTGTAGATATAGAAGTCAAAAGCTGCAGTAAGAGATCAAAGACAAAGCTCTCAGCCTATCTGGTTGCAACTGAGCTTACTAGATTTTCAAAATGCCAAGGGTAAAGCACTCATGCTTCTACACACTGTCATCACAGAAATATCAAATTTTAAGACACTCAGAAACACACAAATACATGCAAGCAAAACTGGTAATTCAAAAGTATGAAAACTGCTAGCAGATTAAAAGATACGTTAATGTCCAAATTACACATCAAGACGTATTCACCAACTCAAACAATATCTGTTAGCTCTGTCATTATTGTGTGTATATGCAGCTGTAGTTTATGCCCGATACATATTGATGCATGAAGTTGTTGGTGCAGAAAAACAATGGAATGGTCTTCTACATTAAAATTTGAATACTGGAATTATAATTAGATGGTCTTAGTACTGCTGCATAACAGGAACCATACCCACGATGGACGAACTTATACAAGAATAAAAAATAATGAACTTGTAACAACTTAATGTCATTTGAAGGTAATAAGTACCTTAATTTGATTCAATGCTGAAAGTTTTAAGCCAGTCATGTCCAAAACCTTAATACAGGTGCTAATATGCCGTCCATACTCCTTGCTTGCTGAAGGCTACAAACAGAAGTTGCACGTCAAGCAACACGATATCCGAAACATGGTTATCCATTGATGGGAAGTAAGGTCATACTCACCAGCACCACACGATCTCTATATTCGTTCATTTGGATATGTGACTGTATATAGTAATGCACCTATAAGCCACAATATGTAAATGATTGATAAATTTAAAAAGAAAAGGAACATAGAAATTACACGCCATTTACATGACCATAATAACGAGTCTTAGCTCTATGGCCATTTGATACAATAAAAACATATGATTGTCTAAAACTGGCATATAACACTTGGCAGTGATAAAATTCCTACTGTGTACCAAACAGAAATGACTTGCGAAGACAAGAAACAACTCGGCACTTTAAATGTTCAAAAATTTTAAAAACAGTAAATAACTATTTGGACATTTAAAATATACTTTCTTTCTTTTAGACCTATGAAAAATTTTCTGATTAGTCCTTACAAGAGTAGCTTCAAATCATGTATGATTTCACCAATCAATTCATAGTTATCCACAGACTGATTTGTGCAACAACAAATGCAACTTCAATTTGATTCCTACAACAAATTTGTTTCATGTTCAAAATAAAATGAGCCATAAGATTTTTACAGATGCTTTGTCATATGTGCTGAGACCAACACCGACAGCAATGACTGGATGTCCCTGAGAGATCAAATAGAAATAGGAAAATGAATTACATGTTCAATACTAAGGGTAGATAACAACACTTGAAGTCCTAACAATGGAGGTAACAGAACAACTGGAAATTAGAAGTTTGTGTCACAAGCCAAACTGAACACAGAAACTAGCTGAACTTAGAAAAACTAAAAATACCTGCTTTGTGTAGCCTGATAATCCTACAAGATAAGAATCTCGAACTGCTCTGTACAAATCACTGGGAATGATTGGTTTCTGCACAGGTAAAGTAACGAACTAATAATTCGGGCAATGAGAATACAGTAACTTAAGGTGTAGATCTTTTCACTTACTAGCTTAAGCAACCACAATTACCAAAACTACAATGCATGAAACCTTTATTTCCCTTATCAATGCAGAGCTCACAGCCAAAATGTAGTTATACTGGTGCCTAAAGGCTATTAGGACAAAGGTACATGTCCACTGTAAAACCATTAATGCAACCATTGAGAGATCAATCCATGGAAATTCCTAAAGAAAGACATGTTTTAATGCCGTGATCACATAGAAAGGGGTTTAAATAACTTACTTTGGAAGGATTTCTCTTCAGTCTTGGAATAAACACACTCTTTCTAGTTGTATTTCGCAATTAATATTGTTATTTTAAGTGCTAAAGATAATCTATTCCATGCCCGGAAAATGAGAGATATGCAACTTCATTGTCTTACAGGTCAAAGATGTTTTCATACTACCAATTTATTTCGCAATCTTATCGTCAAGGAATGACTGTGATAAAGTAAATAATACAGCATTTTCTATTAAAACTCAAACGAAAAAGATACTAACCGCCAATATGTTATCAATCTCATTTTGCACCCTCCACCCTAAACAATCAACCAACTGAGGCAGAACATTAAATAATAAGACACCAGAATAATATGAAACTGTTGCTGAAAAACAAAAGCTACAAAAACTTTATTTAAATAACCTATCAGGTTGAAGTAAATGGAACTAACCATTTTATGAGCCTTGGCAACATTCCAATCCCTTGCTTTGAGAAATCGTACCAAAGTTTCAGTTGGATGACCTTGATGTATATTCTGAAGATCGCAGATAAAGGTTTAACTTACCATGTGCTCTACATTTAACAAACCACCATCTGCATGCAAAATCACGTAACAAAAGCAAAACACATCTTGTGTAATCCAAGCCATAGATGTCATGCTAATCTATCATGCAATCAACAAGACATCTAGGACACGAAAAAGTTCAACTCCTAGCTCCAGTAATGTCGTAACTATTATAGGACTAAATAGAAGGGAATCCCATTTCAAGATAGGACACTAAGTATAATAAACTGAAACTTAAAAGTATGCCAACAATTAGAACATAGATCAGAGCTAACAACACAGGAAATGCAACAGAAAACCATAAACTGCAATTAACCCATGAAATCCGGGAACTATATCAAGAAGGCCAAGCAGGATCTAGGAATGAATCGGTGTCCAATAATGGCTCAGATAGGCCTGGAATTGTGTGAAGTTTGTGTAATTTAGAGCTCTGAATGTGATACCCTTACGTTTTTGATTTGTTATAGATTAACCACCCCCTGTGATTAATATTGGTATCATAATAGGTCTTATCATTTTTCGGCTTGTGATGTCTTATGTTTAGGGTTTTTACACCTGAACTTACCTTCCATTTTGATAAATAACATTTCACTCTCTCATCATTAAAGAAAATAAAAAACTGCATAGCATTATAAACCCAGATCAAATCAGAAACTTAAAAAGAAGAGAGGAAAAAAGAAAAGAAGAGACAAGGGAAAGGCTGAATCTTTGTGTTGAACAGTTAAGTATAGTTGAGGTTAAACATAAACTTGTTTCAAGTTCAAATAACAGCTGCAAATTACTTCATCATCTTTCGCTCTCACTCTTATTCTCTTTTTTCTTTTTCCTTAACGACCAAGCACAGACATAAAGCATAGATCAGGAAGAGAGAATAACCTGGAAGGTTCTCTTCAATGACTCATCAACTGTAAAATCCCCACAAAAGTGGACACTATGTTAGTAGTAATCCTGTATGAATTTCTAAAGAAAAAACAAGGAGTGAGAAAGATCAAGCGAATAGTGAAGTAGATCAGCAAGAAAGCTAACCATGGTCCATCAAAGACTGCAACTGCTGGATTGCTTCTTCATTAACGAAACCCACTTCCTCTTTCGAAGTCTTTTTACCATGAGAAAACATGATGTCAGAGCTTTGCTTCAAAACCTGAGCAGAAGCAAAAGACTTGTCTTTTTCACTCCCTCAAAATCAAAATCTACAGATTCTGTTCGCTCAAGATCAATCTCAGAACTCTTTTGAACTACAAACAACCAATCTCAAAACACTAAACTGCCACCACACACTCACAGAAAAAGATAGTGCAAAAAGGGTCGATTTTCTTTCTTAAAACATGGGTTTCGTTTTTTTCTGCTAAGAAGGATGGTTTAGAGCCTAAAGATTGAAGCATTTTATACTGAAAAATCAGAATTTCTATAACATGGGTTTGGTTTTTTTCTGCTAAGAAGGATGGTTTAGACTTTAGAGCCCAAAGATTGGAACTTTTTATACTAAAAATCAGAATTTGCATAGAAATTCGCACTACACCAGTAAAAACATTTCAAATTTGTGAATGTTTTGGCTTTAACTGGCTTGGGTAATATATGTGTTTTTATCTTTAAAAAGTCTATTTTTTCCCTCCTATATATATATATATATATATTATATAGTGAGTGAGTACATATTATTACATAGAGATTTTCAATTAAACAAAACTTAATAGTAATATTAAACCCAATATTTTAAAAATTAGGCCAAAAGTTAAACTAGTAAAAGTAAGACAAAAGGTTTAAAATTTAAAAATTTTAATTAATATTAAATTGTCATAAAATCGACTAAAGAGTGA
The DNA here is from genome assembly GCA_026284645.1 of Erythroxylum acuminatum. Classification (NCBI taxonomy): domain Eukaryota; kingdom Viridiplantae; phylum Streptophyta; class Magnoliopsida; order Malpighiales; family Erythroxylaceae; genus Erythroxylum; species Erythroxylum acuminatum. Next base: position 33,145,076 of record JANKOD010000193.1, on the reverse strand, counting down.
ATAATATTAATGAATTTAAAATATAATTAAAAAATATTCTCCTTAATTTAAAGTTTAATTGAAAAATATATTTTTAAACAAATTAAATTTATTTTAATAAATTGGTCACTCTTTAAGAACAAGAGTTATTAAAGTAAATTGAACCGAAAAGTTAAAAATTAAACTGAAAAGTTGAAAATTTTAAGACTTTTACAGTTAAACTGACCGAATCGGTTAAAAATTATTGATTAAAACTAATAATTTTTTGTAAAAATGTATTTGTATTATGTATTATTAAATTTTAGTATGTTTAAAATTAATCTGTTGTTATATATATTGTCAACATTTGATCTTTCTATTTTTAGTATTTGAATAGCCCATTGATGCTTTCCACTCATATTTATCATTCTTTAGTCACCAAATCTTTTGTCATTTGACACTTAAATGAATTCTAAGATATGCTGTTCAAGATAGATTCCATACACAGTTGTTTATTATTGTGATATACATTAAAAAAACATTAATTTAAGAAAAATTAAATGATTAATTATAACATTATATTAACAATTAAAAGAAATGTTTTATTAAAAAGTCATTAGTTTTCATATTCTAATAAATATATTTTGAATGTACTAAAAAGTTATGATTATGTAATTAAATATTAATTTTAATAGTTATACAAATATTTCTATATAATTATGTAAAAATAGAGAGAAAATTAGTATGACAATTTAAATGTGAATAAAATTTAAATAATTTTAAAATGATCTCTTCACATTAAATTTAATTTTATCGTTGTTATTGTTAGTCTGTTAATTATTTGAAAACAGTCTCTCTATTAATTAGGAGTAAAGCTGCGTATTATTAAACATCTCCGGACTCAGACTCTGCAGTTCAGCATAAAGTTTTGGAGCCTCAGATATGCTGTTCTCTTTCTGCTACGACTAGGATTTATTCAGGCAGAAGGGGCGTGGCAGAATGAGAACAGCAGATCAGCTCCCAAGTTTCGGTTTAAGACATCTTCTCGTTTTTACATTGGCAGTGTTGAGTGAACTATCATTTGGAAAATCAGCAAAAGTATGCTCTAAAGCGATTGTGGCCTCATGTGGGTCCTCGTTGGAAGACATTGATGGTCACGCTCAAAGGCCGGACTCTGTCCTGCGGCATCAGATCCTCAGAATTCAATACCTTATTTTAACTTGATTTTGTGTTAAAAATGACACGACTCTCAAAATAACATCAATTAGAATAAGGTCTTGGGTACGGAGGATCTAAACTCTTTATCTTGTGAAGCCAAACTACAATTGACCCTCCAAATCTTGGAGGTTCGTTTTCCAATTAGTTGACTCTGATTTTGGCAGAAGGTACTTAATTCTTCGATGACACAATTAGCTGACTCTGATTTCCAATGTGAGACAGCATGTGTTTCTGGAATGTATTCTAAGCCCAAGAGAAAGATAGCATCCAAAGCTCAGGTTTTCTGTACCACTTAATCTGTTCTAACTCTGTTTTTGCCTCAAAATGATGTCGATTTATGTGTAAATAGACCTAAAATGATGTTGTCTTAGAACAAAAACAAAGCTAAAACAGGTTAATTGGTGCACAGAATCTGATACCATCCAAAGCTTGTTGCTGTCATTTAAAGACCTTTATGCTATTGCTCTACTATTCTTCACCAACTGAATGCAATAATTATGCCTATTTGTGCAGTGTTACAAGTTTCAGCAGTTTATGAACAGCAATAAATATATATGCACATGAGATCCAAATTCGTGCCAGATAATACATGTAAGAGTACTATATCTAACAGGGGTTTGTTTGGTGCTCTATTAGTGGGGAAGATTGGAGAAAGGGGAGGTGAAATAGCACTCCGAAGATGCTCAAAACTTGTTCATTATCTTGGACAAAATAGTTCCTGAAAAGGAAAAACTATGCCAAATCGTGGAAGACAGCAGTGTTCCATATGCTTGGAGGAAATTCATTACTCATCCTTACAAGATAATACTTCCATTGACCTTTGTCATCCCCTTTATTCTCGGTTTCATCATAGAAAGAATAAGGAATCAATAACAGAAACCATGTTGCAGTCTTATAAAGCAGGATATTGTTATATACTCTGTTAGTGCATAGGTGTATTTTCCCTTTCCAAAATTTTGGTGCAAATGAAGCAAAAAAGTTTATTATAACTGATGATTGTTAGACCATAATTCACTCTTCAAAAATGAAACCAAACACAACCAAATAACAAGGACTTGAAGCAATACAAACACCTACAATTTCTTTCATAAATGCAACCAAGCAATCCTTTGCACAAGAATCTTTCATGCAGGGTATGAAGTGTAACATATAATCACTGCAAGAGCAAAAATCTCAGGAAGAACAGTCTATTGGGACCAGAGAACCAGTCAACCTTCTCTGAGTAGGCAGTAAGCTCAGTTGTCACTGACTGACCTGAAAGTGTACCGTTAAATAGCTTGAGCGTTATTACCAACAAATGACTCCAAACCCCATCCTCTTCTGCAACCTACTTGCATGCCAAGTTGGAAACAATCAAAACAAAAGTAAAACTGAGAAGATGATGCCATGGGTACAAATAAAGAAGCATAATTCAGGACATCATTAGAGAGAATAATTGGCTGCTCTCTTCATAAAAATTCCAAAGACTGCGTGATGAAACTGAAATGTCGTTATGAACTAATACCATTCACATTTAAAATGTCAACTTTTGCAATACATATACTCAAAAATGTTTAACAAGGACATTGAACATTAGACTCTTATCAATAGGAAATCCCCATTTTCCACGTCAACACTGTAAAAACTCTATGTATATTCCCAGAAGGAAAAAGAACGCTATCTTTGAAGAGCAATCAAAAGAAATCAAATTCCAGATAATTATTCTGGTTGATGCTAGAAGCAGGAACAACTTTACGACTAGATGAAGTCGAGCCTGGAACCTGATCGACCTGAACTGGCTTTGGGACCTCGGGAGGGCTAGCACAACGAATCAGAGCCCAATTTACACCATCAAAGAAAGGATGTTGCTTGATCTCTGTTGCTCCTCGTTTAAATGCCAACCTGTGCTGTGGCTCTTTGATTAGCAGACCCCTTATCAAATCTCTTGCTGGGAAACTGACAACTGGTGACTCTGGAAATCTCAATGGCTGACCTACAACATTGAACAGGGTTGCCCGGTTTCCAGATCCTTTGAAAGGAGTCTTACCAAACAACAACTCATATAGAAAGATCCCAAAAGTCCACCAATCAACTGCACTCCCATGCCCTTCACCTTTGATAATTTCAGGTGCCAAGTATTCATGGGTTCCCACAAATGACATGGAGCGAGCATCAGTTGGCTCAGCAATAAGCTCTGGCAGTGGGCTGACTTGGTTCCCTATTTCATTCTTGGGTTTTCGATCTTTCCTCGACTTACTTAAAAATAGTCGAGGCATAAAGCATGTTGTAGGAGCCATACATGATGGTTGGATACAAGATGGTTGAACACAGTAAGCTGGGTTCCTCCGCAAGGCCTCAGACTCAGGTACTGCACAGTTGACTAGAGTTGGACTAACAGCACAGCGGAGAGAAAGGTCAAAATCAGAAAGCATAACATGGCCATCTTCACGTACAAGAACATTTTCTGGCTTCAGGTCACGATATACAATTCCAAGCATGTGAAGATATTCCAAAGCAAGGAGAACCTCTGCTACATAGAATCTGCACATCGAAGGTCAAAGGAAAGCAACCATCAACAATGATAGTGTGGAATGAGTGTATAATTTGTTTGGTACCAAGAAATGCATATTAGATTGTGGAAACAAACATGCAAAATTAAACAGCATCCAGCATTTCATACTAAGCGCCCTCAAACAAATCCCATGGCAAAATTTCTACATTTCATATAGAACTGTCTGCAAGAGTAGACGTACTAGATGTGCAGTTCTGATGCATTTAACAGGAACATATTTTTGTTTTGTGAACTTGATTAACCTAATTAATTCCCTCAGAAGGCAGCACGTGTGCTCCTCCTGGCATCTCAATGAATCTCTAACCAACTGGCGTTTATAAAATTGATTTGGCTGTTAATGAGAGCACTGTGCAGCTCATAATCTATCTCAACTAGACAGATTCTCTCGAACAGGCTAGAAAGGAACTTTTCAAGATGTAACCAAGTTTGATTTCAATCTCACTCAAAATAAACATCTTATAGTGAGTTTGCTTCTCCACTTTAAACATGACGCTCCTAAATTAAAGAGATCAATGTTTGCAAAATTGGTTCCATTCTCTACTCATAGTGTCTAACCTCCTAGTCATTCAGTTAGGCGCATGTGGGCTAACTCTGAGTAGGAATTATTAGCTTCAATAAGAAGATAACAATGCATCTAATTTTATATCTTACTAAGCTAAGGCTAAGCCAAGAAATTAATTTATTTATGCAATTCTTTTCTGACACATTAATCTTCCATGGCTTCTC
>JANKOD010000193.1:33123911-33140501 GCA_026284645.1 Erythroxylum acuminatum | reverse complement strand
AAGTTTTCTTCAACCATAATGTCAAAACCATTCAGTCGCAAACTTCAAAACACATAACATGCCTACTTTTATATAAAACCAGCCAAACCACACACAACTCCATGAAAAATGGTTTCAAATCCTATTCTAAAATGAATGTCATCGTATTACTATATTCTGATGACTTCTCCTAATGTACAAAATTAAGCTTCTCTAGAATACTTATGCCATACTACTAGCACCTTCTGCAGTTATAATTTTTCATCATTTGCATGCCCTTGAGCATGTTAAGATATAATTGTAGTTTTTCTAATTACATTCATTACATCTACGTGAATATATAGTCAACATCAACTGCTTTGAAATAAAAACAAAACCTTTAACATGAGTCTTGTATAATGACCCAACTTACAGTAGTGAATGTAGACCAAAATGCAGGATAGGACACAAAACTTATCTAAAACTAGGTATATAAATGGTCATTTACCAAACGTAAAACATAGATTAGGGAAAGTTCTCATACTTTGCTGCTCGTTCAGAAAAGTGCTTTCCTGGTTGCCTCTGTCGAAGAGTGTGCAAGTCACCACCAGGGCAAAATTCCATAACTAAACATGAGAACTTGTCTGTCTCAAAATTAGTATATAAAGTAGGAAGGAAAGGATGGTCCAAGCCTTGTAGTATCTCTCTCTCTGTTTGGGCTCGAAGCAATTTCTTACGACTTGCTAATGATGCTTTGTCCATAACTTTCATAGCAAAATAACACTTTGTTCCACTCAACTCTGAGAGATAAACACTCCCAATATCCCCACAGCCCAACCTCTTCAATAGCCTGAAATGGTTGACACCTAATACACCATCTTTTGCCCGTACAGCCTGCATAGCCTCCCATCGGAGATCATTGGCCTTGTGAGGTTTATAGATGCTGCTACTCAAGCTGCTGCAAGTACTTTCATCACTCACATCACTGCTTGCACTACCTCTATAAACACCGCTCTTCCCACACTCAACAAAATCCAAATGGTCATTAAGTTTAGCACTCCCACTAGTCTTTGCAAGGCTATTAGTTCCATTACTGACCTTGTCAGAAGTTGGGACAAAATCGGGCTCAGATTCTTCCCTTATTGGATCAGCAATATCTTCAGATGAGTCCTTGGTACACCTGAGCCCTTGTTTTGGATCAACAACAGACAAAACTGAACTTACCTCATTGGCTAAATGATTGACATTTTCTGAATGAGAAGAGGTCAGCCACTTCTTGTCCTCAGTTGTTATTATACAAGCCTGTTTTGATTCAATTTCCTTCACTACTGGGATTAGTTTTGTGAGGGTCACTGTCTCTGATTTGCTAGTAATCTGTATAGGTGAAGGCCTCTTAGATTTTCCTTCCACTGCTTGACAACCAATGGATATTTTCTCACAATCAGAGGAAGTTCTGGCAATTGGTATTGAGGCCATCGATAAAGAGCATATTTGTTAAACAGATCAGAGTGAGGAATTACTCAGCCCCAAGCAAGTCCCCTCCACTGGTAATCCCACATACACTCATCTCCAAAACCATTAACAGTAGATTTATAGACATCCTACAATCCATCAAATGGGAAAGTTAAACTTAAAAGCATGCAATTAATTTAAGTTCTTGAAATGAAATAACTAACGAAACCAAAGGTAACTAAGGCTCCATTTCACTCGACGACCCATGCAAGTGGAGCCCGAATTGAGCGGTGTATCTAAAGAACTAATAACAAGCATGCTACAAGTACAGAGCAAAAGAAAAGAAGAAAGCAGGCACTCTACTAAAGCATGAGTTACAGTAAACTTGAGAATTAAGAACAGAAGCATGCGTTACATTGAGAATCCACAATGAGTTAAGAAGATAACGTGGGATTGCATGCAGACACCAAATCAGGTAGATATCTAAAGAAAAGAGAAAGTGCGGAAACAAAATTGTGCCTCGGAAGAATTTTAAAATTCTAACACAATCTATCAATCCTTAATTCATAACATACAAATAGGCAAAGAAAAAGGTAAGAGCAAGGTAAAGAAGAAACCATTCAAATCTCAAAACAACCCATCTCTTTGGATCCAATAGCCAACAAATACCCATTTGCTAAAAAAAGCAAAACAAGTGCAAGACGAGAAAACAAAAGGAGCAGAAACCACGAAATAAATAGCAGGGCCAGTTAAAAGTGGGGAGAAAAGGAAGCCCAAGAAAGAGAGTACCTGCAAGTGCTTAAAAGATCAGAGCTTTGAAAGTGGGAACTTTTGCAGTGGGACTTAAAGGGAGCACTCACTAGCCCCCAGCCACTTCAAACCTACAGACTACAGTACAGCGAAAGATAAAAAAGAGGATATGGGAGAGCTTCCACCCTCCAAAATGTGTGGGGAGAGAGAGAGAGAACGAGAAGAGAAAGAAAGGTGGAAAAAGAAAAAAGCTTTTGGCTTTTGGACGAGTTTGTTGGGGCGAGAGAGAGAGCGAGAAGAGAAAGCAACGGCGACAGAAGAGGGGTCAAAGCTAAAGATGACTCTTTTCCTTCTTTTTCTTGGTTTCAAGTTCAATATTTCCACCTTAATATGACTTTCGTTTACTTTAAGATTTATTTATCTTCTTTTTCCCCTTGTAGTGGTTTTCTACTTTTCTCTTTTCCATGCTATGGGGGTCTTGGAAGTCTCCACTCTCCAAGCTGTCTCTTGTGCTTCCTGAGGCCTTTATGATTTTGCTGTCCGGGCTTCAAGTTATCGAGAATGACTACTGATATCCCTCATAAAAGCTCAATTATATTAACCCATTTCAAAATTTCCGCTTATCTTAATGCCAATGGATCTGTGAATGGCATTGTCTCTGCCTCTAATCACCTGTATTGTTCTCATTCTTCAAGACATATTATTATATACAAAAGGACAATGTTATTGAATGGATTAACTTATCTTGAGGAAAAGAGGATAATATGATCTGAATTTCATCGTATTGAAGCATATATGCTAATTCATTGAATGTTAATCATGACCGACATTTACTAAGCTACTGGAACAGGACAGTATGAGTAAGAATACTTTGCAATTGAGTTTTTTTTTCTTGCCCTGATTGTTAAAACCTCCTCATGATAAGGTCCAAAAGAACTTAACTAACATAACAGATAAGAGATGATTAGGATTTTATATATTCGTCAGTAAACTCACATTCCCTTTTCATGGAATAGATCTGTTCTGATTGACTATTTTCCTTTGTAAAAAATTTTTTATTGATAAACTTATATTTGGATAACTTTAGATCTAATGTACTTGTGTTTTGTTCTGATTTACTTTGGTCTCGATTGGTCTGTCTTTTCTTACAGTCAATGCACTGGTGAGTGGTGAGTTAGCCGCTGTCCCAGTTTCGGAGAGGTTGTTTTGATGGTAGATCAAGTCTGGAGATGTACTGCTTACGTAGCCTGAATAATCAAGCGCAAGCAGGTTTATTATGAGATGTCCTGTGTCTGAACTCTGAACAATGTCTGTGGTGTGGAGTTCACCTAGCAAAGGCACACCACTCTACTCCTGACGCTTCACTTTGATTAATTGAAAATCAAAAGGGGAAGTCCAAAAATCCATCAAAGTCTAGGAATAGGAAATCCTCATTAAATTCTTACAGTATCTATCTAATCTAGATGAGGTGGGAGGCTTCCGTACCAGAAAACGTCATATGTTTAGAACAGGAATGTTCCCAGAACAAGCCTAACAGCAGATGTTAGAAGTGACGTTTGAGTTTGGGTAACATGGACAGCTCATATTGTTCTTTATATGAATTACCTGCCATTTCTTCTGACAACGTGTATCTTACTTTTGATGTTGCACTATTAATGTCATGCAATTCCAAGAGACCAAATTCCCAAGTACCCAACCTTGTCCATTCAAGAACAGAACATCTAATCTGGATTCTTCATGCTGACCTTTTATCTTAACGTACTTATTCATTTTGCTGTCTCATTGCTTAGGCATGGTTTACTAATTTAATGGAGACTACAAAACTATAATCCATAATTTATGTTTATGAGTGTGGAGGTCACAGTTCATTGATGGAACATGGTGATATGGGACTATTCATGAGCGACGGTGTACCTACGAAGGCTTGTGAACTGCCAGGACAGACCAAGATTCCTTTTCTTTTTTTTGCCCTTTTTCACAAATGCCAGCAAGGTACCACATGCATCATATGACTCTGACCTTGTGTTTGGCCATAGAAAAATAATAGCCTCGTATGACTTTACACTCAGCTTTGGAAACAACAAATGTAGATAAAACAATGAATTTGATCACATTCAAGACCCAGAAATCACATGGCTCTCACATCCTTGGACCGCTTAAAGCATTCTGTTCAGTTGCTTTCATGCCAGGGAAGGAAATGATGAGTATTTTGACAATTTCTCGCTTTTTATATAACAATTCAGGTATGCATGTTACCTTTATATGTCCATTAGAGTAATTACTCAAAACAAGGTCCTGAATCCTAAGCAAGACCAACCTTGTTCAACTGTTACTTTCGTGAATTGTAGCTAAAAAGGATCTGTAACTACAATTCATAAATTATATTTTATATCATGAACGCAATCCTTAAGAATTTCATACTGTGAAATACAAAACTTTATGGACTTGAACAGCCCAAGGAGGAAATTCCAGCGCACAAAATGTTACAAATATTTTTAGGCAAAGCTAGACAAGGGGAGGACATGCTGCTGAAGAAGATATCGTGCAGTAAGGTCATCTCTTCATTACATTTTTAAGCTTGAGATGTATTCCTTGCATGGGTTTGTCTGTTATCCAATTAGATTCAGCACCAAGCAGTAAAAAACCCATTGAAGTAGTTATCATGCTTAACTGAGTTATCACCAGATGATCAACCTTCAGTCTTACTCTTTTTGGCAGCCTTTTTTGCCGCTTCCCTAAAAGCTCTCCTCTTTTCCTCTCTGCAACAGATTAAGAAGTTAGTTTCTAGCAGTAGCAGAGTCAAGAGAATGAGATTGAAGGCTTTTTCTCTATCGTCCCACTTTCCAAATTAGAGTAGCAGGTAAAAGCTACACAAAACTTTCTTATGGACAAATAAAATTGGCCAGAAGTGTCAATATTCTACCTCGCTTTAGAGATTTCTTCTTTACATGGAAATTTCCTTTTCTTCCTATTTTTGGAATTAGACGGTGCCTCTACATTGGCGTTTCCACGAGAACTATTGTTTACGACATCTCTTTTCTTAGCAACTTTTGCTGTCAAATGCTCTGTAGTTTTACTTTCATTTTCAGCCTCATCTGGTCTGAGTGCTTGCTCTACTGATTCCAAAGGTTCATAGTGAGTAGTCATGGCTTTCGTGTTGCTCATTTTCTTCAACTGCAAACAAAAACAGAAAATAATAGTCAGAATAATCACCAAAGAATAAAGCACCAGAGCTTATGCACCAGAAACAAGGTACACAGACCATTTGACTACAATGACATCAGCCAAATAAACCCAACCAGAATTCTGAGTATGGTTGTGCAAGGAGCTCGCAAGACTAATCTTAGTTCAATTCAATATCAAAAACTTCTCATCCTTCATGAGCTCAAACTGAATCATGAGTACATAGGGTGATAAGTTGCAAGATTCCAGATCTCAGAATCTGTTCTATGCTAATTACATGTTGGGAATGCCAATTTGGAATCAACTTATCATTGATAATGTGCAACCAAAACCACAGGATAAATAACCAAGAGAAACCCATTGGCTTTCAACTCTTTTCCTTTCAATGAAATTTAAAAGAATTATTGGCAACAAAGCAAGAATACCTATACATGCCTGAAACCACAGAGAACATGCTGGGTATAATCGGATCAGATATATATAAAACTTAGGCGAAGGTTAAAAGAAGTAGATGTATGCATTCAAGGGATAGGCTGATGCAGAGAAACAAGGGCCCTACACATTTAGAACCACTATGAATCCCACCAAACAAATACAATATACTGGAGGAAAGGGGTGCATTAGGAATACGTTTGACTTCCTCATACAATTTATTTGAGGTAACGGGATGCATTCAGAAGGACGGTCACAGTCAAACAAATGCAAAATGGATGTAGTAACACAAGCACAAATAAATAAATAAAAGTGAAGAAAGGGTTTGCAGATGTGTATGCTTGCACATAGGAGTTCTTTCCCAAGATCATAGGTTTCAGTTCCCAGATCAAGATACCTTTGCAACAAAAAATCCATCCATGTTGTGAACATGAGGATAGAAGCGTCTGGTCTTCTCTAAGGATGGGTGAAAACGGTGTTCTCTAAAGCGCACAAACCTATTAAACAAGAAAGATTGGTCTTAGAAATATTCTAAAGCTTAAGCAGCAATCAGGTAGATGCTTGAGAATCATCATTACCCAGGACATCCAAAATCAAGTCCACATGGCACAAGTTTAACATCCCTCTTATTGAGAGCATAATTGATAACTGCTTCATTCTATAAGATAACAAGAATAGTCATTATAGCAGAAAAATGAAAAGATGACTAGAAGCTCAAAAGGTTTTTTTACTTCAAGCGAACCTCAGCAACCATAATGGAGCATGTGGAGTAAACAATGTAGCCACCGGATTTTGAATTTGCATCAACCATGTCAATTGCAGCAAGTATTAGTTGCTACAGGGAAAAGGAAACATAGTGAACACCCAATTAACAAAACTAAATATGACAAGGAAAAAAATACAGTAACAGGTTTAGAAAACTATTTCCTGGCTCCTTTGAATTGTGAACCAGTAATTGAGTTACACAGCTTTTGACAAGAAGACAATCTTAACTGTAACTCGACCAGATCATCTGGCTTGGCAAGATTCAGTTTCTTAGTGCAGACAGAATGCTAAGAGAGTTAAATGTAAGTTAACCCTACCTCTCGTCCTTCTTTAGCTTCTAGGGCCTCGGAAAAAGAAAACATGAAGCGGATTCTAGATTTACCACAACATGCTAAAAGCAAAATGGAAAAACAAACCTTCTGCAGATGAGCAGATTTCTGTATATCTTCTAAACTTTTAGAAGTTTTAACAGATTCATCTTTTGAAATAACCTGCAGAAGTAAAACCACAATGTTATTGACTTGCAATCAACAAGAAGCAAGTAATTTATGGTGGAGCTCTTTACTGCGGTTTGCTTACCCCGGTCCCACTGCATGGTGCATCCAACAAAACTCTATCAACAGTGTTCACCCCCAAAATCTTGGGAAGCTGGATTTCGAACAAGCAAAGAGTCATGCAATCTAATTATATTAACAACATAACATAAGCACATTTTTACAGCAAATATGCTAAGATACACGTAATATAAGCTCATCATAACAGTTCCAGCACCCAAAATGACATTTTTGTAGGTATAGAATGTGATTGCCAGAAGATGTGATTAAGGCAAGATAACTAATTTAAAAAAGCTTCTATGAGATCTCAAATAATAAAAACAGAAATAAAGACAACAGAGTTACCAACCTAAAACAGAAACAAAGACAACAGAGTTACCAACCTCTCTCCCATCATAGTTACAAACTATGGTGTTTGTGACACCCATGCGATGCAAATTTGCAGTCAGTGACTTTAATCTTGGAGCCTTCATCTCATTTGCATAAATTATTCCTAGAACAAAAGAATCAGAACACAAAGAACGTTTGAATTAGAAAGTGTCAAATATGATAGCACCATGAAATAAATGTCCACAGCGGATGTGATCCAAGGAAAATGATTAAAATTCAGAGGTCCCTAACTCCCTTTGAAAGGAAAAGACGTATTCAACACATATCATGCATGAGCTAATGCCACATTTAAACAATGGAAAGACTGAGTTCTTCTTGTAGCTAAGAAGACTTCATGTCATTATGATGGTCGAAGACTGAGTGTAAAACTAAAACTCAGTTACAAACAGAAAACAAAACTAAAACTAAGTAGAATTACAGCATACCACTATTTTTCATCAGAGCAGCAATGTAAGTTGTTTTACCACCAGGAGCGGCCCTGACCATACATAAGCTAGTCAAAAAATGTTTGGAGGAAGAAAACATTTCCATCACAAGCAATAAGGAACCTAAAAAACATCAAGAAGTCGAACAATATTTGAAGAAATATCGATTAGTAAATCACAACTCTCTTTCCAAAACATTGTCCATCAAGATATACCAACATGAAAATAGCAAACTGGCTATCAATTTGGATATACATTTTAGGTTCAATCTAAACTCAAGAGGCTGGAAGGCAACAATTTCAGAATGAAAAAAAAAATCATGCATGTTGATACCAACACAAACTTCACTAGGCATTTTGGACCATAGTTATGTTGAGCTAAATAGGAGACATCACTTACGCCATATCTATAATTCGTTCCTTTTCTTGAGGAGCAAGGGCCATGACAGGCAAGAATGAGCTCGCACTTTGCAGCTGTGGATAAAACAGTTAAATGCTAGGTGCACTTTGCAAACCATAAAGTTTACCGCAATGCAAAAATGAGAAAGACACACACCATATAAAACCCAGCCATATATTCAGGGGTGGCACCAATAGGCACCTGTGAATCATAAACTACCAGTCCAACCTGCAAAAGCCAAACTTGCATTAAGGGTCAAGTGAAGAAGGGGGGATAAAGAAAACCACTTACCACACTAATATACAGGAGTTCTCACCTTAGACCACTTGCTTAAAGGATCTAGATTTACCCCTCTATTTAACAACACATCAGCCAGATCTCGTCTCCGCGTCTATGTACAGGCAAGGAAATGGTTTTCAAATTCATGTGCAAAATATTGATCAGAAAAGGTAAAATGCAGCTACTTACAAGAATACATTAATCAATAAACTTGGCTTACCTTCAAAGTATTGGCTCGTAAACATATCGGTCGTGGTTTTTCAAAAGATTCAATAAGTTCCATAAGTTCGTTAACTGGAAACATCTGTTATGTAGAGTGCAAAACATACATTTAGGATGATTGAGCGGAAAAGGTTCAGAAATAGCATGGAGATAGTACTTCTTGCATGAGCATTAGAATCTTCTGATCAATCACCTCCATCAAAGCTCCAATAAGGAAATCATTATAGCCATAGTATGAACTCAAATCCATCTTAAGCTGCTGAGTATAATCCTTCCTTGTGGTCCCCTCTTGCTTCAAATCTTTAAAGTTGGACAGAATACGGACAACTAAAATAACATATTTTGCAGTTAGCACTTAAATCAATTGAAGAGACCAAAAGTTTAACTACTCAAGACAATCAAATCAAGACACATAGATGCTGATGGAAAAAGTTACTCACTCTCTCTTATCCTTCTTTGGAGATTTGGAAGATCAGGTGGCTGTTGTTCTTCTACATGGAGATCCTAGAAAAGAGGAAGACAAGAAGCTACACTTGCTAAGAACCAACACAAGAGTCAGAAGACAAGCTTTCAACTACAGAAACAAAACACCAAAGCTGATGGTGGACCTCCTTAGTTGGCAATCTGAACTCATCAGATTCTTCTGTGATGTTAAGCCGCAACTCTTCTTCTGCCTCTTTTTGTTCCCTTGCCTTTTGTTTGTCGAGGGCTATTGACTTTTTCTCAATATCAGATTCATCAGAATCAGAATCAGAGTCTGAACCCGAGCCCGAGCCCGAGTCAGCATCAATATCTGATCCTGAGTCTTTACCTGCAACAGTATTAGGTAGCAGTAACAAATGGTCAAAGAAATGAAGCATGAACCTATGAACATTGCAATAAGAATTGGCAGTCACAATACCTTGGTCATCACTTCCTTGGAGAAAATCATAGGTCAGCGGATCATCACCATCAGAAAGGATATCAGAACCAGAAGCAGACCCTTGGTCATCTATGTCAGAATCTTCCTGATTATCTAATTCTTTATCTGGGCTATCCAAATCTTCCAAAATTTCATCTTTATTTGAGTGCTTTTCAGTAAAAAGCTTAACCTTCTGTTTTTTCCGTGAGGGAAGGTTTTGTAATTTTGAGCCTTTCTTTTTATTACGTACAGATGGAGCCATGAAATCTGTGCAGTACGGAAGTAGGTAGTCAAGGAAAATGGAACTGAATTTCTTTGCAAACATTATGTGCAAAACAAGACTTCACATCAGCCCATGAGTCCAGACATTAATTCCAATCATCAAGTAGTGTAAGTCGAGGTTTGTTTCTTATCAGCTTACGACTTTACCAAGAATTACAATGATCAGGAATAAAGTTTCCACTTAGCTCACCATAGCAAACAAAATTAGTTAGAAATAAGTGTGCTTTTCTTCAAAAGAGAAAAAATTAAAAGAAAAAAGGCCCTTTACCATATCTGTACAAATGTACAATATTTTGGAAACACCAGATTTTCCCAGAACCATTCTCAAAATAACAGGTGAACCGAAAAAGCAAACAGTAACATGAAGGTGCATTGTGAATAAAAAAAAAAGAATCCGCAACTCACCTGGAAATATAAAATGACAGCACGGAGGATGTCAATTGAACCGAAACTAGGGCTCAAGTGCTTGAATTCCTCTTTTAGGGGTCGGCTAGGGTTTAGGGTTTATAATCAGAGAGAGTTGAGCTGCAAAGAGAAAACATTGTCTGAAGGGAAGAGCAAAGAGGAGTCTTTGGATTTTAGAGGTATAATGAATTTAGGGCTTTTTGTTATCAAGCCCTAAATCTATAATGGCTTAGGCTCTATTTCAATTCCTGGGCTTTTTAGGTTCTCATCCTGTAGGCTGTTTTTTCTTTTTTCCTCTTAGGTAAATTTATCCCATGTTTTAAAAATTAGGCTGAGACAAAAAGTATAAGGTTTAAAAGATTCAATAACTATTAAATTGTTATGAAATTAACTAAGGATTAAATAAAATAAAATTTTAAATTATGAATTAAAGAAATTATGCTTACCCGTAAAAAAATTTACAGTTAAAAATAGTAAATAGGTATAGGCCCAGTCATCTCAAAGTTCACCGACTAGGTCCTAGTTGATCGAGCATTAGGACAAGAATCCTTATAAGCAAAACTTTGTTTTTGGTATATAAAAAATTCGAGCTAAGACCCTAGTCGAGCTACCTTTGGCCCTGTCGGGCTTGAGTTCAGGCCGGAAATCCCAGCACCCAACTCATTATTATTCCTATTTGCAGTTTAATTGAAAAAAGAAATTGTTAAATAAAATTAATTGATTTATTTTAGTCTATAATAACTTATTAATTTTTAGATTAATTAATAAATTGGTTAGTTTTTAATAATAAGAATTATTAAAGTAAATCAAACCTAAAATTAAAAATCAAACCAAAAATTGAATAATTTAAAGATTTTACTATTGAACCGAAAGAACTAATTGAATTTTTTAACTATTGAACTTATTAGATTTGGAATACAATTTTACCGAATTGTTGAATGTAATATACATTGAATAATTTAAATAAAAATTAGTTGTATTTAATCATGTTGTAAAAAATATAATTATAGCATAAATTATCTATTTTAAGTATTTAAATTGAATAATGAAGTTTTAATTTTCAGTTTTATATTATAAAGATACAATATTTTAATTTATAGTTAATATACTTTTTATTTAAATTTTAAATTTTATTGTAAAAATTATAAACTTAATTTCAAACTTATTAATTTTAATTAAAAGATTTTCATATTTAAATGAGATCGTCAATAATTGTATATAAAATATATAATTATATGCTTTAAATAAACAGAAAATAACATATATATATATACACATCGGAAGCACCGAGAGCCTTTGTACACATCGGAAGCACCGAGAGCCTTTGTACATAGCGACATCGCGAAGATTGGTGGAGGAAAGGATGGAAGAACCCCAGGAGATACTTCTGAGTTCGCTAAAGAACTCTGGCGTTTCTATCCCAGAAGACGTGTCGGCGATTCAGGACCTGACACCTGAAACCTTGGTTTCCATCTGCACGCAGTGTCTTTACCTTATCGATGGAACTGGGTTTTCCGCCAATTCTCTCCCTGATTTAATGGTTGACAAGTTCAAGATCTGTACTGACGTCGCTTTGGCTGTTAAGAGACTGGGTTATAGTGGAGAAATGAACTACTATAAGGTGCTTACTTCTATATCTGAGTTGACCCACACCGATGTACTTATTGTTGTTTATAAGTTAGAACTCTGAGATTTGGAGTTGATTGTTGTGGAAAAATTGCATAAGTAAAGAAAGTTTGAATTTCTTTGACCTGTTTTTTGCTGTGTTGTTTGTTGCTTAATCAATTGTGTTTCTTTTTTGATACGGATAAGAAGTTCATGTGCGGTTCGCTTTTCTGGTTTAAATTTCTTCTGAACTTGGGAGAACAGGAAGTAGGATCAGGCTGAAATAAGATGATATACTATTCAGTACTAAGAATACACATCTTTAATATTTGCTTTATGATAGTTGATTTCTGTTGTTTCATTTAAGCCGTGTAAGTTGTAGAAGGTGCGTTTGCGCCCATGGAATTTAGTCCCTGGTTGTTGCGATTTATATGCTTTTTCTTCCTATACAACATCGGACCTTGCGGATGGTTGAATCAAATTAGGTGCTCTAGGACCCCTACGTTATTGCCAAATTTACTTCTTATTTTCTTTATCATCTGTGTTGCGTCTTGTCTTATAGTATTGGAATTATGCTTAGAACAGATTATATGTGTTGCTTACGGCAGTTACTTTATGCATCTGAAGAGGATGTGTACAAGTTGATGAGATTCTGGGTGGAAAGGCTTTCGGAGTCATCTGATAAACCAACTGATGTAAAGGCTATAAATGCTAAGAGGAAAATGAAAGAAGATGACTCAGCTAATAGTGTGGTGGACTGGATGCAAAAGGCTGATGATGGTCGCCTTGGTCTTAGTAATCTTGGAGAAAAACTCAAAGATCTTAGTGTTGATGAAGTGCCAGAATTGTTTGATTCTGAGGCTGAAGATGATCGTCTAAGCATGCCAAGGGAACTGACTTTCAGTGCTGACATGCCAACTTTTGCAGTAAGAGAATATTGTTCAACTGGAGAGGGGAATTCAGAAAGGGGTGCGTGTGGAAATGAAGATGCTGTTGCTGATATGGATGACATTATTGTCCAAAACATAGCTTCTTCTACAGACCAATCTTCCAAGGTATATTTTGAATTACTCCCATCTAATTACTGTGGTCAAAATATGCTGTATTCTTCAAAGGTATTTACTCTTTTAAAAGGAATTATGAGCTACTTTCTTACAGCAAGGGAGGAGGAGGGGTTAGGTGCATGGGGTGGTACAATCTAAAAGTCGTTTTTAGATGAGTATTATGAGATTTAACCTTCTCTTTTTCTATTCCGTTGCCTATGTGCTGTTCTATTAGATAGGACATGAGATGGGAAAAGTGCGATACCAAGAAAAACTGCTCAAGGAGGAACTGACAGCCAAGACTTTAGAGTTAGGCCATCTTGAAGAAGAATTTAAACTTTTAAAAGCAGCTGCGGAAATGGTATTTGATGAACAACATCCTCTTGAGTTTTACCTTCAGCAGCTGAATGATCAAGCAGATGCCAAGAAGTGTAAGATCATGGATTTGAAGTCAGAATGGTAAGTTATTACTGTAGTGCTAGTTTCTTATACTTTTTTCCTTTTAACACCTAAAGCATAACTTTTTCAGAAGAGATGGCCTTAAGCTATGATAATTTGAGAGCATCTATTATAAGCATTTTCAGGAACGCTTCGAGGAAACTTCTGGAAGAGAAAAAGAGAAGCCTACAGAATTCTGTTTATGAAGATGTACCAGGGGCTCAAGAAAAGCTCCAAAAGTTGAGAGAAATTGAGCTGGAGGAGCAGTCCATCTTCTCTGAAATTTGTAGGAGGTTGGTGATGAAACTTATATTATGTAGAAAAACCATATGGAGATTTGTGCCTATTCTTATTGCTGATACCTCGTCTTCTGTAGGGAGGAGGAACATTCTAAGCTTTCTGCAGACCTTGAGAAGCAGCCAAAGGTGCCATCTAGAGCATCCTATATCGAAAGAATAAATGAGATCACCAAAAACAGTTGGAAACAGGATGCTGACATGGAGAAAATTTTGAAAGAAACTAGGGAGCTTCAGTTAGAAAGCAACTCTATCCAAGAGCGCCTTCATCGAACCTATGCTGTTCTAGATGAAATGATATTCAGGTGTGGAGTATTTTCCTTCTTCAGTTTTGGCCCTTATTTGTGGTGATATATTTTCTTTCCATTAAAAGACTGTAAAATGTCTGCTTTATTGACAAGAAGCATGTTTCTCCAGGGAAGCAAAGAAAGACCCTGCAGGGCGGCAGGCTTATAGGCTTCTCACCTCCTTGCATGAGATCTTTGAGCAGATTTCTGAGAAAATCCTCACTACTGATAGGATTCAAAGAGAAGCTGCTGAACATGAAAAGAAACTAACAGCCATAGCTTCCAAAAGCTTGAATATGGTAACCGGTCTATATTCTAAAATTGGAGATTTTAACAAGCATCAAGTAGCTTGCTGAGATTTCATATGTTTAAGAGGTGAATGGGCTAAAAGTAGAGAAAACCATCCTCGGGCATCATCAACAGCATATTATTGTCATGTTTCTAAATGCAGGAAATGAAGGCAATATTCATCTAATCTAGTAATAACAATTAGTTATTGCATATTAGAGTATTAAGATTAAATTTAAGCATCGCAAGGACAAAGAAAAAAAGAACAGTTGAGACACTCAAACGCGGGCACCAAGTAGAAATGCAGACAGATATGATCAATTACAACTTTCGCTCGAACGACACACCAAAACTCTTCAAAATAGGTTAATTTTCCTTTATTCAACTTTCCCCCAAATTTTCAACACTCAAATGAGAACTAGGGTTTTGAGAGCACTACTGATCAATTCTCCCATTCTAAACCCAGCCAAACACATAGAAACAGAGAAATTGAAGAAAAATTACAATACCTTAGGAAGAGAGCAACCGTATTCGAAGAAGTAATCAAAACCCTTTCAGACATGCTCAATGAGCAAAGAACTTGCAAAGAACCCTGGAGAAGTCCACAACATATAATTAGAAAGAAAATTCAAGAAGTCTCTAGGCTTTAGGAACATATGAATATCAAAATTGTTAACCCAAGCATATGCGATTAAAGAACGAAAACCAATTTTACAGTAATGAACGAAAATTGAAAGAAAAGGGAAGTTCTAGTTGGACTTGGAGTTAGAGTTGGAGAGCGATGCCCTCAAGCTCAGAACGTTTGGGAAATTCCATCAAGACTTGGCGTTTGCCCAGTCCAAACTAGGAAGATACATTGTTGCTGGTTTTGTTTGAGAGATAGCCAACATCGTATTTACAAGGATTTCCCTAACTACTGCTACATAAAATGGCAACATATGAGACTAAAAAAAACAGGCAGTGGAATAGAGGATACTTTCGGGGGATAAAAAATATCTAACGTTTTAAGGCTAGGTTTTATTTTTTTTTTGTTCACGAAAGAGAAACATATGCGATAACGTGTTTTACTGCATTCCAAAAAAGGCGAACAAAGGCAACTTGGATGCAACAAAATAGCCTAAGATCAGGCACGATAGTCATGGAGTTCTAAAAACACTTTCCTTGCAAAATTCCCAATGGAAAAGCAAACGACATATAAAATAACACTTAAGAAAAGGTTATGTAAAGGAACGCCTTCACTATATTAAGGCAAAGATCTGAATATATTCATCCTCAACGCCTTACAACTCGAGCAGTAGTAAGCGACAGAGACCAATCCATCAAGATGATTCCTTCTCAATCACCCTTTCTCCTAAAAGAACAACCCTCCGTAAGCCTAGCATGGCCTCCTGTTGGTTGGCACAACACCGTCTAGTAATTCCCACATACCACAACCGTTTGTGAATGCCTTAACACGGTTGTTATGTTGAAGCATCCTTAGCACTTCACATCCACGAAAAAGGAGTTGGGAGATTGCACGAGACGCTTGAGCTTATGTTTCCTTTTCTCCAACTCAGCTGGAGGATCCAACAAATCGATATCGTTTTGGAGAACCATTTTTATCAGTTGCACAGAAAAACTCCGGAAGAGAAGCACAAGTGTAGGTAAAAAGTTTCCAACTTTGCTTCGTGAGACCTTCGCTAGGTTTTAATTTAGGAGAGGCTTGAATCGCCATGGACCAAGTAAGGTGATACAAAGGTCACCTTTGGGACTCGAACTTACACCGAAGTCTATCGCCAACACCCTTTACACGGCAGTCTCACCTAGATCTGTTTAAGCAAGACTTAGCCCTCAACGAACCCTCGAAGTGTTTACCTCGCACACACTCAAAGAAACAATGCTAAGAAAGCAATAAGAACAAAGGCAACAAGAAAACATAGAGATACAGTCAAAAACCAACTTTATATACTTTCCCTCAAAAGAATACAAAGAATGCTCTCTCTGATCAAGTTCCAAGAGTAATGCTCGAATGAGCTATATATAGGCATCCTAGCTTAGAGTCATAGATTCCCACTAAATCTGAACTACTTAAGATCACGTCTATCTCTATCAGATAAGATCTCATGAACCAATTAGATGACACCCCATCCAAATAGGACTCTAACTGATAAGATATAATCTAACAAGATAACATAAAGATAGAGTTTACATTTATCTAGAACACTAACATCCTTATCCGCGAAGATCTCCACTATCT
>JANKOD010000193.1:33090241-33112866 GCA_026284645.1 Erythroxylum acuminatum | reverse complement strand
TTTATGTTATTTGCCAAAAGCTAATGACTGCCACGGCTTCGCGTTTACATTTTTTTAATTATATTAGACATCATAGTTTATTCAGATTAATCCTAAACTCTTAAGAGCTCACTCAAGGAGTTTTAGAGGAGATGAATATAGAATTTCAAGATTCCTAAAATTTTTATGTAGCCTGTACACTTTTGCACACAAGGAGTCGTTACATACTCAATTGATTAATTGTTAATTGACCACTGACTCTGTTCAGCATCAAGTTCTTAACAACTCTCAAGTTTTATAATAATTTTAACTCTCACACTATCACTAGAAACGAAACGTCCGTAATTAATCTGATAAAAAAACTTTACCTAAAAGGTTAGAAGATCATCAGAAAAAATTTCTCATTTCTTCTCCTTTTATATGACTCGAAGTCAAAATTTCCTGCTAAAGGAGAGTCTCACTCTCAAATTACGAAGCAATTATTTAAAAAATAAAGAAAGAGTTGTGTAAGATTTACAGCCAAAGAAAATAAATATTTCCAGGATTAAGGGTATTTTAGTCATTTCAAAGTCAAGCAACCATTGGTTGAAACAAAATATGGTAGAACGACTGCCACCGCTTCACATTTACTTTTTTTTTAATATGTTAGATGCCCTAACTTAGTCATACTAATCCTAAATTCTTAAGATCCCACTCCAGGAGTTTAGAGGAGATGAATCTGGAATCCTAAGACCCCTTAAGTTTTTATATAGCCTGTATATTTCTGCGTACAAAGAATCGTTACATACTTAATTAGTCAACTGTTGATTGATCACTTCTCTGCTTAGTATTAGATTCTTAACAACCCTCAAGTTTCCTAATAGTTTCAACTCCTACATTATCTTTAAAAATAAGATATTTGTAATTAATCTAATCTGATCAAGAAACTTTATCCGAGAAACTAGAAGATCATTAAAAAAAATCTCATTTTTTCTTCTTTTGTACGACTCAAACTCAAAATTTCCCGCAAAGGAGACTCTTAATTGAGAAGTTTACACCATGCCATTCCTCGTTATCCACATTTACATTTCTATTTCTACTTTGTGCAACGATTGGGACAGACTCAAGATATATCCGTCTTTCGATCTCCAATCTATTCAACTCTGTGTACTGTAATCCATCTGTCAGATTTTCATTGGTAACTGTCGCTTTCTTCGACACAGACAGACAGTGCAGCAATTATCTGTAAAACAAAGTCTCCTGCAACTTCGGACCAATCTCTGTTTTTGTGCGTTTGTGTCTAGTTATAACTGGCTAAGTTTAGAAATGGCATTAGTTCCATACGGAGACTCCAAATCCAAAAATGAATCTGCTTCCGTTCCATGGCAAGACATGTTCAGATCCGGTTCCTTTCGTAAGCCAACTACAAATCCCGCTTCCGACGCGCCGCCGAAACCACCCCACGCGCCACCGAATTCGGCGAACCTCAATGAGCCAGATGGCAAAAGCACCTTTTCTGGCGATCCCCAGGTGCGTCTTGCTCTCTACATAGCCATGGCTCATGGTGGTCTTGCCTTGACTATCTTTATCCTGTATTTTGTATGCAAGCTGTTGCAAGAGTATTTGAGGCCTATCCAGTGGGCTATTTTGTGTTCTGTACCTTTGAGAGGGATACAAGAGACTATTGTTGATTTTTGGGAGGAGCCTCTGCAACTTGGCCTCACTGAGACTGTTCTTGCAATCCCCGTTGCTATTGTTAAGGTTTGTATAGGGTCTCTTGTAGATATTAAGGAGGTTTATTTCAGGTTTTTGTTGAGAAAATCGAGAAAAGAGAGTTCTGTTAAGAAAAAAAGAAGTGGGTTTTCAAGGTTGTTAAAATGGCTAGTGTCGTTTGGGGTGTTCGTGATTGCTTACGAGAGTATTGGTGGTATGGGGTCATTGTTGATTCTCGGCTTAGGGTTCTTATGCAGCAGCAATACGGTGGATTCTACATTTTCTGCAGTGTCTTCTTTTAGGAGCAACAGCTTTGGCCGTACCGCAGTGGGTTCGTTTTTCACCAGAGGACTCCTAAAAAGATTGAAAACCATTGTCGCAATCGGGTTGATAGTTGGAATGATAGTGGGTTTCTTGACTGGATTAATATTCTTTTCTTATAAAATTGGTCTTGAAGGAAAAGATGCCGTCATTTCAGTGAAGTCACATGTAGAAGAGAGTAATTATGCAGAAAAGATTGGTATTAAGACTTGGATGGATGAGAATGATGTTCCTGGAATGGTAGACAGGTATACCACCATGTTCTATGAGAAGGTGTCCGAGCAAATCGATACTTTGGCAATGCAGTACAATATGACGGAGTTTGTCACTGGGATTAAGCATTTAGTTATTAGTCCTCCAGTTAATGCTTCTGGAGAATCATCTGGTATAATAAACCTCTCTCCGTTATCCGAGAAGCTTATGAGTTTAAAGAAGAGAGTTACAAATCGGGAATGGGGGCAGATTTACACAGAAGTGGATGCTGTTTTCCGGGAATTGATAATCACCCAGGAGGGCCTGGTTGAGAAGGCAAAGGAGTTGGCAGTGAGAGGAATGGATGTTTCCCAGCGTGTAGTTGCTAGCAGTGCGTCTGTTTTAGGTGGTGGTGCCAAACTTATGTTCTCAATTGGCAATTCCGTCATCTCTGGTGCGGCTGAGGTTCTTAACTTTTTGTCTCAGTCAATAATATTCTTCTGGCTTCTGTACTATCTTATCACCTCAGAATCTGGAGGGGTGACTGAACAAGTGATGTGTATGCTTCCAATTCCAATATCAGCAAGGGCCAGATGTGTTGAAGTTCTTGACAATGCTGTTTCTGGAGTTCTGCTGGCTACTGTTGAGATTGCACTCTTTCAAGGCTGTCTTACATGGCTTCTGTTCAGGCTGTACAAAATTCACTTCTTATATATGTCAACCGTACTTGCATTCCTTAATCCCTTGTTGCCAATTTTTCCACCTTGGTTGGCAACAATTCCAGCGGCTGTGGAACTGGTGTTGGAAAGCAGATATATACTAGCTGTGGGTTTATCAACTATTCACCTCGTGCTTATGAGTTACGGTGCATCAGAAATTCAGGAGGATATACCTGGTTATAATGAATATCTTACTGGGCTTAGCATCATTGGTGGAATGACATTGTTCCCATCTGCTGTGGAGGTATTTCTTAATTCATTGCTTAGAATTCAACATTTTTCTGAAAGATGGCATTAAGTTGTTTGATCAAGTACCATGGACCTAAGGAGTTACTTGAAGACCAACTGGCTGTATCTAGAAATTAAAGTATTTTAACATCAAAACTCAGTCTTCAGAAGCTGTATTGTGGATTCTGCATAATCTGTTTTAATCATTGCCCAGAACATTACAATAGTTTTCTTTGCCAGAATCAAATGATGTTCATGTCATTCTTAATTAACTGTATTGGTTAGTTTGAACTCAGTTGAGTGTTTTTCTGTCAGATTTTCATTTACTTATATTATCAAATGTGTATTGAACAGGGAGCAATAATGGGGCCATTGATAACCACAGTTCTGATCGGCCTCAAGGAGTTGTACGCCGAATTTGTTTTAGAGAAGCCAAATAGAAGCGAATAGCAAATCCAAAGTTATGCATGCAGCAATGAAGACAAGTCGTGTATATTCGTTTTGATTCAGCCGCTTGGACCAGAAGACAATTCTTGGCAGTATATTTTGATATGGTGTGCTCATCCAAGTTTAATGTTTTTCTTTCCTCTTTTGTAATACAAAAAATGAAAGAAATTGCGTTGTAAATCTTGTATTTACTCTTGTAAGAATTTGTGAGTCCCAATCACCCCTGGAATGGTTATGATTAATTGATTATAGCTTGTAAGAATCTCGACTTCAATAGCAATTTTGTGAGTGAAATAGTACGATTATACTACGATCTAGAAAATGCATTAAGGACTGATCACGCACTTTTCTCATGTATATAAAAACGATATCCACTCTATAAAGTGCCACAAGCTGATAGATACTCTCTCTTTCACACTACCGGTTAAATTGATTAAACAAAGTAAAAGTTTGCCCATGAGTACATTTTCCATAAGATACTTGAAACAATCCGACACAGAGATCACGGTCGTACAGTGATACTGCTACTTTAGACATGCACAAAACCACTTCCATCTCAGCTCCAAGCTCTAAATATTCTGTTGAAAGTTCTGTTTCCCAGAAGAATTATTTCATATACTTCTGCAGGAATTTTCGGTGGAAGTCATTTCTAATGGTGTCATTGATGAAGCGCTTTGGAGTTTTGGTTTCACCTCGAGTCTGGTTCTTGAAGACAACATCATCATCCCATCTGAGCCAATAAATCCATGTAAGGCAATATATAAGGATCACGATAAGAACTCCAACTTTCAGTTTTAGAATCCAACCACTGACCTCCTTTTGACATTGAAAGATGCCGGATTGTTAAGCAGTGGGTTTCCTCTAAGAAGCTGCTCTTCCTTGGCCATAAGCTCTTCCGCCACCCGTTGTTGTTCCTACAGTCATACAAAATTACATCAACCAACTAGTAAAATCAAAACCAAAGATAAAATCAAAGTACATGGTACCAAGCATAGGGCTCAAAAGTTTATTTCATCTACAATTATCATCAAACAGGATTTTTTACAAAAATCAAGACTTCTAGCTTTTCAGATGGTGCAAACTTGAAGTTTGAAAATGACTAGGGTTCATTCAGGAACACTCCACAAACCAAGGGTATCAAGCTGTAGAGTATCTTCTAATGAATCTAATCTTACCTGCCGAAGCTTCTCCTCAGCCCTTTCCTTCTTTATTCTTTCAAGTTCAGCCATAAGAGCTTCTGTGTCATCCTCATCATCATCCTCATCCTCATCATCACTGCAAAAAAGGTGGATGTCATCAAGATCACATCAAAATGTTAATACAACATGTAAAGCATGAATTCATAGTCAACTCCTAAAATACATGAACTTCCCAAAGTGGCTCTTCGAAGTGACTAACAAGCTTTTAGTTCAGAAACATCAGAACAGGAATTCCATAAGCCCTAACTTCATTATCTAGCAATTACTGATTCACAAAGTCAACATGGTACTAAAATTCTTAGTCTAACATCATAACAAAGTTCAAGACTACAAAGGATAAAGATAACCATCCATTGCAACATTCATTTCTTATCGGATAGGCAAGGAGCTCTATGTAGAATCCACATACCAAGGATCTTCAGCATCCTAAGCATATCAATAAGGTTTCCCTCACTAAACCCAGAAAATAAGCAAACTGAAGTAGTATACAGAAAAATGAGCAATGGTGAAAACCAACAAAGCTAATACGGACATAAAAGACAACACAAGTACACCTGTGAAATGAGTGTACGAAACTAGAAGATATCATGCACGGATGTAGGCCCAAATAAAATGGGAAGGAACAAGGTCTAAATTGATAACTCATTCTATTAGCAAATTGATGTGCTCCAAAAGTAACAACCTTTCATCTTCATTATTAACTTCCACATCAGAATCATCAGCATCTACACTCCGAGGAATTATGCGGTCCTCAGTGTCCTTCTTTGAACCTGTAAGCAACAACTTTTAGTAGGTGAATTAATAAGTAAACCAATTAGTCTCATATAAAAGAAGGAGTTTGTCTTTAACCTTCCAAAAGTAGTTGATTTGCCTTTCTGCGATCTCTGTCATCTGCATGAAAATAGAATCCAGTAAAAACAAAAATCAAATTAGCAAGCTTTTGAAGAGCCTCTGTTAAATTCAAAGGATGCTTCGACATGAAGTACAAAATGAAAATACAAAAACGTGCGTGAATTCATAAAAAATTTTGTGCAGACAGAATTTTGTGTCTAGCAAATTGATTACCACTGTAAAACTTGTCCTTAGATGAAAAATGCTTCCGCTCACGCTCTTCCAATTCCTGGCGAAGGTTTCTCGTCTGCAATTCATCTTGAGTATCTTGCCCATCCTTCCTATATAACACACAAAAAGATTAGTCACTAAAAGTCAGCAAGAAATATTCTGTCACAGATATTAATGTATTGGTTAGTATGGACCTTGAGAGCAGAACCAATTAACGGAAAAAAACTGCCACCAAGAACATATAAGTACGAAAATAAAATTTCAATGAGCTAAAATAACATGGAGAAGTGTAAAGTATAAAATGAAAACGACTTTAACTTGCATATCTATAACACAATAATTGAAGAAATAGAGCAAGCCGCTATTCAAATGCATAATAACTTTGAATTTTAATTCATTATCCCCATAATTCTTCCACAATCTGTTTCAGGGTCCTACTTAGTTCACCACAAAAAAAGAATAAGCACAAAAAAGACAACCAACCCATCATTCCACACTTCATTTACACAACTCGGTCAACCTAAAACACGCAAAGTCACATATTAGCGTTTAAGGGAATAAAAGACGAATTCTTTCGAAGGACCTACCTAGGTTTTAGATTGGTATGTGCAGCAAGGTCTCTGGACGAGTACTTTTGAGACGGGCCAAAAATTCGAGTGCCGCCTTGTTCGTTTCCGCCTTTCGCCGGTGCCCACGTCGGCCTAGCAGCAGTCGTCATCACTCGTTCCTAATCCCAATTCAATCAATCTGTAAACCCTAATACCAAAAGGAACCAACCAACACAAGCAGATGAAACGAGAAAATGGTGGAAATTCTTGAATTTATTAGCCTTCCGAGTTTCTAATCAGTAATAACACAGCTACGACGTCGGATGCTTTATAAAAGTTAGGCCCAGGGATAAGCTGGCCCAAAATAGTTGGGCCATAAAATTGTCTAAATTAAAATTTTGGGTAAAAAGTATAGGCTTTTTTTAAACTTAAATTTTTTCCAATTTTTGAAATTTTGGTATTAAATTTCACAAATCTAGCGAAAATCCCTCTTATTTTCACTAAACAACAATAACAATAATAATAGAGATGATAACGGTCGGTTCATTGACACAAACTTAGGTATTTTCAATGGGCCGGCCCATGGGTCCAAGCCCAGGCTCATACCCACCGAGACCTAACTATTTTAAATAAAATAATATCCTTTTGTTTAGAAGAATTGGGCCTTGGGTAAGCCGAGACCCAATTAAAACAAAACGTTATTTTACACTTTTAATTTTAAAAAATTGGATTAATTACCAAAAAAATCTCAAGCTTTTGTCAAATTTTCAATTATAATCCAAACTTTAAAAAGTGGCAATAAAATGCCCAAACTTTCAATTTTTTTAATTATAGCCTAAACTTTAAAAAGTGACAATAAAGTACTCAAACTTTCAATTATAACTTTACATTATCTCTTATTATCTTGATGCCCTCAACCCTTTATTTTCTGTTTATTCTTCCGACGCCTCAAACTATTCTCGCATTACAACGTGTTGAACCAGTAAGCTCTTTATTTTTAGTTCGTTTTGCTTATGCCTTTAGTGTGAGGGCATCGGAGCTTCATAATTTGAAAATCAAAGAGTGAAAGCGTCGAGATAACAAACTGAAAACGAAGGGAAAAACTAAAATCAAATTGTAAGGTCATCGGGGCTGCATAATCTGATTTAGGTCATTTTAAAACAATGATGTCGTTTTTAATTATGTAATTAAACGATATCGTTTCATTAATCTTCATTTGTTGTGTTAATTGGCTTACGTGTATTAGGTTTTTGAAACACGTGGCAAGCCGTGTCAACAAACGTAACGGAAAAATTAACATCAAGCTAGAATCGAAAAAAATTGAAAGTTTGAGAATTTTATTGTTATTTTTTGAAGTTCGGGCTAGAATTGAAAAAATTTGAAAGTTTAAACATTTTACTGCTACTTTTTAAAGTTTGAGCTATAATTGAAAAATTGACGAAAGTTTACATTTTTTTGGTAATCAACCCTTAAAAAATTGGCAAGGCTTAACCTATGGGCTGATCCATTGCAATTCCTGAATAACAACAACAACAACAACACAGCAGAAATTCCGCTAACATGCGTAATCTGAAAAGGTACACTAATACGCAGCCTTACTTTCAACTAGTAAAGAAGTTGTTTCTAAAATTCCTTTAATTTGATCCTGACATGATATGGAATTGAAATTAGTTCGTGCATAAATAAAAATTTCCCTTTCAATTCGGTTCATATATTAATTTCTAGAGATACTAATAGCTAAGTGTCCCGATGATCAAATCTTGCAAATGTATACTTTAGTTTGATTTTTATATGCATTGGAATATAATATTACTACAAGTAAATTCCCATCCCAACATTAATGCTCGTGTTTCATGCTTGTTGAAAAGCTAGTCATTGATTCAATGATATATTTTGATAAATCTTGACTTTAGTTGAAGAAAATGATAAATGTTAAAATAAAAAAGAAACTGAATCTGTCATTGTGGTGCAGATATGTTGACACATGGACCCATCCCTACCTAAGAGTTGAAGGGGGAGGCGGTAGGAGTATTTGAGTGTAAGCAAAGGCTGACTTCCCTTTCTTCTCCTTTCCTCTAATTTCAATTAAAAGGGTGAGGTTGTACATCATCTACCTATTAAGCAATATGGTTATGTGGACAATCGTATTTAATATTCTTTGGGCTTGTGTACATGTTGCCTGCACACAGTGGCCAACACATTCAAACTATGACCCAGTTTTTGGTTTTCAAGCAAAGGCTTTTCAAAATTAGGACAGTTCTTTCCTCAGGTAACATGAAATCCTACACGTTGCATTATCTTCAGCAGAAAAGTCTGCTCCTTTAGCATCTTTTGATGCAATTAGGGTTGGGAGTCATCTAAATTAGCAAAAGTGAGGTAGACTTCAGGATTATCTAGAATGAATTCCGACATACCATGATGTATAATCCAATCTAGTCTACACGTAAGAAAAGCCAAAAATGAAGATTGGTCATTAATGGAGAATAGTGTGAACTTGTGAACTATTTGACACTTGTGTTAAATGGATGTTGATAAGATCTGAATAGAATATTTCCCTCGGTTGCTTGCTTGACTATCCTCTTCCAATAATATTTAATGAACTATGCAACTCGGGCAAGCTAAGCCATGCAATAAGATCACAAGTTTAACAATTTCCAAGCAAAACAGGTTATATGTGCTGCTGTAAGATCACCATGTTCTGCTAAAACAAAAAGAATACATGCTTCCCTACAAGAGGAAAGGCCTCTGCACTAATGCAAAGTGAATAGATAACTAACACTGCAAAGTGGCCAATCGGACAGTTTAGTTTAGTCATTAGTGTAACATGGTACCAAGTGCATGGTTGGATTAGGTGGCCAACCTCCCACCATAGAATCAGAATCACATAGTCACTGTACCCGCCATAATTCAAAAATTGTTAATAATTGCATATCAATCTTTTTTTTAATACGCATGTACATGTAGCAGTCTCTTTGCCACTTATCCAGTTAAGACAAAAAAACGCATGTTGGCTTGGCTTGGTCTTAGCTTCAATGGAAAATTCCAGTTCTTTTATTTTCTCCTCAATTTTGTATTGGATATGTTAGGGAAGAGAATTGTAGTTGAAGAAGCTGTACCTTAGGAAACAAAAAACCAGAGGCAAGTTAGGCCAACGGTTAGCTAGCTTCTCTCCAAACTTGCTTATTCCCTTGGAATCAAAGCAAAGCTGTTTTGGTTTCAGCAGTTGATTCTTGGTCACCATCTGAAACTCATCCTTCACCTTCCTGTCATATTCAGTATACCTATCTCCTCCTCCTCTGAGTTCTCTATCTTTCTTTACACTCTGTGTTTGGTGAGCATGAAGGAGGTCTATGCTTATATACCCACTTGAGTTTCTCAATTTAGGTATGACTTATGAGCTTTTTTGGTAGCAGACCTCTGCTTTTTATCTTGTTAAATTATTGCTAATTCATGGTATGAGTTCCTTTCATGATTTCCTTTGTTTGTGAACTTTTGAGGTGTTTTGGCAACTTATCTATACACGAGTTTTTGGCCAGACCACGCAAACCTGCTGGTATTTGCACCCACTTCTCGCTCAAATCTCATGATTATGTGAATTCATCCACAGCTCGTAGCTGATTCCCAATAAAAAGTTTATGATCACTCTACTGATCACAAGGGATTCATGCAAATATATCCCCTCCCAGTATTCTTATTGATCCTATAGAGCACGTCACCGCTTGACAACTAAGTCCTTTTGCTTATATCCTAGGAAGTATCCTTTAGCTGTTCGGAACTTCAATTCCCACAAATTTTATCAAACACCTACCAATGAATACGCGTTACTTCTCTCCATCAGAGTCACTATGTAACTCAGGAGCTACAGTTTCAGTTTCACCAGATCCTCAAGCAGGAGAAGACCGTGCGGCTCTGAGTGTCAGAAACCGGGCTGCTCGTTCTCAGCCTTCAACTTTCTTGATACGAGTAGCCATGAGAATCTACAGAGCAAGGTGGTTCACCTTCTTGAGGAGAGTTTTCCACTACCAAAATGGCTCAAGATCCGATCTTGGCACCAACCCTTTTAATTCTAGTACTTGGATGATGCTGGAATTCGTTGCCTTGGTTATACAAATAACTGTCACCACATTTACCTTGGCTATCTCCAAGATGGAAAAGCCAGTTTGGCCAATGAGAATTTGGATTGTTGGTTATGATATCGGTTGTGGCCTTAGTCTGCTCCTACTCTATGGCCGCTATCGCCAAGTATATGCGACTCCAGGTGATGGCTTTGGCTTATCTGACTTGGAACAGCAGAGGAGCAGTGAAGAATCCAGGTACTTTTAAATTTCAACCCCAGTACACCATATAATCAAAAATATATGAGGACTTGCTTTGATAGACAAACAGTGTATACAGGTTCCCGCACTTGATGAACAGATGTCGCACTTCACTTGAGCTATTCTTTGCAATTTGGTTTGTGATGGGTAATGTTTGGGTGTTCGATTCTCGCTTTGCATCATTTCACCGAGCACCTAAACTTCATGTTCTCTGCATCTCTCTTCTTGCTTGGAATGCTCTCAGCTATTCATTCCCATTTCTACTGTTCCTGCTTCTATGTTGCTGCGTGCCACTCATTAGTAGCGTCCTTGGTTACAACTTCAACATGGCGTCTAATAACAAAGGGGCATCCGATGATCAAATATCGAGTCTCCCAAGTTGGAAGTACAAAGCAGTTGGAACCAATTTGAAGCTTGAAAAAGATGCTGAAAGCAATTCAAACCCTAAAAACGAAGACCCGGTATGTGCAATTTCTTAATGCAAGAAGCCAAGCTTGAATCAATCTAAATGATTTTTTTTTTCATGATGTATGTTATGGTATGGACAGGAATGCTGTATCTGCCTAGCCATGTACAAAGACAAGGAAGAAGTTAGACAGTTGCCTTGTTCACATTTCTTCCACCTCAAGTGTGTAGATCAATGGCTCAGAATCATATCCTGTTGCCCTCTCTGTAAACAAGAATTGGAGAAATAGCAAGAGAACAACAAAGACCCAAAGTTTTTTTTTTTCAATTACGATTTGTTGCGTTTCCATAACGTGTGATTCTCATATATTACAGTCTTTTTTCTTTTTTTTGGTCTATCTTCGTGATGAAAAATTATGTATTTGTATGGTTATTTGAGTGAGTGTTTGGCATGTACAGAAGAGCTCACCAGTAGCCATAACCACGCCATTCACCTTTTCATACACAGTGTAAAATGCTGGAGTATTGGCTTTCCACTGGAAGCGTAGGCAATTGTGCAGTAAGAAGACAGAATTATAAATATATGTACTCATAAATTTCAGATTCACTAATAGAAAGTGTAGCTTTGCTTGTATTATCTTTGCTTCTCTTGGAGTTCAAATCTTGATTCTATGGCTTAGACAATCGTTTATTCTTTGGTTTCGTGTACTCAACAAGGGGAGGTAGGTAGAATTATAGATCAGTTTAGTTAGTCTAAGTAACTAGTTTAACTGATTAGTTTAAACTTCCTTGATTGTTGAACCTTTGTTGTTTTCTTACGATTGATGAAGCTGAGCCATATTCTTATCAAAACCAAAATTTGCTGAACTCTTTTCAGAGTTGCTCTGAAACCTCTTTCTCACCATATCTGCATCTTGAAGAGACGATAAACTAAGTTGGTTCTAAGATTTATGAAACAAGAGAGCAAATCAAAACGAGTGATCTCAAGTCGAAGTTCTGGGAAGCATAAGACTACGCAATTCTTGTCTTCGTACAAGCACAAAGAGGATGCTGCAGTGCTGGCTTTCCATTGGAAGCATACGCAGTTGTATCTAAATAATAAACCAAAACTTGGGAGTAAAACTGTACGAGTCCAAGCCCGTTAGATATATTTTATTCCCATATAACCTGTCCTGTATTTATAACCATATCTTTTCGGATTAGTTCTGAATCTCTTCCTCGCCTCACCATGTATGCGTCTTGAAGAGACCAGAACACCTACCTGGTTTCTAGATTTAGGAAACAAGATAGCAAAACAAAATGAGTGATCT
Organism: Erythroxylum acuminatum; assembly: GCA_026284645.1. Lineage (NCBI taxonomy): Eukaryota > Viridiplantae > Streptophyta > Magnoliopsida > Malpighiales > Erythroxylaceae > Erythroxylum > Erythroxylum acuminatum. The sequence goes on along the minus strand of JANKOD010000193.1, from coordinate 33,100,448 downwards.
AAAATCAAAGTTCTTGCAAGTTTATTCCATCTTGAAATCTGAGCTACTGCAGGACCCTGCTTTTGAGTACACAGATGATTCTCGTCTATGGATTGACAGAGTAATTCTCCTTCTCTCTCTCTCCGACCGCTAGCGTGAGTTTACGGTTGTATACATCTATCTTTTGATGCTTTGAGTGAACAAATCGACTTTCTGCCTTCACTTCATGTACTTAACATGCAGTTCTGACCAGTTTAATGTTGTAGGCTAATCTTGGTTCTTTTATTGCCTAACTCTCTCTAGCCAATAAGATTTTTAATGGTTCGTGTAGTTTTAAGAGCCTATGTTGTTTTCTCTGATATGATTTGTCGTTAGATGGATCTGGGTTCCACTAAAGAACTTGTTTTTTAACTAGTCGACTGTTTTGGCCTTGAAATAGTATTGTGACAATGAACTAAGGAAACATTGGATGTAACTTTTTCTGCCTATACTACTCATGTCCTCTAACTGTATGTTAAGATTGACAGTTTGATCACACAGTCACGTACTTTTTCCATGGACGAGAAAATTATGATTGTAGAACCTAAAAAAAGAAATTGGCAGGAATGTCTAGTTTGATGGATAAAGAAAATGCCAGCAGGAAAATCCTGGTTTCAAATTTTCAAGTTCCCTTGAGCAGAAAACGTGGCATTGGTTTGACAAGCATTTCATGACTGATAGTTACTTGCAACTTCCCGGCTTCACTACCTTGTTGTATTCAGATTTATCAATTTGAACAGCTTCCTCCAAACAATAGTGTTAATTTCACAGCTATGCTTTGGATTTTTCAAGTCATATAACCAGTTGCTGGATAAAGTTTGTAATATCTGTTCACCAGTTTAAAATTATGCAGGTTCCTGTAGATACACTTGGACGTATTCCAATGTCAACCATATTAATCCTATTAGTTTCAACTTTTGCTTCTGATGCTTGCTTTCTAAAGTATTTGTGATACCAACCATGAGTTTTATACCCCTTTTGTGCAGATGCTGGACTACAATGTACCAAGAGGTAGTGTAGCGAATATCACATGATTTTACTTCCTACCTTCAGGGGAAAAGATTATCACACGAAATGCCATAAATATCAATCAAACTATTCTTAATTCATTCCTCTGCAGGAAAACTAGACCGAGGACTGTCGGTTGTTTACTGCTATAATTCACTCATGGAAGGAAAGGAATTGAGTGAGAATGAAATTTTCCTTACATCAGTGCTTGGTTGGTGCATAGAATGGGTATGTTTTTGAAATACCACTTCTATGTTCATTCCAAGCTTGGCTTTATCACTCAGGGTATGTTTGGTTGGACGTAAAGTTTTAAATGGAATGGAATTATTTATAATAGAATGGAATGTAAATGGATGTAATATCAGAAAGTTGTTGTTTGGAAAGAATGAAAGGGTTCATATTGTAATATAGTAAAATGTTATTTGGATGAAGGGTTTATAATGTAATATAGTGTAAAGTTGTTTATCATTTTATATTCTATCTTAAACTCCCCAAATCAGAGGTTTTTCATTTTTACTATTTAGGATGAAACAGGAAGTACTATGAAACGTCCTTTTTCATTCCATTCTATTATAAAATCTCCTCTTAAATAATGGAATAATATTAAATTTCATTTCATTCCATTATAAAACCCCAATCAAACATATCCTTAGGGTTACTTTTGTTGTGGGAATGATAAACCCTTTTGAATTGGACTCTTGCAGCTTCAAGCATTTGCTCTAATTGTTGATGACATCATGGATAACTCTCACACACGACGTGGTCAACCTTGCTGGTTCAGAGTCCCAGAGGTACACATGACCCCTTTTCTCTTCCAAATACACTAGAAAAAATGGCTGTGTTGGAACCAACCTTTGTTCCTGTCTTGGATCAAAACCAACTTACACGCTATAATCTCACCTGTAGTAATAAAGATGAGGGATATCATGAGAGAAGAAGGTCTAGTTTACATATGTTTGGCTCATTGTCCTGTATAGTAAGTAATATCTGATTCAACAGTTTTTTGTATTTTTCCTTTTCATGATAGGTTGGTATGATTGCTGTAAATGATGGGTTAATACTCCGTAATCAAGTTGGCAGAATCCTGAAGACTTATTTTAGAGATCAGCCATTCTATGAGGAGTTGCTGGATCTGTTTAATGAGGTGAAGTTACCTTGCCAATGGCTGTGGAGCATATGATTATTTCTGTTATCATGAAACCAACTCTTCTCAGTTGCCTGATTGTTATCACGTATTCACAGGTGGAATTTCAATTATTTTGTGGGGAAATGTTGGATTTAATTTGCGCACATCAAGGAGAGAAAGATCTGTCTAAGTACTCGATGCCACTGTACGTGATAGTTTATGATATATATTATGGTTTCTATATAATTTATGTTGAGACAAAGCTGGTTCCCAGTTTTTTTAGTTTAACCAGAGTAAATGCTTGGATTTCATGCAGTTATTTTCGGGTTGCAGAGTATAAAGCAGCATATTATTCAATCTATCTGCCAGTGAGTTACATTCTCTTGATTCCTACATTCATAACTAAGCATCTTAAGCTTAATTGACAACTACTTATAGTTTGTATTGGCTAAAGAAGTTCTTTCCCAATCTTTTCTAACCTGACTCCAGCGGTTATATCCTGAGCATCTGTCAGTGAATTTCCTGTACCTTTACCGTGCATCTTTAAATAGTTATAAACTATTTGATCCTTAATGGAATCCTCGTTTTTGGGAGTTTCATATCTCTATGCACCCAGGTTGCATGCGCACTGCTGATGGCAGGTGAAAATCTTGATGACCATCTTGAAATGAAGAAGATTTTGATTGAAATGGGAGCCTATTTCCAGGTTCAGGTAGTCATTAATTCTGCTTAAAGATTTGTTATTCATATGACAGTGGGATACTAGAGGGAGATGAAACAGTATCCTCATTCAGCACCTGACAAAGCATGTGTAATGTGTTTAATACGTGAATATGTTTTACTTTGTAGGATGATTATCTGGACTGTTTCGGAGACCCTGAAGTAACTGGCAAAGTAAGTTTTGAGGCATAACCATTCTACTTATGGCAAAAGAAAATTTTTCTCTGAACCATTCGTGATAGGGAACTTGATCACAGACTAACAGTTTTAACAAAATCTTCAGGTTGGAACGGATATAGAAGACTGCAAGTGCTCTTGGTTGGTGGTGAAAGCGCTTGAACTTGCTAATGAGGAACAAAAGCAATTGCTAAATGTAACGACTGCAACTTTTTTTTTTCCAATTTTTGTTAATATACAACAATTAAAGCATTTAAATAAAGCCATTTTTATTCTCAGGAGAACTATGGCAAAGAAGACCCTGCCTGTGTAGCTAAAGTGAAGGAACTATATCGAGCTCTTGATCTTGAGGTAAGTCTTAATATAGCTTTAAGCTTTCTGGTTTACCTTTCTGTGATGAAATATAGCATGATTCATGGGTTAGAGAAAAGACAATGCAAGTTTTTGATTCTAATGGAAGGTTGAAGTCAATCCATCTATCAATTCACTTGGCAGGAAAGAACTCATCCAGTGGGGAAATGTCTAACTCGCTGAGGCTTAAACATTTGGCTAGTTGTGAATTTGTTCTGTCCACTCTAGTCTAATAATCTACCATGGTGTAGCCTTATTTGCTGAATTTTCTCTAATGGTTTTAATGGCAGAGCGTGTATGAAGAATATGAGAGGAAGAGCTACGAGAAACTGATAAATTCTGTAGCAAATCATCCAAGTAAAGCCGTAAAGGTGGTGCGGGGAAAATACATTGCCTCCAGGGGAAGAGTTATGAAAAGTTAAGGAGGCCGTTGGTTCATACTGAAAAATGGTAATAAGAATGAGAATAAATATAATAAGAAATGAGAATGAATATTATCATTATAATTATGATAGTTGGTTAAGAGGAATGAATGATTACCATTACTATTAACAGTGGGTGGTTTGTAAAAATACTAAGAAATAAATAAATAAATTATAATATTTTAATTAAAGAATGAATTATATTTTAATTAGTTATATTTTGATTAATTATAATAAGCACATCTTTACATAACAATGATATTCATTCTTCTAGATTAGGAAAGGAATGGAGTATTACCCAAAAATGAGTAATCAAAATAATGACTCTATAATCATAGTCCTCTATCAAACTTAATCTTTCATTTCATTCTAATTCCTTTTTCTTCGTACCCATCAAATAAGCACGTCCTAAACAACTTTTCCCGGAGCCCCCCAAGGAGTTGTTCTGGCGCCTCTTCCCAATCCTTGCAAAGGTCACTTTCGTTTTGTATCACATTTGTTCCGATAAAAAGCGCAAGATATATTTGAAATTCCTCTTTGTTTTCATTCTTTGGAAAGCAACAAAGAAACAGAAAGCAGTCAAAGAAGCAGCCCTCATGCTCATATTTTGACACAACCATTAATTGTACTCGGATTTGACACAGTCATTCTCCTTCTTGAGTTCAGTGATCTCCAGTTGTTTCTGAACTTCTACAGCCTATAATGTTGCAGAAGTAAATGGAAGAAAAACAAGATCAACAGAGAAATGGGAGAGACCAGAAAATGATGACTAATAACACCAATGATGCTTGGTTTTCATATTAAACATTGAGTGAAGCTTGTTTAATCATAAGTCATCTCCACGAGACCAATCTATGTCAGAGATAAACAGTCTCAAGCTTACCATACAACTGCAGAAGAAAATTTATAAAATGAGAATAAGCCTAGCGTCTCACTGGTCTTAATCAATCAAACAAATCGATGGCAAGGTAAACGAGGCCAAGCAAATGAAGGACACTAATTAGCGACTGGTTATAGCCAACTACTGATAAAAACATCCAATTCACCTGCCTCCTGGCTGCTGATTTGCGATTCTTGATCATTCTGAGACGAAGTTTCTCAGAAACTGATGTTTCACTTGGTCTACCATAAGCACTCTTTTTGGATCCATTTGCTCTGTTTTGCACATCCTCAGATTGGAGAGATGGGTATGCCTTATTAAGGTCATTCATTTCATAGACCCTCCTGGCCCCAGTTGCTGGGTAAACATTTGGTTTTTTGCCCTTTCCACTGCTAATTCCTTGCACAATTTGATTGGATTGACCTGCCATAGCAGCAGCCAAACTCACTTCACTTGCACTTACTGGTACATGATCCACTCTGTGTTGCTTGTTTTCATAGTACTTGCCTGCACGACCAAAGTTTGCATGAACTACTTGTTCCTGAGCATGATCAAAACCACAATTTTTCAGCTGCTTTGAGCTGGAACCAGTTGAAAATTTGAGTGCTCCACCATCTTGACTTCTCAGAACCTTACTTTTCTTCAGACCCTTGTGCGATTTACACCAATTCTCGCAGCTTCTAGAGTGTTCAGGGCTCGTCTCCTGTATCTCATCGAGAACTTGAGACTGGAAATGGTTTTGCTGGATTCCCTGAATTCCTATGCTTAATGACAATGAAGTTAATTGAAAAGCATTTAGTTCATCATTCTCTTTTCTATCCGGGAACTGGTCTATTAGCTTGATGATCCTGCACGTCTTCAGGTAGAAGCTTCAGCTTTCTTCCTGACAATCAAAAGAGTGAGAAACCAATTACCGAATACACTGAATTGAGCTAGATTAGTTTCATAGCTTCAATGCACAATTAAGAAATTTCGAAACATGAAGTCAAACTCAAGGAACTCAGAAACATGTCAATGTTGCAGATGTTACAATAGGAGGACTTGGGAAGTGCCTTATGTTAAGTAGAAAGATCTCTTCAATTCACTGAAAAACTTGAAGAAAAGCTGCAACTCCAAAACCAGTTTCTTACTGTATACTGTATCCACTGAAATTATTGATAGGAAAATAGCACATACCAAATGGAAACAGAAGATGAAGACACTTCTCCACATGTAAGCTATTTTGGTAATCTCGTAGAGAGGGAGAGCAAAACATTGACTCCTGGCAAAGATGCTTTTCAAAATCCAACATGCAATGGCCAGCAGAAGCAAAAAGTAAATTAGTTAAACAAAACCGTTGAAACTGATGCTTTCAACGTAAAGAGGGACACACGAAGACAATTTGCAATGTCTCCATTTGTCAGTTTTTCCATACTGAAATGCCTGGAAAATTTTAATGCAATCTCCAAATTTATAACATTGAGCTCCCGCATGTTGAATTCTGCATCTTTTGATTTAGCTATCATTATGTTTTATATTAATTTCACTGAAACCCTCGTCTCCACTGTAATCACGCACCTACTTCCATGGTGTTAATCCCTTGAAGGGTCTTGTGTCTCACAAGTTGGTTGACATCCTTGAACCATGTGTGACGATGTTACTCCTGTTAATGTTGTTGGACAAACACATGGAAGAGGTAAATTCATTGAAGTAGTGTTTGTAAAACTGCTAAATTTTCTATAGGAAAAGAGGAAATGGTGGCTGTGATTCAAGACTAGATATCATGTCACCACATACTCGCAACCTAATAATAGAAACTCTAATCTCAAACATTTTAGTTAATTACAGCTGTTGCAGCAATACCTGTCCATTTGGAAATTTGTCCTTTTTTCTTTTCAAAAGAATTAGAAAAAACTGGAATCTCTAACCTTGCCCTCCCTACGACTTCGCCTGAAAAGCATCGGCGGCCACCAAAAAAGTTTCCGTTCTCTCCTTGAATTGCGAGGTAGAAGAGCCATTACACTTTATGTTGTATATTCTGGGTAGCCTACACCTGTTTATCTTGTTAACGCTTTTAAAACAAAACAAAAGCTAGATTAGATGATCAACATCTATGAATGTTTTATCAGAATTCGTTTTGCATAACAATGTTTTATGCTTTTGATCGTCATCATATTCATTGGTTTCCCCAATCACTCCTATCTTCCTCTTACAAAGAAAATCAACGGAAGCTACAATGCAGAATCCTGAGCCTGTAGATAACCATTTGGTTTGCAGTTTCCTCCTTTTTCAACAATCTTGTGACCTTGCAAACTTCTTTGCATGTGCATGATGTTAGTCTCTTCTTGGTTTTCTTTACATGTTCAAGATGGATAAAGTAGAGGAAGAGAAACTGTCAAGGATCGATGACAAGCACATGTCTAAACCATCAAATATAATAGCAACAGCAGTGAACTCGGATGTGGAGAAGAAGAGATCAAATTCCACGCAAAACTCACCAAGTTCACAATCAATTAAACAATCAGGCGTAAGGTGGAATTGTCTTTGCTCGCCAACCACTCACGAAGGCTCATTTAGGTGCCGCTTCCACAGAGGCCACGTCATGACTCGTGGAGGTTCTGTTGGTTCCAATCTCTCCGAATTGGCTACTAAATCAAGAACCATTATCGACCTGGTTTAGATACCGTTGTTATTGGTAACTAATTAGCAAACCTCCATGAACGTAATCATCCACCCCATTCTTGTCGCTCGTCATCGTCTCTTCACATCAAACTTTGCCTTTGTAAAAATAAAAAGATTCTGATGTGTATCTATTCCACAAACTCAGAAGTTCATTCTTTTGTATAATGATAAACAAGATGATGGATGAAATCGATCCGATAATCCAATTAATCATTTCATTTGGGTTTTATATTTTTATCCCCTGCTTTGTATATATCCGAAAATATTGCCTCGACTTCTGAAATTGGATGAGGCAAACCGACTTTGTAATCCTTACTAAGGTCCACATCCATAACATTAAGCTTACGGTAACAACCTATGAACTTGTCCATGTAAGCTTTAATGTCAATTACGTAAATGGTGTGTTTGAAGCATGTTTAAGTACTCATTCTTTTCATTCTTCGGGAACTTATTGTACTTTTTCTTAATGGCAGCAAGAAAATCCTTTGCACTATCAGCCTCAGGAATACTATCACGAATAGATTTATCCATGTGATACTTCATAATCATCAAGCAGCATCGGTTAGAGTATTCCCACTTCTCAGGATTTCTTATCCTTCTCAATAGCATCATCAGCAGGTTTAGGTGGTGCATCAATTCTTAAGATCAAGTCCATTCGCATGATAGTCAAATTTATCATGAGAGATTCAACCCACTACTTGTGGTTCGTTCCATTCAACGTCAAAATGGAAGAGACTCTCAAATTGCTTAAAGCTGAATGAGAACCAAGAGCAATAATCATGATATGTATGTTAAAATAGAATCATGCAATTTGTTCTCTTTTTCTCAAAATTAATTATACTATTCATGCTAGAGTTCCTTAATCAAATATAGAACTTATTTACATGTAAGAACAATTTATTAAATATTACAACTAAATCATCAATGTACCATCGAAAGAATAAAAAAAATTGTGCAGCTCATAATATTTTAATAAAATTTCTTTATCATATTAAGCATCCTACTAAGTAGTAATTATCGACAAGACAACTAATTAATTGTATGGATCTTAATGTTATTTTAGAGGGAAAATGCAAAATTTTAACATATATTAATATTTAAAAGTTCCTCATCACAAATAATTTCACATGCTCAATTTTACGACAAGTAAAAATAAGCATTCACTGTTGTCAACAAATAATCATATTTATGCCACAATAAGATTAAAAACAATTAGAATTATAAGATAAAAAACACTGATTAATCTTATGCATAAACATATAAAAAGATATAATAAAAAATGGAGCAAAATGATGGAAAATGGTCCAAAAATAATCTTTCGCGCACCCCCATACACCACTATAAAAAAATTTTAAAATATTTTTTATTTATTATTGTTATATCAGGGTCTGGGATGACGCTGTATGGGTCATTCGTGACCTTTAGTCGGGCACGTGGGTCAACCCGCAGGTGCGTGGGTCTGACCTGCTTGAAACTGGGCCTCCGGCCACCCATTTCTAATGAAACTTAAGGGGTTTTCTTCCATTTTTCATGCTTTATGGATTTCCAATACCCATTTTAGCCAAAAATACTCCAAAACCTTAAAGCTTCTAACCCGTTTTGGCCATTAACGAAACCCCCCAAAACTTCAAAAAATCTCACCTAAAAATGAGATTCATTTGCTCCAAACAAAGTTAAAAGGCCATAACAACAACCAACAACATTTTCTACACCTTCAATGCATCATTTCGAGATCATTCATGCTAAAAAAATAGGTTTGAAAGAATGAGTTTATACCTAAATACAAGCCCTAAAATCAAATGACCATAAAGCTCTGATACCAATTATTATTCATAATTGCAGTTAGCAATAACCACAATACCAAGATCCACATTCTATTTAGAGCAAACAATAAATGCACATACCTCCAATGTTGGGCATAGTATCTTGATTCATTTTCTCCATTCAAGAGACCACAACCTATCAATATTCAACAAACATGTGCAAAAGAGAGCTTATGGTAGAAGACCCTTTTTTGAACTATCACCACACATCCACGACAACAATACACATTCTCACCATATGTTATATTTATAACATGATATACCCTAATGGGTAGAATGAGGCTAATTGTGTCATTTCATAATTGTGATAAACTATAGTTTAATGGGCTAACCTATAGTTATTAGGGTACTACCACGTGCCTCAAATGCAATTAGTAAATTATTAACCATCCCATTATGGTTATTAAACATACATCAGGCAATTCAATTAATGGTTGTGAATATGAAATTAATGTTGTGATTATATTAGTCCATATATTTATGACAACTTATGCTAATTCAAATAAGCAAGAACTATCCAATATATAAGGCCATTCATTACTTTTAAAGCATAATTGCCACAAGCTCATCAACCTCTCACAAAATTATAAGATTTTGTTAGCTTGTAAATATTGATCTACATCATGGAATTATGGTGTGTTTGGTTACCGTCCTCGCCCCCGAGGACGGATGACGAGGACACAAAAGTTCTGTCCTTCGGGCTGTTTGCTTACCGAAGATAGAAATTTTTGTTCCGTCCTCAGAGGACGAGGACAGAAATTTTTGTTCCTTCCAAAACTGAGGTACAGAAATTTTTGTTCCAGGGACAAAAATGGGAAATGACAAAAATAACCTTGCTTTGTGTTGAAACCTAAACACGTTGCAATCTCTAATGCCCTCGTCTTCTTCCATCTGCTTCTTACATCTGCTTTGTCTATGTGTTCTGTCTTCTCCAGAAACGTTGTGAGGGTGGGACGATGTCGGAGAAGAGCTGTGGCGTCGAGGACCTTCGATGGCTTCTCCGGTGATGCCGCAAGCTCCT
>JANKOD010000193.1:33058519-33071225 GCA_026284645.1 Erythroxylum acuminatum | reverse complement strand
ATGGATGAACAGCTCAGGTTGTGCATCAAGCTTGCTCTTGTCAGTCAAGCTCTCAAACCTGATCTTGTCCAAAGCCTATTAAACAAAAACATTAAAGAATTAGGATCAAGAACCACAAATTTAACCTCATAAAATTGGTCACGAGAAGCAAACATCGCATGCCATATTAATCCAAAATTAAACAACAATATCAGTAGGAACCTTTGTCAGGTCTTCTATTTGATGCAAGTCAAACATTCAATTATTTTGCAACTAAAACATAAGATTACACAAAATAATCACAGGACATGAAAGCCACAACACACAGTAGAATAAACAAAGAGAAGTTGCAGATGAAAAAGGAAAACAGAATCCCCAGCAAAGAAGCATTGGAATTGCAGCAAACTATATGCGGCTTTTAAAACAAAGTTGCACGATTTAATTGGATTTGTCATAGAGACATTTCCTTCGTCCAAAATCCCTTCTTTCAAAAACAATCTTTATCAGGACATAGTCAACGGCAGTTTCATAACATTTTCAACCCTATCAAGTGCAATGAAACAGCATGTACAGAACTATCTGCTCCAATACAGAGCACTTTAAATAACAGATATTTCTAACAGCAATCGCACAGCACTTTGAATAGATCCATACTTTAAAGTAAGAATAAAAATATGACAGCAACTAAATAAAACCCAAGAAAGAAAAAGGAAGAAACGAAAGGATCCATTTAAAGACAGGGGAGAGGGGGTTACATCAGAGGCATTGCTGATGAGCTCGCGAAGGAAGATCTCCTTGTTGCTGTAGAAAGTGTTTATGATCAAACTCAACAACTGGTTGATCTCCGCCTGGAATGCGAATGTCTCGGTATCCGACGACATGATGAATGCTCTGACCCAGAAACTCTTGATGCGAAGGGAAAGTAGAGATTGTTACGAAGAGACTCGAGAGAGGGGCTGCGCAAGTTAGATGAAGCTAGGTCATGGTTATAAAGAGAGAAAGTTAGGGTTTCTAGATTCTTCTATTTCCTTATTTTCTTCCTTTTCTTTTTGTTTTTTAATAGCTACCCTTTCTTCGCAGTTACCTTTGAAGAGTTTTGGATATTTCTTAAAATATTTTTTTATGAATTTTATTTTTTTACAAAAAACGCGTTCAAATGACAGAAATAACTATTTTATAATATGTAAAAATTAAATAAAATTAAAATTAATTAAAAATTAAATAAAATTAAAATATTAAAAATATAAGTATAAAAGGTTCAATTTAATCTGATTTTGATGGGGCTGGACGTTGCCGCTTGGATCTATGAGATTGGTTGATTTTGGCTTAGAGATACCTAAAAACAAATAAAGGCACGCCGGGGGTTGATTCCCGGTAGGCCCCTCCGACGCTCAAGTTAGTCTTTTTGTAAAGATTTTGGTGGCTAGGAATTAAGAGAGTATGAGGGTTCTGAAGTCGTACCTGTATCATGACAAAGTAGTACCTTATATAAGGAATAGCTGCTAGGTTTAGGTCGTTATTCAAGAATGAGCCGACCTGCTCACAGGCCGTTCCAGTCTGGACTTGGGCTTAGCACGACCGACCCGATCAAGGTTATTTTTATTTATCGAAAATTTTAAAATTTTATTTAAAAATTATTTAAATTAAACTAAAAAAATTAATCGAATCAAAATTGTTAATATTAAATTAATCCAACCAATTCGGGGTTTAGCATCACTGTCAATTCAATAGAAGCAGCTGCTAGGGGGGTATATTTTCCGATCGTTAAGCCGCTTGAAGAAGCTTATGAACTTATTCACACTCGATGGTTTCAAACAAGGTTAGCACGTCTCTTTGGTTCACGTGGCCAAAGAGATTCAAGAGCTAGCCTACATTGAAGTATCGTTGAAGCAAAGGCGATTCGTTGGTCATTCCAGTGCTAAATTCTTTTCTCACTTTCGTGACTTCATCAAATTTGTCCGTACCTTTAAGAGGCAATATTGAGCTTCAACAAAATTTATCACATTCATCTTAATTTCTTACACTAAAATTCATTCGTATACAATTAATTAGGAAATCTTATACACATTTCGTTGAATACATCATATTCCTTCCATTGATAAATGTAATTGTAGGTATATATAATTAAAGATGACAAACCAGCTTGACTTGACCTGGTCCAACCTGAAATCAACAAGTCAGACTTAACAAATAGTATAAAATGATATCGTTTTATCAAAAAAAATGATGTCGTTTTATTTTTTATTAAAATAAAAATTGAGTCGGGATTCGGCCCGTTGCCATCTATGCATATAATATCCATTATTTGTTAGCTATTATTCCTACATTATACAAGATTGAGTATTGGTCAAAGAAACACTTATAAATTATATTGGTTAATATAAATAATTTATAAGAATAATAGATGATGGATCTTTTAAATCAATAGGCAAGAGTTGCATTCAAAAGCAATTTACAAGAAATTGCTTACAAGGAAATTTACAAGCAATTTACAAGGAATTGCTTTTGACTTGTTATTATAATGGCGTTCAATTAAACCACAATTTACAAGAAAATAGATCATATAAATGCAACCTTATGTTACTATACCATCCGTTGCGTTAATTTAAAGTATTTGAAACACACCCCTTATGATCATTGATAAGAGAAGCATTTAAAACAAAGAGAATTTGTGGTGAGAACTGGTAGGTACATTAACTTTTTACCAACAATACACACAAGGTTCGTAGATACTGTAGTATGAATCCCACTTCATACACAAGCCAACGATAGCTTTTTCTTTGTTGCGTCACTCTCTGGCCTTATAGTTGAAATTTTAGTCTAAGAAAGCGAAAGTGAACATCTTTGCATATGTTTCCCCCGAGTTTTATTGGTCATACAAATTCAGAACCTGCTAATTGAATATCTAAATGCAATATTGTCTACCATCAAAAGATTTCACAAACCATTAGCTTGTAAAATGTCAATTTTCTCAAAAAGTTATATGTTAAGTGATTGGTGTAAATTATATTATGTTTTTTAATTGTTTTCGTTAGGATTTATTTTTAATATATCCTATTTTTATTTTTGACATTTTTATTGGACATGGGAATTTCCTTAATAATTATTGAAGATATGCCTAAATTGGTGGTTGTGTTTTGAAAGGTGCTTGGGATTTGATTTAGAAAGATAATCCTAATAAGCATGATCTTTGGATTGATTGCTTATCTAATACTATCCTTATTTGAGAAGGACTCTTCTAAAGGAAATTGAGCAGATTGCGTGAATATTGTTGTTTTTGAAATATTGTCACTATGGCTAAGGTGGCATATTTGTAGGGGTTCATTATTCTGTTTTGGTTGGCTTCTGCGTGTTCTGTTGAGTAAGTAACGGTGTGGGTATCTTAGCTGTGTGGCTGCACAATTACATTGTTTGTTTAGGGGCTTGCTTGCGTGAAAAAATTGTGTGGGTTATTGCTGTGGGCTATGGTGTTCTTGAGGCTGTTTTATCTCTTAACTGAGTTGATTTTGTAAGGTGTTTGTGCAGCAACATAGTCCCAGTATTTTTATCTCCAGCAAGTAATTCAAGGGCGATATGCAGTTAATGTCGTTGCTGGATGATTTGAGTTAATCGGTGTTTTGTTGATGCTGCCACTTTGTCTTTTGGTGAAGAACTTTAGATCCGAAATTGTTGCGTCTTTGTTTTATTTGTCTTTGCTTTTGAGTATAAATAGTTTGAAAAATCCTCTGACGAGGTTAACACGAGTCGGTCGTGTTATTGGGCGTGAAGATCTTTCACGGGTAGTTAGGTTGTGGGTCGGTTACATAGATTGGGTCTTTCGGGGTAGATCAATCTTGTGTAATTTTTGTGAACTACAGTGAAATAATTTAATCTGGGTGAGGGCCCCGCAGACGTAGGCAAAGTGTGCCGAACTGCGTTACCAAACATTGGCGTCTTTGGTATTTTGCTATTGTGATTGTTGTTTTACTTGTGCAGAAAAAATTAATTTTGGATTGTCTGCGAATTGATTAACCCACTTAGATTTTTCACTTCATTTTGTAGATCTCTTATACTTCCTGAAGTATAACACAAAATTAACCAAACCGTTGATAATGCCCATTGTTTGGGGTCACGTTTTGCTCACACATTGTTTCCTACTAAATTTTTTTGTGCTGTATAGATTGTAAATTATTTGTTTAGAAAAGGTATAGATTGTAATTTATTTCAAATAGTTATGAATAATCATTTTAATTTCCTATTCTCTTCATCAAGTCCAGTATCCCAAAAAGAAAGATAATTATTCTTATCTACAAGACAATAATGGAGCACCTAACTTGAAAATAATCTCCCAATATTACCAGACATGGAAATAGACAAATGCTAGCCGTGTCTGTTTAGATTGGACGCCTAAACAGTTTTAAATAGAATCAATAATGAAGTAAATGGCATACACCATATAATAGAGTACAAAGCATCTAAATTAATGTTAGTTTGAAAAAAGACTAGATTTCCATTAATATTTAGTAAAATGAAAAAATCACTTTAAATAAGAACTTTTTAACTCTAATCAAGCACATTATTTGATCTCTAAATTTACCTAGCTATATATGTTCATTAGTTGAACTTTTGAATTTTTATACAGCAAATTATATAAAAACCCATCAAAAGAATTAAATTCCTTTTTTATAAGGTAAAAGATTTTGCTTCTTACCATAATTTGATCATAACCAAATTTGAAGTAATTTTATCAAGACATAACAGTACAACAGATTCTTTAAAAAAAAGTTTAAGCTATTTTTAAATTGCTTTAAGTGTGGGTCACAAACTTTAATGTAGTTGGAATTTATTATAGTCAATTAGATTCTTCTTTTTATTGCTTAATAAAATTATCTTAAATTAACTTAGATGATTGGTCGCATATTATCCTATATCTATTTACAACATAACCTTTCAAAGTTCTTACTTAGAAACTTGAATCCAAGTTTCCAAGATTTTGGACTTCATTATGCTCTCATTAGTTAGACCTTTGCTTGTAATCTACACATCTTGCCCAAAAGTATTGTTGCATTATCAACTGAGTCAAAATTAGGAAGCTATTACTTGACAAATACATAAACTAGTAAAGTTTTCATGCTTGCCACTACAAGAAAATTGTTAAATAGCAACGGAAGTTTTGCGACGGAAAAGTAATCATATGTGAATTACGACGGGACTTCTTATTCCGTCGAAATTTGACATGAAAGTTGCGACGATGCAAAAATCCGTTGCTATATTTGGAGGGAAAGATTCGCGGGATAATTGTAGCGACGGATTTGTATTTGTCGTCTTGAATTTGTATCTAATTGACATTTTAACTAATTCTGCCCTGTAAAAGTTGGCAAGTTGTCATCAACTTAATGTGGCTTAATTAAATCCATTTTGATTTAAATTAAGCAAGTTCATGGGTCTCTCAACTCTCTAGTTCTGGACGCCACTTTTGATTTTGTTAATTTTTTAACATTATTTATTATGACTTAAACCAACTTTATAATCAGCAAAATACACATAATCTTCAATATTTTATAGCATATTCATTAAAATTTAAGGACATAATCAATTTCCTAGCCACTATTTCATAAATTTAAAAACATTATTGAGAATTTTGTACAAGATTGATTATTTTTCTTAGATTTATTCTTCATTACTCAATCATATCTTTCGTGCTAAAATGGAGGAGGCTAGACAAAGAAGGTGACCGTATGTAATTTAGATTTATTTGTACAAATTATTTAAATATAACTAATGCCGGTCCTTTATTTACCCGTTCTATTTCTAATTTTTCTATCAAAATTTCCATGAAAACTTCACTTTTTTTCCTGTAAGAATATGGCTCATTAGTAAAGGGACATATGCCATTTCAATTTTTCTAAAATTTAGGCAATTTTGGTACCGTTAAAATTAGAAGTAGGGTTATCAATTATAGCTCCCTTGCTGTATACCATTATGAAATAATTCAAATTCTAACATCTTATCCGATTTCAAGGAAGTAGATACTACTACTTTTCGTAGAAATATAATTTTTTTGGCTTGAAAAAGGAATTTCCATACAACATCACTCCCTCATTATTAAATTATTTTAAATAGTTTCTAACTCTATTATTTCAAATAATTATTATAATAACGTGGGAGCTGAAATTAAAATTATAACTATAAATTACAGTTTCAATGTTATTTCTCAAACCAAATCAACGTAGATTTTTAAATGTGCATGAAAATTTATAGTGATTTGGATTCATATATTAATTCAATGGTGCAACGTTTTATACGAGGACAGTTGTATAAAAGAATTAAATTTAACACCTATGAAAATAATTGAAATATGTTTCTTTTATTAGTATCAATAAAAATAAATGTTAACATATAATTACAATAGAAAAACTTATTCAAATTAAGTTCCGTAAAAATCAAAAAGGTGAATCAGATTGTCTAACTAATAAGAAGCTTTGCTTTTCTTACAAATATATAACCCCTAAAAAGTGTTTGGAACACTTAAGTATAAAATATTACTAGCAACACCCACAGACGATGAATATGTTGAAAAATCGGATCTAATTCTGACTGCAATGAAATAATTACGAAACTTTTTTGTATTTTAATTTTTTTAAAAACCAAGATTACTTAAAATTTTATAAAATAATTAACACAAAATCATAATAAAACATAAATCTTATTCATGCCTTATTCTGAAGCTTGATCCCTATTTGTCGTGTCCCTCGAACGTCGTTCCATCTTAACTACTGTATCTATACAGGTATCCAACCTCTAATGATATCCACATAATAGGTTGAGTCTATAATTCTTACAGAGAAAGTTAAGCAAGAAATGTTAGCTCCGTTAGAGCTTAAGTCTATTAATAATAAATTTACGACGTTTTAGTAATTTAATTGAAATTAAATTTTAATTTCAATTGAACTTTAATTAGAATACAAATAATTCTAATTAAATACCGATTATACCTAAATAAGATCCAATATCTCATATTGATCCTTATTTATTAAATATCTCATATTTAATCATAAAGTTTATCAAACTTTACAATTAAGTTCATCTTAATTAAAAATATCTTTGCCCTCTTCAATCCGTTCTTTACAGGTAACCCATTAGGTTTCCAAATATACTGGAAATGATTACAAATTATAATTCTAATTCATAATTAGAATAAATAAATTAAAAATCTTTTAATTTATCTTTAATTCTCTAATTAAACAATTTATAATCATATATCAAGATTGACATCTAACAACGTATCATGACCACCCAAATATTTCAAAATGTCAAAGAGATTTTGACTAACCTTTCTGAGCTTAATTGTTGTTTATAATTTAATCATTTCATCACAAAATGTTTTGATTAGACAAAACATGAAATTAATGTCTACTTTTTTTAGTACGATCATATTAATTCTCTGCAATTAGCTATTGATTCAACTAATGACATTTGTAAGCTATTTATAAAGTGTCATTCCACCTTGACCAAGGATTTTTCAAATCAATACTAATCAAGAACAATAAAACATTCTTTCTAATTACTTTAGGGTGATGAACCTTATCTTGATCACACAACTACTTCTATATAGTTCATGCTATATCTAATAACTATCAATTAAACAACTTATGATTATAATAGATCATAAGTAGTATCAAAACATAGCAATTTCTATACAAGATAACTTTTGAGACCTCAAGTTAAAGGATTACTTATACAATCATCACAATGAAAATTTTCATAGACATACAAGTAATATTCCAAATGGATTTCTCATTTTGGCACCTTTTAATGAACTTGTTCTTTAACAAGCATCCATACGTTTGTTTAATTATCTCTATGCTTTAGCCTATGAGATCAACTACTTCCTTCATAAGGGGAAACATAATATATGCTAGTCTTTTTACGTTTTATTAATGTCTAGTCTTAATATAATAATGACTAGGAACAATTTAAAGATGACACATAAATGTAATATGAATCTCATAATTATAATTTCATTTTCAATCTATAATTATCCCATGAACTTTATCATATATATTTAAAAATGTAAAAGATAAAGAATACCTTTAAATTATTTTGTCACTAAACTACAGTCAATCATTTGGCTGTAAGGTATAAACCAACAATCTCCCACTTGCACTAAGTCAATCGTTTAAGTATCATATACCATATCACCATATGACAATTACACTACTACTGGGACAGTGGTTTAATAAGATAATTCTACAAGATTTTCTATAGTGAACACTTGCTTAAAACTTACAATTTTCATCTTAATTATCATCATAATTAATAAAAATTGCCTAAATAAACCTTTAGATCTTTTATAAGACTTTAGCTCTTTCTACATGTTTGATGGCTCTAATGTTTCACAGTACATTATTGTCTTGAATAATGCTAGGAACTATATCAAATTGACTAATGAACTTAATGATCCAATTAATCATTTCCACTAAATGAAAAATGTATTATGGTTTAATTAGCAACTGTTGCTACATTGGAACCTTTCTAATCTTGAAATGATACTGTTATAAGTAAAGTAGACCTTAATTAGGATTTACTTCTAAAGTAATATCCTTATCATCTTGAATTCAAATATCAACTCATATATAGAATAATGGATATCTTTAATACTTCACAAGTATCAAATATCTCAAATACTAAACACGTTTAGTACATTATCTATATACTTGGAGTATAATAGGTAAACAACTTCCAATCTATCTCTATAAATCTAATTCCCATAATTAAGTTGTTATTTTTTCATATCTAGCAATAGTTTTTCTTGAACAATTATATTTTCAACAACTGAAAATCTAAAATTAGTGCTCTTTATGAGTAATATGTCTCCATATACTCCCACTGAAGAGGACAACTATAATCTCACTGACCTTTTTGCATATATGATAAATTCACAATCATCTCCAAAACAAATTCTTGGAATTTATCATGAAAGTGAATCTTGTATTGTCTCATAACGTTTCAACTATACATCAAATGTAACAACAAAAGTAATAGTACATCCAATTATTATGAGACTTGAACTTTTCAAATTTCATCTTACTCCCACTACTTATCTTGATAGCCATTCTATGTATTAAATGAAATAATTATTTAAAATATTGAAAAGTTTAAATTGTTTAAATTTAAATAGAAATTAAGCATTGAGAATGCTAATGAGATTCTATGATGAATTCCTTTACAACAAAATTCCATAAGAGTATGGATTTATGTATGAAAGAAAATACAATATAAGATATTGTATGATACAATATTATTTCTTCTACAACTATGCCTAGGATAATGACTTACCTTCAATAGTTCCAATTGAATCAATTTCCAAGATTTCATATCAGATGTAGGATGCTAAATCTGTGAAAGAGTCAAAGTTAATCATTTAAGGATGTGTGCTTAGTTGAAGCATATATTATCCACTATGTTCAGAATTATATGGATAATAAAAAGTTATAAGATATCCAAAAGGTTAAATATAATCTTACAAACCTATTGAACAAATTGTTTGTTTCTATATATATTTATGACTATATCACATAAAGTCATTAGTAATCTAATGAAATATAAGGATTATCCTTTTATGAATTGTTAGTCCATCTAATACACCACACATATAAGATTTAACAATTTAATACCATAGTCATCCTTATCACCAAAGGTTGATTTGGTTATTCTTCAACTTGATAAGTTTCATACCAAAGGTTGATTTGGTTATTCTTCAACTTGATAAGTTTCATATGACTTATAATCAAAATGATACATATATCCTAGTATGTACTTATGATTCTTGTTATGTTGATTTAGCTAACATGGCGTAACAGGAGAGTCTCGGTTATCCAACTTTTATTCTTGCCTTCTATGTTAAGCATAAGTTTCCTTTGATCCAACACATGCAAACTATTTTTATAAATTTGGATAAACTAATTTTACTTAACAATCTATTTCTTATCATGCTTTAAACATTATAATAATGTTAAATCTAAATTTAATATCAAATACTCATAAGCATGAATCTAACCTTTCCGTGCATTATTTTTTTTGTATAATTCAATCATTTCATCATATAATGTTCCGATTAAAAAAAACATGAAATTAATGTTTGCTCTTTTTAAGTCCAATCATATTAGTTCTCTACCATTAGCTATTAATTCAATTAATGACATTTCTAAACTATTTATAAAATGTTATTCTACCATGTCAAGGATTTGCTGAATCAATCGTAATTGAGAACAACAGAACATTCTCTCTAATTACTTTATGGTGATGAATCATATCTTGATCACACAACTACTTCCATATAGTTTATGCTACATTCAATGACTACTAATTAAACAACCTATGGTTAGAATAGGTTGTAAGTAGTATGAAAGCATAGCAATTCCTATACAAGATGACATATGGGACATTAATTCAAAGGATCACTTATACAATCATCACAATGAAAATTTTCATAAACATGCAAATAATGTTCCAAATGGATTTCTTATATCAGGTAAGTTCAGTAAACTTGTTCTTTAACAAGCACTCACATGTTTGTTTTAGTATTTCTATACTTTAGCATATAAGATCAACTACTTCTTTCATAAGGAAAAACATAATGTATGCTAGTCTTTATACGTTCTATTAATATCCATTCTTAATAGAACAATGGCTATGAACAATTTAGGGATAATACATAAATGTAATGTGAATCTCATAATTATAACCTGGTTATAATTTCATTTGCAATGTATAATTATTATATTAACTTTATCATATACATCTAACCATATACAAGATAAAAAATGTCTTTAAATTATTGTGTCACTAAACTACAACCAATCAATTGACTGTAGGTCATAAAGTAACAAATTATACATAATTTGACCATTAAATCGTTTATATATTATCTAGAAAAGATATTTAACACATTTTTTAAATTAAGTGATATTATTATCATTGTTTTATTTATAATATATATATATATATATATATTATTAACAAATTTACTTTTAATGATATTAATAACTATATGTGATAATGAATATAAACAATATGTAAAAAAAATCAAGCTCAATAGAATAACAAAATGCATAGAAAAATTAAATAAATCAAATGAGTAATCAAAGGATAAAGAAAATGAGTAAAGTGGAGAAAATATGCAAGGGAGTTTCAAGAAAATTTAAGTAAAGAACCAAGAAGGAGAAGGGATCAATCACTTTAAGATTTAAAAAATCATTACGATCCTTTTTGTAATCTTATCTTAGTTACTTTAAAGATTTAAGGACTCAATTATTACATGAATATTTATATGTAGAAAACAATTCATAAATCTGTTCATAATTAAGTAACAATTTATTTTGATCTTTAAAGATTTTTTTTATTTTCCAAACAAACTTTAATGAACTTTTAAATTAATTTTAAATCCAAAATTTCTATCGAATCGGTGTATTTTATCTTTGAAAAAACTTGAGATTTGAACTTTTTAACCTAGTTTACATAAAGGTTTGGCTAGCCTAAGAGGTTAGATCGATTAGCCAAAAAATTAAATAGAAAGCTACATAATAGGTATTGTCTATTATGTTAACGGATTGGCTAGTCGAACCTCCATCCATGTAGATTTATACTAATCAAAGGTAAGTATTTGACTATCTAAATATGTCTAAAAACCAAACAAATATATAATAACTAACACTAGGTGTTTGACTAGATGAATATGTCTAAAAATTAATTATTCTAACAAATAATTAAAAAATTCAATCAATTTTGTTGATTGAACCATGAAAACCTTAAACTGACTAATTTTGCAGTTTAGTTTTTAGTTTTTTAGTTTGATTTTAATAACTTTTATTACTAAAAATAGATCAATTTCGTAAATTAATTAATTTTTTATACAATTTTTTTAATTAAATTTCAAATTCTTCAATAAATAAAAGATAGTCTCCTTCAATCATATTTTAAAATTTTTAATTTATTCAATTTTTTATAACTGCCTAGTGCCGGTTAAATCTTTTAAACCTTAAATCTTTTATCTTACTAGTTTAACTTTCAATCCAATTTTTAAAATGTTTGTTTTAACACCTAATTTGTTTGTTCAAAGATAATTTTAGTTAGCATTAGATATAAATAAATCATAACTGAGTTATAATAAGATTCTTTAGTATATTAGAGAGTTGCTAAGAGTCTTCAGTCTGGAGAGAGTTTTTGAATGAATGTATATATTGTATAACATATTTTAAGCCTTGGCCTCTACTTAGTTGGGTTTATACCAATAGAGTTTTTATCAGTAGAGCTTTTTTCTGTAGATCTTTTTTTAGAAGAGCTTTTCTAAAAAGCCAGTTTACTGTTTGGCTTGCATTTTAAAAAGAGCTTTTTTGAAAGAACTTCACATAGTAGACTGTTTGACAATACTAAAAAAAGCAATTTTAATTTTAACTATAGTTTATTTTGTAATAAATATTATTTATGCATATATATATTATTTAAAGTATATTAAACAATATGCAAAGCACAATATATTAATTATTATATAATTTTAAACCATATGAAAAATAAATAAAAATATATCTAACCAAATCTTTTATATTGATTATAACATAAATAAACTAATATCAAAAATAAATATTAAAACATATAAAAATGCCAAATAATATTATATAAATCCCAAAATAAATATTCAAGTTGAGTAAATAGTTAAATACATAATAAACGAGAAGATGAGTTTGTG
>JANKOD010000193.1:33029785-33053597 GCA_026284645.1 Erythroxylum acuminatum | reverse complement strand
ATGGATGAACAGCTCAGGTTGTGCATCAAGCTTGCTCTTGTCAGTCAAGCTCTCAAACCTGATCTTGTCCAAAGCCTGTAAAACAAAAACATTACAGAATTAGGAACACTAACTGCAATTAACTTCACAAAAGCAATATTATCAAGTGAAGAACGTATAAAGCACGCCATATTGGCCCAAAATTAAACAACAATATCAGTAGGACCCTTTTCAGTTCACCTATTTGTTGCAAGTTTAATATGAATCAATCATTTCGAATCTACGAGATGAGAATACATAAAACGATTACAGGACATTAAAGCCAAAATATTCAGAACAAAGGGAAGTTGCAGACAAAAAAGCAAAACAGGATCCCCGACAAAGAAGCATTGAAATTGCAGCAAATTATAGGCGGTTTTTAAAACTATGTTGGACAATTTAATTGGATTTATCATAGAGCCATTTCTCTCCTCCAAAATCTCTTTCACAAACAATCCTTACGACGAAATAGCCAACGGCAGGTTCATAACTTTTTCACCCCCATCGAGTGTAATGAAGCAGCACATATAAAACTATCTCCATCCTCCAAGTCCAACACACTTTTGAACACTTTAGATAACAGATCTTTCTAAGGAAAATCGCAAACTACTTGAAAAAGATCCATACTTTAAGAGTAAGCATAAACATATGACTGTAAATAAACAAAACACAAGAACGAAAAAAAGCAGAAATGAAGGGATCAATAGAAAGATCAAGAGGGGAAAAGGGGTTACATCAGAGGCATTGCTGATGAGCTCGCGAAGGAAGATCTCCTTGTTGCTGTAGAAAGTGTTGATGATCAAACTCAGCAACTGGTTGATCTCCGCCTGGAATGCGAAGGTCTCGGTATCCGACGACATGTTGGCTGCTGTTACTTGCAAATTCTAAAACAACGAGACTCAAGAGAGAGTGCTGCAAAGACAAGGAGACTCTTGATAGAGGGGGCTGCAACAAGGAGAGGAAGTTAAGTCAATGTTATAAAGAGTGAGATTTAGGGTTTCTAGACTCTTCCATTACCCCCATTTTCTCCTTTTCCTTTTCCTTTTTCTTTTTCTTTTTCGTTGATAGCTACCTTTTGGCTGTTTTCTTGGAGAATTAGAAAAGTCAGACATATCATCCGTTACTTATGAATTAATGTTAAATTTTCCTGAAAATAAAAAATAACGTTACTTTGGTTAAATTTCTTAGTACTTTTCCCCATTCCCACTAGCCAATCATGCATTCAGGTCCACATGACACCAGACGAACCAAGGCCATTAAGCCACGCCTCAGGTCATCCTATGCTGACCTCCTGATAGCCCCAAGCCATCTTCAGTCCATTTTCCATGTGTTATCCTTCCATCGTTGGCTCTCATCATGGAAGCAACTCCACTGCATACTTCGCTTCGTTTCCCTTGTCCTTTTCAATTTCCATGGTAAGAATAGTCTGAAATTCTGATCTTTTCTCTTTCTTTTTTTTCTTTAAAAACATTGCCATGTAGAAAACTTTTACTCGCTTTTGGTTATTATACTTGAACGTTCTTCGTGTTTACTACCAGATTACAAGCTTATCTTCTGGTTGATTTGGATGGTTCTGAGACTGGTTTTGCCGGGTCTTTACCAGTTAGAAGTCTTAACTGCTTCCTGTTAAACTCATCACCTGCTAGCCTTAGAATTGAAACATCGAGTGTTATTGGGTATTTTGGAGAAATTTAAGAACTTGAACCTGCAGAAAGAAAACTAAAACAGGAAGAAAATTTTGTTCATATAATTAAAGATTTCACCTTTGCCTTTTGGATCTGACTGGAGAGAAGAAGCTGTAAGGTGGAAAACATTTGGACCTGAATGCTACATATAATATTGATGTTTGTCTTTTGTCTCTTGTTTGTAAAAATTTGAGAATGGTTAAAGCAGAATCATTTCTGTCATGGAGCCTTCTACTTTAAGCTCAAAGCGCGTTTCTGCCCAAAACTATAGAAGCTTCGCATACCATACTCGTGCTTGTCCAAAGCAACCGTTAAACATTCTCACCAATTTCTGCAAGTTAACCCAAATTCTCGAATAGAAATTGATTTATATTCATTGACTGTATGATACTTTCAATATACCAGTGGTAAAAGGCCCAAGGATGTTATGGCCGTGGATTTGCATGAACAATTACCTTCACTGACTGGGAGAAGATTACCAAGGAGGGTGCTTCTGAATTTTATTAGTTTCAAAGCTATCTTGTTGAATCTTCAACCTGTATTTGCTGCACCAATGCCGGAGATGAAGGAACCTGAAGTTGTGCGGTAAATGCTGTTTGTGCCAGCCTTCTTTTTTGTTCCTTTACTACGGTGGCTAGCATCAATGGGGACTAATAGTTTCTCAGTACATGTTATTTATAATTTTTGTATGACATTTTTCTTATGGATTCGAAGAGTCCAGGACAATGAAGCTCGAAAGTGGGGTTTGGATTCAAGGTATCTATTTCCCAACTTCAATATCACCATGTTTCCTGCAGAATTAATATATATATTTTTATGTACTAAATAAGCAACTGTGAATGGTGTTGCCTGTAAGCTAGTTTGGACAAAATTTATAACGAAATGAGTTGTTACTCGTGAGAAGCCTTTGTATCTATCCCTTGTTTCCTCCAATTGATGATCCTCATTATTTCTTTCTCTTTAAGTGGCTTTCTTGGAAATTGCTTCTTGATAACAATCTGGTTTTTCATTGAATTACTGTGTAAAACCGTAAATGCATTATGCTTTATTTCCAAACACTGCACTAAATTGTGCTACAGGTAGTTGCAAAAAGTTGTTTGTTATCTGATAAGCCTGCTTCATGTGAACCTTGCTCCAAGGATGGAAGAATCTCCTGATGTATGTTGGAGTGATATAGCTTCAATCATTTTGTCTCATCTCAAACTTTGATTCATAGAGATTGTTCAAGGACAAGGACCAGAAGCTCATGAAGGAGATGTAGTTGAAGTGAATTATGTATGCCGCCGGTCAAATGGGTATTTTGTTCATAGGTAAATTTTTACAACTTTTCTCAGGTATCTATGGATTAGCTGCTCATTACATGATCTAGTCTTGCATGCTTTCTGAGTCTATCATATATTAAGTGGAGACAGCTTAATTGCATGCAGCACCGTTGACCAGTTTAATGGGGAAAGCTCACCCGTCATACTTCCTTTGGACGAAAAACAGGTGACTAATAAAGCTTCTGATTCATTTGTTCTGCAAATTCTGGTACAATAATTTTGTCCGGTAGAAACATTGTTACAGATAACCGACTGAAGTTCTTGATTCGAACTCAGTTCACGTAAACAAAATGGAATAATACGCGGGTTTGGGCTTTCTTTTAGATGGGTAGACAATGATCATTGTGTCCGTATGGACTTTATGATCTTAGTAGTTTAATCGAGGTCGTGTTCATTGTCTAATAATCGTCTCCATCATCAAACATGTTTGTCATGTTGCAAGTTTCTTCTCTTGACAGATTATTAAGGGCCTGAAGGAGGTGTTGGTTGGGATGAAAGTTGGAGATAAGTTTGAGAGATGGACATCCTTTTTATATTTGGCTTCTGACTACACCACTTGCATTCACAACTTTCATGCTCTGGTCTTCTTTCCATTATCAGATTGGAATCTCCTGCCTGCGTCTCTTTCATGAGTTGTTTTCTTGTAGGGAAAAGAAGAGCATTAATACCTCCTTCCTTGGGATACGTAAATGAAAACTTGAAACCGATACCGGACGAGGTTTGATCATCTGCTTTTCTCCAAGTAACTCCATTATTGTCCATAGTTGCTTCAATCATTCCAATGGCTTCTGGTTGCAGTTTGGCCACAGACGCAGAATTCTATCTCATGCCGATGAGCCTTTGATATTTGAAGTGAAGCTCATGAAACTCCTATAACATCTGTCGTTCCATTGATGCTTCTATCCATAGTTTAATATGAAGCTGGAGTAGCTGCGTGCCAGAAACGGTGCAGTTGGAACTGGAATTCGGATGCTAAATTTAGCCTTATATTACGTGAACTTTTGGGAATTCTACTGGTAATCTTAACACCTTTTCAATCTCATAATCATTTCCCAAAAGAGTCGTACGCACTAGAGCATTCAAATTTGGCCGAGTTATAATGATGGGGTATAAAGCGTCAGCTTTCCCTAGCAAAAGAACCAAGTATCGATAGCCATAACACTGATTTGATTGCTGAACATTCTAACTTCATTAGGCGTAGTTTGGGTTTGGCACGACATCACCCATTCCGATCTGTTAGTTAAACCCAACTTGAGTTGCAAAAGAAACATCCTATTTAGCACAGGAAACACTTGTAATGGACCTCGTCCGACGAGGAAGATACAAACTTTCGGTTGGGCCCGGGAAAATCTACCCATAAGATTCTAGTTTAACAAATCATTTGAGTGCGCCAAGGAAACCAACAAGAAAGAAGCTTAACGTACAAACAAGAACAACTCTTTGACACTTGAAAAGGACAGAGCGAAGAGAGAATCATGGAAAAGATAACACCGGCTTGGTTTACAGGTGGCAGTAGTGAAGATCAATAGAAAAACCCCTCTTATTGGCTACTTTCATGTTGGAACTCATACGCATTGCCCAGATATACAGCTAGTGAAAGCACTGGATTGGGTCTCGTGTTCGTTCTTGAGGCCGCCGTCCGACCCGCCAATGACAGCGTTTCCGGTGCCTTCAACGTGTAAGCATAAAATTTACTTTTAGGCTTCTGTTTGGAAGGTTAATGGAC
Organism: Erythroxylum acuminatum; assembly: GCA_026284645.1. Taxonomy (NCBI): domain Eukaryota; kingdom Viridiplantae; phylum Streptophyta; class Magnoliopsida; order Malpighiales; family Erythroxylaceae; genus Erythroxylum; species Erythroxylum acuminatum. The sequence goes on along the minus strand of JANKOD010000193.1, from coordinate 33,048,846 downwards.
TTGTGGGGGTTTCGGAATTTTTCAGCTATATTATGATGCAAGCCCAAAATGTTATCTTTTCCAAGCTATTGGTAAGGATCTGATTTATGAGTGTTTGTATATTTATACCAAATATTGGTAGCGAGTTTGGGCTATGTGATTGTTCGTGTATTATTGTATTAGATTTGACTCTTCACATATGTATGGTGTGTGTATGAGTGTGCACCTGCAGTTTAACAAGTTTTGATTTGGATAAAGCTATATGTTAGTTCAGCAACTTAATGTTTGATCTATGATGGTTCTTAACTGAAACAATGTCTCTTGTTGGTTGTGAAGGAATTTGCTAACAAGTGAAAAAAAAAAAGGGAACTTTGACAGGCTAAGGAGCTATTATGATAAAAGAGATGACTAGGAAGATTAATTGATCTATCTTAGCTACTCCAAAACTTAAAAAGGGAAGAGGAAATGTTCCAAGTGAAAAATCACTTTCCAAGTTAGACATTATGTTAGAGATTATTTGCATGATGCAGTGTTTTCTAACAAGTATATTGGCAAAGGCTGTTGATTGTGACCTCCTAGTTCTGATAATGATGGTTGAATGACTATCTTCTTCTTTTTTGTTTTTGTTTTGGAAGTTAAATTAACCGGCTATCTTCACCACCTCATCTATTGCAAATTATGATACTTGAACATTTCTAACCCTTTTTTCCTCTTCAGGATTAGCTTGCAGAATGTTTGTTGTCCCAAAAGGTTTAACTAGTGCCAACAATGCCCTTAGTGAATTCTAAGTAAGATCCATTTCCTTGTTGTTGGATTCTTTGGCATAGGTGATGCATTGCTGCTGACTGCAACAAAGTCAAGAAAGAAGGCAGCCGAATGCACAAAGTTACGAATAGTAGGAAGAAAAAAAAAGAGGCCAGCTGTGGATAGTCTGTCCACAACTGGGTATATCCTTTTCATATCAGTTTTCTAAAAATCCCAAAAAATCTCTTCTTCTATTAAACCCTCACAAAAGTTTAGAGAGTGTTTTTCCTATTTAGTGAGAGAGTTAGTGTTTCTCTTTGTAAAATAAGGAGAAGTTGTACTTCTAAATTTCATAGTGAAATTTCTTTTTCTTGCCCTTAGTTTTGATCCTAATTTAGGGATTTTCATGTAAAATCTGTCTATTCATTACTATTCCTTCAGTTCTATTTAGTTGCGAACCTGCTCTAATTCGGTCAATTTTTACAACATGATGTGCAGATATTAAATAGCTTCTCTGAATTTGATCATATGGCTGCTATTTTCTTTGATGTTCACATTCTGGAACATGCCATAAGTACATCTCATGCTTTCATTTGTTAGAGAAATCGATTAACTCTGTCGTAGTGTCTTTAGTCCTCTCATCTTAACTTTTGCTCCTTATCTTGCAACCCACATACTGAAGGAAGTCACTCTTTAAAAGATTACCATACAACTCCTTTTCCAGTGTATAGGCTAGAGTACGTATTAGCTGTACCAACTTATAGTACCTAAAATGTTCACGTGTCATTTTGTCTTATTGAATCTTGTCTATGGTGAATTTAAGTTTTAAGGGAGGTACATAAGCCCTTTTTTGTTAATAGAGGCAACAATCTAGAGCCTATTCACCCTTGGGATGAAAATTACTATCTGCCATCAAAAGCTCTCTCATCCCAAGCAGAGGATAGAGCACAGTGTGATAACTCGTTGTAAGTCTGAGAGCATGCTTCGCCATAAGGTTCGCGCATCAATTTACTTCCCTTGGCAAATATTGGATGCTTGCTTTCCATTCTCTTCCAAGTCACTCCTTGATGTTTTGTATTAATTGTTCGTGTCCATCATCGTTTTCTCCATGTAGCACCTTTGTTAGAAACTTTGTGTGGTTTCTGTAATATCTTTAGAGTTGATGATGTATTTGCTTGAACTTTTGATTTGCAAAAATGGAGAGTTTGCAAGAAAAGTAAAGAAGACTCAAGATTTACTTGGTTCGATAGCACAAAGCTATCTACGTCCAAGGGTTAATCACACACATCGAATTTTACTAGGATCAAGAAAGAAGGTATATAAGAGATTGAGTGTTTTACTGAAACACCTGCAAGAGCTTCCTCACAAACTCCTTAGTAATCTTTTGATAAGTACTCTAGCACTCTCTCAATATTTTTCTCTCTTGAATTACAGAATTGAAATGTAAGCAATAGCTTGTAATGTTGTTCTGTATCTGAAGCTTGAACTTGTCCTATTTATAAGAGTTGAGGATTGTTGCCTTCGGTTGTGTTTGAATGTGTCTGTGTATATTGCATGTGTCTGATGGAACTCGGATTCAATCAAACAGTAATGACGAAAAGAACATAGCAAAAGAGAATGAAGTAGACTGAATAGGACTGATAGTATATTCACTATGACATAAAAGGGAAAAGTACCAACTGCTATTATAAGGTACAACATCCCTCCAACCCAATGCTCTCCTCAGAGGCACGAATACAATTTGAATACCCAGGAAAAGATGCCCTTCTATTCCCTCACAGCCCTATTTAAAGATAACTAGCTCTATAACAAACTGGCCCTCCCACGATAGGCACAAATGATTACATGGAATATTGTTATAACAAACTAACATCTCGTAATCTTATTGAAAGCATTTAAAATTATTCTATTTCCTTGGCATCAAGTTGCCTTAGTCGGATCTTCAGTAGGTGGGCTGAAAGTTGGATCACTCGTGACTGAATTGGACTTCTTCTTCCTCCTCCCATATACCTTCAAAGGCCTATCAGTGTCATGCATGTGCCTCTTTAAAACTCTGCCTCAGTCCCTTTATTCACTTCCATCAGACATTCCTTTTGTGTTTAATGAAATGCTGCGTTTTGCTTATGTTCTCCTCTTACGCTGTGAGTTTTGTCTCTGCTTCTGATGTGTCTCACTTAAGTCTCACATGAGTGACTTAGGTTTAGCACAACTCTTCAGACAATTCATTCGAACATTCGAGAGTCACTTTCTTCGTAAGCTTCAGACACTCCCCTTCCTTTCTCCCTCGATTCTTCATCTGTAATCCTTTGTCTGAGGTGTTTGTGTGAGGGTTTATGGAGAATCTTGTGTTTTTCTTCACAACCTTGTCAATGGCTACCTCACAATTAGTTTCCAATAACACCTTTCTTGTTCCATGCCACCTTGCAAACCGCAATCCATGATACATTCCTAGATTTTCAGTTTTAAGGATGAAATCCATACCCATATTAACAGCAAAACCCTTAATCCAGACTCCATTGTGGTCCCTCAACAGCCCCCCAACTATAGAAGCTGCAGTACTTGGGTTGATAGCTCCATTTACATTCAGTTTCAGGCAACCACGAGCGGGGGGCTGCCATGTCCTCTCTCTATTCTGTTGTGGACATATCTAGTTAAAAAACTTTGCTCACGAGTTATATTAATCTCGTGAACTCTGTTTCAGATATATGTGACTTGTACTGCTAGAATCTGGACTTGGTTCTAAATGTATGTATGTTTCTCTAGTTCCATATTTTCCAAATTACAACTCCAAAGCAAATTTCCCATCCCCCACTCTCACGTATACCCCATTTATTGGATAGATTGTCCTGTAACCAATCTTTGAAAGGCAATGAGAAGAAATCATTCCAACACGACACCAGCACTAGTTGATTTCAGACTAGTTTTGCCCAGCAACAATCCTGTAGAACATGGATCAAGGTCTCCATATCCTCCTCACACCTTGTGCATCGAGTATCCTGAACTACAATCCTTCTAGCTACTTCCCATCGTGTAGAGAGTCGATCCTTGGCTGCTAACCACATAAATAATTTAACCCTTTCCGGACCCTTCCACTTCTAGATGTTTATTCATTTACCATCCTCCATTAAAATTTCATATGTTGATTTAACGGAAAACATGCCACTAGCTGAGTGTTTCCAATAGACTTTATCAGCTCCTTCCCCTACCAGTGGATGCGGCCCTGAAGTGAGGTTCATGAGAAAGCCCAAAGGAAGACTCGACGAAAACAGGCTCCAATTCCATCTTCTGTCCAAATGAGCAAACACACTTACAAATTCAGACACAATATCCTCTGGAATAGCACTCGTCACATAGTTCACTAGCAGATGTTCATTGATCGACCATCTATCTAACCAAAAGTAGGCCATATTGCCATTACCCATAGTCCAATCCAAGCCATCATACAAGTTCTCCCACACGTCGCCAAGTGCTTTCCAAAAAGGGGATCCTTTTCTCTAAGCCTGGTCGGCATGTTGTCCTGAATTCCATATTTTGCTCGTAACGCCTTAACCCACAACTCATCAATATAATAAATCAACTGCCAACCAGCTTTCATAATAAAAGCTTCATTCATCACTTGGAGTTTTCGAATGCCTAACCCTCCATTTTCTCTTCTTCGACATATATCCTCCCATGCCACTAAACTCATCTCGTGATTAGTTGTACATGAACCCCAAATAAACTGTCTAACCTACTGCTCTATCTTATCACATATGTGATACGACAATTTGGTTATTTGCATGGCCAAAAAAGGAAGGCTTTGTAGCATTGTCTTGGCTAATGTAACGCGGCTTGCCAATGACAGACTGGTTGCAGACCAACCCGAGAGTGTTCTCTAAACTTTCTCTAGGATTCCTTTATGTTGCTTGTGATTCATGATCAGCGATTCCAAAGGAGTGAGAGATATACCGAGGAATTTGAGTAACATTCATTCAGGCAAAGCGCGGATCTGTTTTGAGTTATTTCTAGCCATTGGCGTGTTTTTTTTGGCTTCATTATATTTACTATGTTCCTTCCAGTGATTGTACTTGTGCCCCAGAAATTTGCTACGTGTTTCACACTTGGATATTGCTTTATTATGGGTCATTCTTTGCTCTCAGAGACCATTTTTTTATAAGGGAAAGAAAACGAAATTACACAACCATCCTAACTATTGCAGTGTCTGCGGTACAAAAATCTGTGTTGATCACGGCACATGTGGGTTCAGACTGACGTCGGAGGCTCCTGAAGAAAGTGAAGGCCCAGGCTGGCTAAAGCCGCAAGTGAGGCTAGGCTATCTGCACTCTGATTGCCTTCTCAAAATACGTGTTGGAGCTGCACTTTCCATGGTTGTCGCAGTAGCTCTCGGATACCTGTCACCAAACAGTACTGATCAGTCCTTGGAAAATTAGAAGAAGAGAGAATATTGATCACCTCAAAAGAATCGACTTCCAGGATGAGCCATCGAAACTCGATAGGCGAAGCCTGCCCAATCCGGTGAATAAATCCGCCACACCATTGTCCCTGACAGTCCTTTAGCAACCCACCCGCCATCGCAACTTGGTGACCATACTTAACAGCTCCATCGGTATTAAGCTTGACCCAACCTTCTGGTGGTTTGGTCCATCCGACAGGATGCCCCACACCTAACTCTGAGTCTCCAAACACCCTCCATTTCACTGTTCTTGCCCTCTGGATACAGCTAACATATTCCGTAACTGCACGGTGACCTTCGTAGGCCACTGAAAATCCTCTTAAAAAATGCTACGATCCCGCCATTTCCACGGGAACCAGTAGGCCACTCCATAAGTAGTAGACCATGGGGACTGGTGTACCTAGGTATGAGTCTTAAGGTTGGTAGTCACCTATGTCTCTACATCGTGCTGGAAGAAATCTGAGGTAATCACTTCGGGAAAAAAAACCCCAGAATCGTTTAACCTGCAAACAATCTTGAAAAGCATGTAAGATGGTCTCATCTTAACCACAAAAAGGACACGTGTTCTCCAGGGTGAGGTGACGAGCTACAAGTTGGTGGTTGGTCATAAGCTTTTGCTTAAAAAGTAACCAAAGGAAAGCCCAAATTTGTTGGGGTCCAGCCCATTTTCAGATTAAATCTCATTGTCGGGTCTCGATCAGCCGAGGAATTGCCTGCTATAATAGCATATGCGAACGTCGTCGTGAAGCGCCCATGACTAGTAGGCCCCCAAATGGGAATGTCCTCCTCGGAAGAAGCCAGGGTAGAGCGAAATTGGACGAGCTCTAGGCAGACCGCAAAGGGGAGGTACTGCTAGAAAAGGTTCCACTTCCAGTTGCCATCTTCGGTAGTATAGTCCGAAACGATGTTAGAGCGCTCATGGTCGGGAATTGGGGAGATCACTATAGAGCTAAGCGGACCCCAATCCGGCAACCAGTTGTCCAGCCAGAAAAAATTTTTTTTCCCAGTGCCCAGGTTCCATCGTAACCCTTGTCGGATAATAGGCCAAGTAGCTGCTATAACTCTCCAGATAGCGGAAGCCCCTGGCCTACTGCTAGTGAAGGGAGTATGGTCCAGGTCTAGCTTATATTTGGCTTTTACCAGTTTGACCCACAAAGCGGAGGGACGGTTAATTAAGGCCCATCCGAGCTTAGCCAGGAGAGCATCGTTAGTGGTGCAGATATGTCGGAGACCAAGTCCCCCTTCTTTCTTGGGCTGACACGCTTCATTCGATTTAACGAGAGGCAGCTTCCGAGACTCGACAGTGACCCCCCAAATGAATTGTCGCATGGTACGCTCCAGAGCGTCGCAAAGTTGCCGCGGGAGTCTCACCGTTTGCATAGCATAAATGGAGAGGGCAGAGAGGACGGACTGTGCAAGGGTCACTCTTCCTGCTAAGGATAAGGTCTTGGCCTTCCATCCCGACAACCTCTTTTGTGCCGAATCCAAAATATGTTGATAAGTACCCCTCGTGGTACGCTCATACAACAAAGAGACCCCTAAGTACTTTCCAAGATTGCTCGTACAAGTTAAGCGTAATAGCTGACTGAGACTGCGCGCAGTAGTAGGAGCAACATTGTGAGAGAAAAAGATGTAGAGGCCATTCTAATCAACTTGATCATATGATATCAAAATTGGGGTAGGTTGACAAAATCTTGTTTGTGTCAGTTCTATTAAGTACAAATCAGATGCCTTTCTGTTCTTATCAGGTCAATGTGGTTCTGCGTGTTTAATGCCAATTCTGCTCTCTCTTTTCAATATTTCTCTCAAGGCTTCCTTTTACTTTGGGATTTCTAGGCAGTATGGTGGCCACCATCTATGTTTCCATGGTGTTCCAAAGCTATATTGCATACTAATCCTGTATTATTGTAAAAAACTAGATGAAAGGTTTTGCTCTTTAATCTTGTTGAACAATTGATAGACTTCCATTCCGTGCCATCTCTAGTAACTCATTTCTTGTGCAATTGGGTCTGTCCGTTGATCTGGATATGCAAATATATTTGTGCCACTGCCATCTCGTTTCCTCTCATGGTGGCCAATGGAGGTTTTGGGGATTCCTATAAGAAATACACACCTGTCCAGTCTAGTCTGGTCCTTCAATTTTAGAAAGTATAAACAAAAGCTTCTTGTTTCCACCCATTGGGTGTCATCTTCTCCTCCTGAAGGATATGTCGGGGACCGAGTTTCCTCACAGTATTCTGTAACTTTTCTTTTTTCCTTTTATACCAAAAAAAAGGCCTTTTGTTTTGTTGAGGGGTAAGTGCCGTGCCTTTCTATTTCTGTTCTTTATTTCTAGTGGGGGTGCTGGATTCCATTTGCCTAGTTGTGGGCTCTTAATAATATTTAGACCCATTTCTGTTAGTAATTGGAGAGCTTGAAGTTAAGAGGAAAAGATAGCTACCCATCAATGACACACAAGTAGCTTTCATGGGTCTATAAACAATGGAATCTTTGTTGGTTTAGCTTAATAATGCGTTTAATAAACTTTAGGTAAAGGCCATGTTCGATGGGCTTTTGACTATTGACCTTGATTAGGAATATAAGAAAGTCTTTTTGTGTGTGGAATCCTCCCCACTCTATACAAACGACGTGGTATATACTATATGATAACAACAAAGAGATAAAAGAAAGGTTTGTTTTGGGAACAGGAATCCTGAAATTATGGAAAAGATCAGGACATCAAAGAAACAGTAAAAGGAGCAGGGAGTTGACCTTTTGGGTGCTTATACATGACAAAGCCGTGTTTTAGCGAAAAGGGTATTCACAGAAAGCAAAAGAAGGAAACACAAAGCCAAAGTTACGTTCAAATTATAGAACAAAGTTTGCAGGTGATATCATTAGTTGGACAGTTGGCCTAAAATACAAAATCCATTGGTAAAAGGATGAAGAAGAAGAAAGATTTGTCCAAGTTTAGATGGTAACTTGGAATTATTCATGCTTTTTGGTTGAGAGTCCATTACATGATCTACTTTGTATGCAAAGAATGATTGAATCGACTTTGAATGGATGATCCTAGCTTAATAAGCAAGAGAAAGATCAAAAGCCAGTTGATCTAAACTCTGTAATTTTCAGAAATTGTTTAGATCAACTTGGGAATATGGGACACATTATTGGATAATACGATTGTCATTGTAGGACATAGATTTGGCGAAATTATTAAGAGTCAAATCTGAAGTTGGAGGCAAGAGAAAGTGAAGAAGACATATGTGAGAGCAGTAACCAAAATCATTGAATTTATCAGTTTGATTAGATGGGAAAATTAACCTTTCGAGGATCATGGACCCAATGGATGTAATTGATGGAATTTCATTTAAGCAAATGACAAATCTTGTCTTGGATCTATGATGCGCGGTTGCATTATTAGGGACTAAACTATAATTTAAGAGCTTCACGTCATATTTGACAACCTAATTGCACGTGTGCCAAGTACCAAGAAGATCAAAGTCTCGTATATATGGCTCCATTTGGTAGACCAGACCATTCTCAGGGTCCACCATCTTTTGCAAACCCAGTGAGCAGCTTCTTCATACACTTCGTGCCTGTGTGAACATGTGCATTTACAAATTGTGGATGGCTACGTTCTTTTTTATAACTTGTACATCCACAATTCAGGTACACGACACCAATAAAGAGCAAGGACTCTCCCATCTCCACCACCGCTCTCATGTGCAGCTCATCTTGCCAAAACCACAACTGGACAATAATAAGAATATTAAATACCTGCACTACTAGGGCAGGGAGTCGGCAGCATGGTACTGGCATGAGCATGATATCTATAAACTAAGCTGAAGACATTGGCTTGTCTGCTCTTTGCAGCTTCCACTACCCTTTTTAAAGTATATTTACATCTTCTGCCACATATGAAAAACTTGCAATTCTTTTATCAGAACATGTGCCCTTCTATTCCTGGTGTTTCTACTAAGCCATACACATGATCTGATTCCATTTACAAGCACCTTGCGTTGATGAGGTCTGCAAGTTTAGTTGAGTATTTGATCTAGATCCATAACACACTGGATTTTCACCTATCTAGTTTCTCAAGGGGAAAACTTAAGCAGACATTATTTATGGGTGAAAAATGGGATCAACCTTGTTTTTGTATCAGAAAACCATCGCTATCTTACAAATGTAACCTCTCTTTTTTTTTAATTTCCAAGATAGGGGAGCTTTTTTCAAGTTGACTGTGACCAAGAAAGGTAATAAAGAAAAGAAGGTTGGATGAGGGACCATTGAATGTATGTAATACTTGTTCTTCCATGTATGTTTCATCTAGTCTCTCATCTCTTCTTTTGATGCTATTCTTGTCCTTTATTGTTTCTCAAAGTTTGGCTCATTGATATCTTCCTTTACTGTTACTATTTTTTCTTTTGCATAAGTTTTACAATCATGACATAGTATAGATGTTTTGCACATTTACGTGAACACCCTCCAGCTCTACTTGTCAAATTGTGGTTTATATTCAGACAGAGATGGCAGGTGAAGATGAAAAGTTATGTATCTACCTTCAAAAACAAAAGGCCCTTGGGGTCCATTCATTTATAATGTTCTATCATTTTACGCATTCAATCTCAGTAGGAATTGCATGAAAACTTCTGCTTTCTTCCGAATTTTCCGTCGCTCCTGTCTACCAGAATAGATGCATATCAATCCAATTTCATTCATAAAGTAACCAGAATTATGTTCTTATCATCAAGGCTTTGCTTTATTTTATTTCTCGTTCTTCATGGCCAAACCAGAAGTTCCAGCATTTTAATAAACTGTCATAATGATCCTGAAAAGAACCACTTCCATAAATCCTGAGGAATAAACTAGAAAGGAAAAAGAAAAGACAAAGTAATTAACAAACAAAAGCCTAAAACTTTAGTTTCTGATGGTGTTGGTGACATAATAATGCCAAATGCAGTGCCACGGTGCTGCTCATCAGCTAATTCTAATTGTAAGCAATCTCTATTCTTCTTTCTTTTTGTGAACTATTTGAATGTTAATCCACAATCTACAATATAAGCTGATGCGATTGTTGTTCCTTCCACTCGAAGCCAATCTTTGTTTTCTGCTATATTTTAATCCATCATAACTAAGACCACTCGACAGGATTACTAGCTTTGCAGTTCTATAAAAACATACTTTCAATTCTTCACACATTAACATGTGCAGATCGCTACTCAGCCAGATTCCACATCAACATCAATAACCAAAACCAGAATAGGAATAACGAATACAGATTCAGATCCCTTAAATACTTGTAATATTGCTGTAAATGATTGAAAAAGACTCGCTTTTTATGCTGCTGTATTCTCATGACAATTAAGTTGACCTTTTATTTTTGGTGTACTGTTTAGTAGATCTTTAGTTAATTCAGAAGTTAATTTAATTGAAAATGGACAAAGTCTATAGTAAGGTTTTCTAATCCATTGAAAAATTAAAATTTCAAAATAAACAGTGACCACATTTTTTCATGGACCACCACAAAAGGCACAATCATCTTTACTTTATTGAATCTAGAGTGAAAACATTCAACTGTATCTGATCTTGTATCTACATTTATCAGTTACAGGGTAAAGTTCAATTCAATCAACAATAAGAAAAAGATACTAATCTTTGATTTAAACCAATATGAACCATAACCATATCTGTCAATCAAGAATCTTAGATTTATGAATTTCACTTTCTTAACTAACTTTGACATGACTACAAAGGATGAAACAAGGTAGTTCTACATGACTGCAAAAAGAGTTTAAAAAAAAAAAGGGAAACCTGGATTAGCAGTCATTGTATAATCACTACAGCTTTTTCGGTAAAAATTGATCAAAGTTATGTCCTTGCTACCATATGTAATGTAAGAAACAGAGCTGGCGTTTGAAAGGGAACTACAAAATAACCTCTTTTTTGAGATTTTGACAGCAACAACCAAAAAGTGCGTTACAAGAACACCCACTTGAAAAAAACCAAACATCTATCTGCATCAACCTCTGTTAGCTAACAACTAGACTAATGCCATTAATAATAAAAAAATTGTAAAAAAGAAGGTGGTCTTGGATCCAGATCTTCTGCATTTCTTCTATAAACAAAACATGGGGTTCCTCCCTCAACAATCCCAAAACAGATAAACTGTTCTCAACTCTTAACAATGCCTGCATCCCCAAGGAATCTCTCACTTTCTCCCAATATCTTCTCTTTCACCTTGCTTCTATCAATAAATTCTCTTCTCTTTCTTTCTTGTCACTCTGTAGATGAACAAGGACGAGCTCTTTTGACATGGAAGAACAGTTTAAACAGCTCAACAGGTGTGTTGAATTCGTGGAATCCTTTAGACCAAAGTCCATGCACATGGTTCGGGGTCAGTTGCAACTCAAATGGCAACGTTATCGAGATAAGCTTGAAAGCAGTTGATTTGGAAGGTCCACTACCATCAAACTTTCACTCTCTCAAGTATTTGAAGACCCTTGCCCTTTCATCTACCAACCTCACCGGTTCGATTCCCAAAGAGTTTGGAGAATATCATGAGCTTAGTTTCCTTGACCTCAGTGATAATTCTCTCTCAGGTGAAATCCCGGAGGAAATTTGCAGGTTAAGCAAACTGCAAAGCTTATCTCTCAACACAAATTCTCTTGAAGGTGGGATTCCAGCTAATATTGGAAACCTTTCAAGTTTAGAGTATTTGACTCTCTTTGACAATCAACTCAGTGGTGATATTCCAAAGAGCATTGGAGCTTTGATCAGGCTGCAAATTTTCCGAGCTGGTGGGAATAAAAATCTTAAAGGTGAGCTGCCTCAGGAGATTGGAAACTGCACCAACTTGGTTGTGTTAGGCCTTGCTGAGACCAGCATTTCGGGGAATCTTTCTTCATCGATGGGAAAGCTGGAAAGAATTCAAACTATAGCCATTTATACTGCACTTTTGTCTGGTCCTATCCCAGAAGAGATTGGAAACTGTAAGGAGCTGCAGAACCTATACTTGTATCAGAATTCCTTATCTGGTCCGATCCCGAAACGAATTGGGGAACTCACCAAGCTTCAGAGTTTACTCTTGTGGCAGAACAGTTTAGTAGATACAATCCCAGACGAGCTTGGAAGCTGCTCTGAGCTCAAAGTTATTGATTTATCTGAAAATTTTCTGACAGGAAGCATACCTAGAAGTTTTGGAAACCTTTTGAAGCTCCAAGAGCTTCAACTTAGTGTTAACCAGTTATCAGGCACCATACCGATTGAAATCGCAAATTGTACAGCCCTCACTCATCTTGAAGTAGACAACAACGATTTATCGGGTGAGATAACTGCGGCTATTGGAAACCTTAAGAGATTGACTCTTTTCTTTGCGTGGCAGAACAATCTAACTGGTAACATACCAGAGACTCTGTCAGAGTGCAATAGCCTCGAAGCTCTTGATTTATCTTATAACAACTTCTTTGGTTCTATACCCAGAAAGATTTTTGGACTGAAAAATCTCACCAAGCTACTGATACTTTCAAATGAATTGTCCGGCTTCATATCACCTGATATAGGAAACAGCACCAACTTGTACAGGTTGAGGTTAAATGGAAATAGACTGGCTGGTACTATTCCATCGGAAGTTGGAAATTTGAAGATTTTGAACTTCCTTGACTTGAGTGACAATCATCTTGTTGGAGGTATTCCCCCGTCTATAGCTGGATGCAACAACCTAGAATTTCTTGATCTCCATTCAAATGGAATCACAGGTTCTATACCTTCCACCCTACCCAAAAGCCTACAGTTTCTTGATGTTTCAGATAATAGGCTTACAGGTATATTGGCCCCTAGCATTGGTTCATTGACAGAACTAACCAAGCTCAATTTGGCAAAGAATCAACTTTCTGGTGCTGTCCCGGCTGAGATATTGTCGTGCAGTAGGCTACAGTTGCTAAATCTTGGGGGCAATGGTTTCTCTGGAGAAATTCCTAAGGAACTTGGTCAAATTCCTTCTCTGGAGATCTCTCTCAATCTTAGTTGCAACCAATTCTCTGGAAGGATCCCGTCTGAACTCTCCGGTCTCACCAAGCTTGGAGTGCTTGACCTCTCACACAACAAGCTTGAAGGCAAGCTAGATGTTCTGGCAGCCCTTCAAAACCTTGTTTCTCTTAATATCTCTTTTAATGACTTCTCTGGTGAATTGCCCAACACCCCATTTTTCCGTAAGATTCCTCTCAGTGACCTTGCTTCAAACCAGGGTCTCTACATTGCTGGAGCAGTAGTGACACCAGCTGATCGAATGGGAGCAGATGGACGGGCTAGATCAGCGGCGAAGATGGTTATGTCTATTCTCCTCGGTGCAAGTGCAGTCTTAGTTCTCCTAGCAATCTACATGCTAATCCGAACTCGTATTGCCAGCAGTAGGATGATGGAAGATGATAATTGGGAGATAACTTTATATCAGAAGCTTGACTTCTCCATTGATGACATAGTTAAGAATCTAACGTCATCAAATGTAATAGGCACAGGCAGCTCTGGAGTAGTGTACAGGGTGATGATTCCAAATGGTGAGACACTAGCTGTTAAGAAGATGTGGTCATCAGAAGAGAATACGGCATTCAATTCTGAAATTCGGACACTTGGTTCAATCAGACACCGAAACATTGTCCGTCTTTTGGGCTGGGGTTCTAACAGAAACTTGAAGCTTCTCTTCTATGACTATCTGCCTAATGGAAGCTTGAGCTCGCTTCTACATGGTGCTGGCAAAGGAGGGGCTGAATGGGAAGCCAGATACGATGTTGTGTTAGGGGTGGCTCATGCACTAGCATACTTACACCATGATTGTGTGCCAACAATTCTTCATGGTGACGTTAAAGCCATGAATGTGCTGTTAGGACCAGGCTACGAACCTTATTTAGCTGACTTTGGATTAGCAAGAGTTGTGAACAGCATTACTTCAGATGACTTATCAAAACCCTGTCAAAGACCGCACCTTGCTGGTTCTTATGGATATATGGCTCCAGGTATTCTTCAGTCTAATTATTCGTTTCAGTTCACTTCAAAAGGAAGATTTCGTTAAGGAATCTTTGCTTAAATTTTGTTGATTTTTTTCTTTTTTATGATTGTGTAGAGCACGCATCAATGCAACGTATCACTGAGAAAAGCGATGTGTACAGTTTCGGTGTTGTACTTTTAGAAGTTCTAACAGGAAGGCATCCCTTAGACCCAACATTGCCTGGTGGTTCGCACTTGGTTCAGTGGGTTAGGGACCACCTAGCTACCAAGAAAGACCCAGTTGACATTCTTGATCCAAAGCTTAGAGGAAGAGCTGACCCTACTATGCATGAAATGCTCCAAACATTATCTGTTTCATTTCTCTGCATAAGTAGCAGAACTGATGATCGTCCTACAATGAACGACGTGGCTGCAATGCTAAAGGAGATTCGACACGTTGAGGCCTTAAGGCCTGAAGTTGATATTTCAAAGGCTGCTCTAACAACAGTTCATTGTTCTCCTCCCGCTAGGATTGTAGTTTCACAAGGTTCTACTAATTGCTCCTTTGCTTTCTCCGATGATTCCATCTGACATTAGTGAAAAGAGCGCAATCGGAGTGGGAAGTCAAGCATAATTTTGTCCCTTCTCATGTTCGTTTCTCATAGTGTTGTGATTCCTGGCAGTATAAGTTGTAATCAATAATTTCTAATGGATAGTAATATTAACAAGAAGTACTAGTTGAGAGGTTTGGATTTGATAAATTTGGGTGGTAGACTAGGCAGTAGGATGGCAATTTGTTATTTGGATAGATGCGAGAGAATGAACGCAGAGAATGCAAAAGCTGGACCAATGATTGCTTGCTCTGGATCTGTACAATTGTATTTGATGTATGCAATATGATTCTCTCTTTCGCTTTCTATCTCCGCGCTACGAACACAGTCGAACAAAGTATTTCCATCCACATGGTCCCCAGGTTCCTTAAGCTCACATGTTCATGTGCTGTCTGAGAGGGACTTTCCAGCGATGAACCAAAAACAACTCTTCTAAGACAGGCTAACCTTGGTTTAAAAGACTCTTTATTTCATGTCCTAATTCAGAAGCACATGGACTTGCAGGACCATCGTACCTTTCTTTATAAGAAGCAAAATAATGTCTTGTAAACTAACCCTGGTCACATGCAATGGCATTGGAACCCACATCAAAATCACAATCCCGACAAAGAAATCCAACATCTTATCTCCTAATAGTACAAGACCTCAAGCTGCATATTTTGAAATCCATCTAACGGTCAGGTTTAAGAGTTTATGCGTAAGCTATACAGCACAGAGGAACCAAGAAGACCTAACTACTGACTTTTCTGAGCTACACGTAAAAACGTTGACTTTTGATCCAACATAATCAACAAGATCTTATTAAAAGAACTGCAGTTCACGGGTACACGAATTATCCCATTTTCAGTAGAAACAATCCTGTGTCACTTGCTGCTTTGTCTTGGAGCAATGCCACCATGAAGGTGGACTTACATTCTACACGGATTAAATGTCACTAAAGCAGGCTGACGCAAGATGAAATGTAGCACAGTAGGGGCTGCAGTGGCCAAAATTTTGGCCACTCCTGCTGATGGAGACACTAACTCTAGCCATTGTCTAAATTTGAAACGGCCCACATTTCTTGCGTGGCATTTGGGTGATCCTTGTTGCACTCCAAGTGAGCTTCTAATTTCTTCAAAACAATGCAGATGATGCCAGAGTCAAAACTGTTTCTAGATTTACGTGTCACTTTAGGAACATCCTGACCACGTAGCCACTGCTCGGAAGCCTGAACCATTGGATGATCCTGGATTCTATATGCCAAATCTTTGATCTTGATCTCCATGTTCACCATCATTGCCTTCTCCATGTCACCATCGGTTACAAAGCCGGTCAATCAATGCGGCTGCAATATTTAGTGGCCAACACCAACTTTTGAAAATAACAGATTGAAAGAATGATCATTCTGTTTCAACTCTTGCTTTTTTGCTCGTCTGTTCAGGTGGATTTATCACTAACTGTTGCTAAATAAAACCAAGATTCACTACAACATCATATACTTCTCAACATATATGCAGCAGTTGAAAGAGCAATTTCTTGCTGTTAATACATATTACGAGGCAGTTTAGTAGTATGAAGTTTCCATGCCAAAACATTACTAAATTCACCCATACTTTAAATTCATACGGCCAGAGTAACTGGTCATAACCCACACACTACCATAATCAGAGTTACCCAGTTTTACCATTAATCTACAGAGTTCTATATTGCTTCTGGCCCTATCCAGACCGTATGCGTTCTTCCCATCAAATAAAAGATATTTAAGTTGCCTACTGACTTACCTATTGTCATAATGAATGTTGAAAACCTAATGCTTTCTCTATATCAGCAATCACAAGAACAAAATAGACAATTAGTGAGACACGTCACAATAATTATTGTTTGATCCCTCCTCCAAAGATCTCTTTTTTAGCCATATTGCAGTAACATCCCAATGATTCAGATGCCACAGAACTACAATTACAATGCTAGGTTTAATGAAGAATACATGATTTAATTATATGGCCAACTGCAGTAGCTTACAAAACATAGACTTGAGAATAAAACAGAAATTGGTCTGGAGAGAAGATAGCTTACTTCCTTGATACAGCTCCTGGATGACCATCTAGAACGAGAACTATTTCTGCATACCAGCTATTATTTATCAAGTGGAAACATCAATAACTTGTGAAGCACATCTAATAAAATTTATAGAATATTCCGGAACTTGTGGAAGCACAAGAGTTCCTTGCAAAAACTATAAATGGATTCATGTCCTTAAAATGCAGTGCATACAGAGAAAACGAAAAATGGATCTGATGAACAGGAAACACTCAATATGGGCTAGTTAGTCACCTGTTCCATAAAATTGGACACCAGTGCCTCTTACTGTCTTACAACTTGAAGAGAAAATTCTTCACGTATAGTTTCATTCTCAGCTCAACAGTTGTAAATGACCTGCAGGTAAGTAGTTCCGCCAGGCACAAGAGGAAGCTAAATCGAATTTCTTCCATAAACAACAGCTATCAATAACAGGATAAAGAATTGAGCAAAAGCAATTGAATGATCTCAACATCTTTACATCACTGAATATCCAAATTTACAGTTCGGTGCATAAATTTTCCAGCAAATTCTTTGCAAAAGAGCATGCAAGCTTAAAAATTCGTAATAGTAATCATATATGCTGCTGTCTAAGAAATGACAAAACATATGCTTATGTCTAAGCAAAAAGCATGCTTTATTCTTGTAGCAAATAACTTAACTGCCACTTTCTCAGCTTCTTGCTTAGTTAAATAGACGTTCTTTTGGAATCATTATCTCCTCTATAACATCCTCAGGCTCTTCCAGGGTTTTGTTGCTCACAATCCTCAAGATCATATTGACTTTCTTTGATACATGAAATATTTTGGGTGCCGTTTGACTGTTGTCTTTTGCGGTTCATTAATCTTGGAGGTGTCTAATAGGAACCCACGAGCTATCATAATCCCTGCCTTCTAAACACAACATTGCAGCGTTTCTATTTCCGGTAAAGATCAAAGCTTTATTATCAGAACAAACATGAAAACCTTCAAATTTCAAATAATCAAAATTAAACTATGAAATCAAATAATCAAATTTAAACAGCAAATAAATGAATGCTTAATTGCATAACTATAGGTTCAGAAAATTATGCCCAATTTTCAGTATAAATCAAAACAGATATTTTTGTTCTTGATTCCGTTATAAACACTTAGTTGATTCCATTTCCTCAAGTTTTGAATCAACCAAACATTGGAAAGGGACGAAGCCTCATGTTTCAGTCAATGGTAAAACCCTAATTATCAAAGAAAGAATGGCTGTATTGCAGAACAGAGAGAAGAAGCAGGCGCTAGAAGTGACAAAGTGTTATTCGTTGTTAGTTTACAACCGTTAGGTACCTTAAGAATTCTATGACAAATTTGAGGTATCATCCACAGATCACTGCACTGGTCATAACAAACTTGTTGACGTGGCAGGAAGTTTTCTCTAACACCCCTTGCAAGCTGGAGAATGTTGGCTGAAGGAAGAAAGTAACATTCCTAGCTTAAATAGAAGCTGCCAGTGCTAAGCAGAAGGAAGGATTTTGGTGAGAACATCAGCAAGTTGACATTTTGTTGACAAATATGTGAGTCGCAACAGACCTTCCATGATTTTATCGCGTGTGAAGTGACAATCCAACTTTATATGCCTAGTTCTCTTATGAAAAATTGGATTCTTAGATATGTGCAGAGCACTTTAATTGTCACATTGTAAGAGAATATGCTTAAGATTCAAGATACTCAATTCCTCCGAAAGCCTCATGTAACTTCACAGGCAACCTGCAACATGGCTTTTTATTCAGCCTCTGCAGATGATTTAGAGATAGTACTTTGCTTCTTACTCTTTCAACTATTAGGAGATTGACCAAGTTGAATTAAAAAACCAGTGATGGAGCACCAAGAGGTTAGAAAATTGGCCCAATTCAAGTCTAAGAAAGCTTAAAGTTTGAGCTGAGTGGTAGCTCTTAACAAAATACCTTGACTAGATGTGCCATTAATATACTTAAGAACATATTCCAAGCCTACAAATGGCGTATTCAAGGTTGTTGCATAAACTAATTCAACTTTTAAACAACAAATGCGAGATCTAGTCTCGTATGGGCAGTGTTTTGTATTTCGTACCGTACCGGCCGGTACGTTCCGTTTCGGCCAAAAACCGGTACCGGTACGGGTGTACGTGGTACCGGTCAAAAATACCGGTCGGTACCGGCCAATTTCGGCAGTACCGGCTGGTACCGGAAATTTTAAAAATTTGGGGGACTTTTTTGCAGAACTTTCAAAATTTCCCTCCCTCCCTCC
>JANKOD010000193.1:33014282-33029685 GCA_026284645.1 Erythroxylum acuminatum | reverse complement strand
CAATATGGACTATTTTGCAATTTTTAAAAAGTTTAGGGACTATTTTATAAATTTAAAAAATATTCCGAAACGGTACCCGGTACGACCGGTACCGGTACAGTTCCGTTCCAGAGCCCAATTCAGTACCAAGTCCGTTACGGTATTCAGAACATTGAGTATGGGTGAGGTAATTGAGTTTCCCAATGAACATTTTGTAATAACTAGAATCAGGCTAGAGCTCTCCAACATCAGCAGCCAGATGATGATTAATACGTAAGGGGTGGATACACTTTTAAGATCAGGAATTCTAGTTTCAGATAATAGTTTAGTAGTAAATTTCTTTTGAGTGAGCATAAGAAGTATAACCAACTTCAAGACCTAAGAAATAATGCAATTTGCCTAAGTCTTTGATACTAATTGTTGAATGAAGATGTTGTTTTAAAGCCTGAATTTCAGCAAGTTTAGACCTAGTCACAGATGTGTCATCAATATAAATAGCTACAATGATAAGATTATAACCCTTTTGCTTGAGAGATAGGGAGTAATCATTCTTAGATTGAATATATCCTAGCTGAAAGAGAGATGGACTGATTAGCAAACCATTGCCTTGATACTTGCTTGAGGCCATAAAAGGAATTTTTAAGTTTACAGACCTTGTTATGATCAATATCTATACCCTCGGGATTGAATATATCTATCAACTTCCCTACTAAGAGCCATTGTTTTGCTCATTGAAGGGAACTGAAGAACGCATTTAGTAGGTGTAAACAACAAGTTAGAGGAAAGTTGTTTTGTTAACTTATTGGCTGAAAGGAAATTGACATGCAGTACATGAGAAAGGGCAATATTCGAGGATAACTTGATAGTACCAATGTGTTTAATCGGGCTTTTCTACTATTAGGTGTAGTAATAGTGCAATGACGTGAAATAGGTTTATAAGTATAAAAAAGGAAGGTGGAAATCAAGTCGGCTGTGGCAGAGGCCCTTGCTTTGCGACATTGTTTGCTCTAGGCCATACTGTGTTTTTACTGATTGCCAGTCATTATATTTCGTTATTCATTCCTCGTGTGAGGATAATTCTGTTTTTAGTTTGCTAGTGTCTGATTGTAAGGCCATTCTTGTTTCTCGGCCGGATATTCAGATTTTTTGAATTAGGCGTCAAGAGAATAGGTGTGCCCACTTGCTAGCGCGTGACTCTATTCGCCATGGCAGGTTTCACTTATGGGTTGATCTGCCTGATGTGTTGTTCGAGATTTATTCTCATCGCTTTTAATCTATTATCTTTTCTTCAAAAAAAAAGTATAAAAAATGTCAAGAGTTGGGGTAATATGATCAGTAGCTCTACTATCAATTATCCTTTTTCATATTAGGCTTAGAAAAAGAGAGACATAAGCAATTACGTGCCATTATAATAGAGGATGCAAGATGATCGAAGGAAGAGACCTATAAATTGTGATGAGACAATAATGCCAGGAGTTGTTGATACCGTTCAGCAGTGATAGGAGGAATAACATCGGAAACTCCATTAGTTTGAGCATTAGAAGTGCCATCAAAATCACGAATGTTAGTTGGAATATCAGAACGACCCATAGTAGCAGCCAACCTTTTATTTCTAGCATTTCTTAGTTCAGGATGAAGGTTAAAGCAATGCTCCATAGAATGTCCAGGAATCTTACAACGTGTGCAAAAATAATTGTTTCTTTTACTGAAGTTGATCCTTTGAGTAACAGGGCCAAAAGTTCCAAAATTATTGAAGAATCTCTATAACTTCTACTGTGAAGCCAAGGCCAATAAATCAAAATTAAGTGGACTAGTAGCAGTATTATAAATCTCTCTTTGTTGTTCCTCTTGTAATACATGGGCTTGACTGACAGATGAGAATATTACTTCTAATCACTTTGTAATCATCATTTAGGCCTATAAGAAATCACATAACCTCTAATCATGAATAATCTTATTGAAAACTTGGCCAGGACCACAAGTACTAAAGGGAATGTTCACCAAAGAAGAATATTCATCCAATAGTTTTTAAAGTTTGGTAAAAAAATGAGGCCAAAAAGAGAGTACCTTGGTTAAGTATACAAGTCTCTTTTTGTACTCGATAAATCTTAGTCCCAACAGAATGACCATACATTATCTCCAATTCTTTCCATATCTCTGCTGCAGTAAAGCAATACAACAAACTATTGACAATTTCTTCATCTACAGAATGTAGAATCCAAGAGATTATCATGTTGTTGCATCTTTCCCATTGCACATACAGAGGAGATTAATCATCTGGTTTAGGATGTTTTCCATTAACGAAGCCAAGTTTGTTGTGGGCAGAAACAACAACTTCAGCCTCTAATTGGTAAAACTGTCACCAGTAAGAAGTTTTGCTGAAAGCCTAAAGTTTGAATGATCAAAATGGTGTATATAGAACTCATAAGTCGGATCAGTGGCAAATGAATTGAAAAAGTCTTGATTAGGACGTGATTGGAATGTAAAGGAGTTTTAGATGCCATTGAAATCAAAATACTTATTGAGGCAAAACCCCTAACAATGAGAGTGTTAAAAAAATGGCGCTGAATTTGCAGAAATTATGTAAAGCTAGACAAACTGATGAAACAAAATAATTAAAAAATGTGACAATCCAGTCGATCTCAATCAGGCTCTAACACCATGTTACATTTTGTAACTTGATATTTAGACCTTTATAAATAGCATAAATGGCAGAATGTTAAACATAGAAAAAGATATAAGAAAGGTTTGTATCTTATTGGCTCTTCTTTGTACATGTTTATATACAAAAGAATAAAAGGAATATATTCATTTAGTTAGCTAAAACTGATTGGTTATCTAGTTATAACAAACCTGTTGATGTGGCAGGAAGTTTTCTCTAACAGTGAGCTACCTGAGCAGCTGAAAAGGGATGAGTAAGAGGGACAAAATGACTATACTTCTTAGGCGATCAATCACTATCATGATTATCGTATACCCTTCTAGCTTGGACAATTCCTCGATAAATTTTAAACTAACATCATTCAATACTTACTCTAGTATTACCAATATTTGAAGCTTTCCTGGGCTCGCAATTGGCTCATATCTATTACTCTAACATATTACACAATGAAAAATAAAATCCTTAATATGACTTATCATTTTTCTCCAGAAAAAATACAACTAGATGCATTTATAAATTCTCACAATTCAAAGTGTCCTCCATTGGTTGAACTATCGACACTACAAGAAATATGAGGATTACTGATGGTCAAAACTGACGGTATTATTATCGATGGAATAAAATGACGGACAAAGGTGTCGTTAATACAACCGTAGGTAATTATAACAACGGAAAGTGTTTTGTCATTAATCGTTTACAACTGTTATCTACCTTTAACTACTCTCTACTAGCAGTTATACATCGACCACTAATATTATTACAATTTTTCTATCATTTTCCTACATCACTAATCTAAACAACATTGTTCTTTTGTTCCCTCTTTATGTAAATATTGTCGTATCCTTCTAACTATCATCTTCTTCTTCCTGTATCTCCTCTCGTTCTTTTGTCTCATCACTTTACCAATTATTGAAGATTTTTAGGGGGAGTTTCAGGCAAGGATTATTATCATCCATGTTAAAAATTAAAGTCCTAGTTCCCAGCCCAGAAGATAAATAAAGCCAAACTTAACTTTGGATTCTCAATAAGCCTTTCTCTAATTATGAAGGTAAAAAAATATAAAAGTCTCTTATGATTTTACAAAAAGTATAGATTTAACCTTAAAGTTTTCATTAAAAAAATTGAATCATAACATTTCGAAACATTTAAAATGAACCTTAATATTTGTAAAACTTTCAAAAGAACCTTGATTGACAGGAATTCAAATGAAGTTAAGTCTCTGTCTATTATGTGCCATATCAATGCTAATATAACATGAGTTTAATATTTCTAATGGTATATAGTACAGTAAAACTCACATGTCACATTTAAATTAAATTAAATTATTTTTTAATTATGTTAAGATTTTAATAAAACTTAATTAACCTAATTGAACTTTAATATATTTTAATTTAATTAATTAATTTAATTTAATCTTGATTAATCAAAATTCTCAATCAGGGAAAACATTATGCCTAATCTATTTATATAAACCTTAATTATATAGTTCTCTTTATTTTCTGCTTAAATTCCCAATTAGTTTGGAAATCGAACCCTTTTAAAATTATTAATTTGGAAATTTTCACTTTTGCCTTTGTTTAACAACAAAAGTTGGAGTAAGGAGCTTTGTATTCACTTTTGAAAGAATTTGAACTAATTATGTCATAGTTGAGAGTTTTTGGAAATTGAGTCCTTGATAACTTCTCCTTCATTGATGATGAACTCCTCTTTCTGCTTATGTAAAGGTTCAATTATGTCACTCTATTTAATTGATAATGATGCTTAGTTTTATCTTTGCACTTTGTGTTTTAGTTTTTGTAGGTAGCTAATGTAGTGACAACACTCTATAATTGTTAATGTCCATGCATCCTCTTAAGAACAATGAAGACAATTCAAAGTTATAACCTAATACAAATGAACACACTAAGATAGATACACCATACAAATAGGCAAGCTCATAATGCCATAAATTTTTTAATTATTAGCTCCTAAATCTATCTCATGTTGAAATTATTACCATCACAAAGTAAATATTGGATTTATAGTTATATTATACTTGGAGAATGTGTTATAGTGCATTGATAGAATATTATGCCAAAAGGGTAAAGATTATGTTTTATTATTAATAAAACATTCTTCTTTTATTGATTAGGAAAAGGTGGAAGGTTGAGGGATTGGTGGGATTTAAGGGTAATTATAAAGCATCTTCTTTCTAAAAGCAATGAGGCTCTTTCTTGTTCCTACGAGAATCATTCTCCAAATAGAATGGAAGTTTTACAAGTGATAATTTGGATAACAATAATCTACTATTTTAATTATGCAAGATTAGACAAAATGATGGAAATTTCACCATAAAGCTTTTCCATTTTAGTTTATAAAAGAATAGAGAATTTGTTTGAGCAAAACTTTTCCCTAAAGTCTTTGTAAGTATATCATGTAATCCTCTATTAACAATATCTATTTTTCATAAAAGCTATAGGCTTTAAGAAACACTACTTCTTAATATAGAGGCCCCTAGTCTTTTCAAAGTAGTATGCTCTGTCATAATATATTCACCTTAAAGAATAAACCTAGGAATACATTATTCATGATTTATGCTTAATCTTATCCAGTAAACTCATATATGACTACTTATAAATGGTTTAAAGAACCATTAAAAACTTCTCTTTTTTAAAGAATTTAGTAAAAGCTCTACATAAGTATAGAACATCATAGACTAATCACTTTTTCACTATGAAAAGCATTCCTACTTATAGATTATGAAGTCCATCAATAATAAAAACACAATCTAATTGATAGTCTTTGATGAGCAGTAAAAATAGTCTTTGCTCATTTGTGATGCAAGATTCTCAAATTTTCAATTTTTGTAATATATGATAAAATTTTGTGAATTTTAGGACTGTACAATGTTATATATGTAGTTATTGTGGTAATTGCATTGACAACTCCTAAAGCTAGGGAGTCCTTGTCATCCACTAGTATAGTATTAAGTTTAAATACTCTCCTTAGTATGGCTTTTTTATCTGTGGGTATATGACCTTAATATTAGTTGTAGACCAGAAAATTCAATCCTTGATAAGTTGCAATACATGTTCACACAAACTTGGAAATCATATTTTCTTATAACAATCACCTACAAATGTCTCAAGCCTTTTTCAGAAATGGTAGAAAACATTATGACATATTTGTAGGGTATATCCATATAGATCCCATGCCTAAAAACTCAGATTTATCTACCAATCCTCATAATATGTTTGTTATAACCCTTAGAAACTTCGTATACCCCATCTTTATTCTAAACTATTATCTATTGTGTTGCATCTTTTTTGTTTTTCTTGGATTTCCTAACAATAGTTAATGCAATATCTAACTTATGTTCATGCATAAATTGTATCATATCCACATGCATCTTTATCACCATGATTCTAATTATTTCAAGCATGCTTATTACTATCTTGTCTGTAGTTAGTAAGATCCACCTATTTAAAGTTTCACTTATTTTGTTGTCAACCACTAGACATTTCAATTCAAATGATTCTTAAAATTTTTCCCATCTTTCTTTAGGTTGACCAAGCCAAGTTCCAAAACTACCCTCTCAAGTCCTTTATCTTGTATTTCCTTTTCCAATCATGGTACATGTGTCTAGCATATATTCGACGTGTTGTATTTATAAGGTCACCCTTACTGCAATGACCAATCCCTACAACAATTAAAAAATTTATATAAACTTTAAAAATGATGAAGATTAATTATAAATATATGAGGATGAAGTTACCTTTTTCATATCAGATATGACTATAATTATTTCACCGTCATCCAATTCCAATTAGATGTTAGTAAATTCATGAACCAACTCTATGTATCATTATTCTCTTCCTCCATAATGATCAATGCTAATGGATACATCTCTCTATGCACATCCCTACCTACTAAACAATTAGCTTTGGAACTTGTCTTGAGAAAGTATCCATTTTAAGTTGGTAGGTAACTCATTGGCTCCTTTTGAAGGTAGAGACTAGAAGGAAAATTATGGTGTCCTAGTGATTATGTATACTGGTGAGAGAAAGATAGTCTTTTGTATGTGTGAGAAAGCATAACTTATAAAACAAAAACGGTTGATCTTAAAATAATTAAATTAATTGTTGTCTCACCTTCAACCAAATGAAATGATCTTAAAATAATAAATTCATCTGGAAGAAAATATTGCATCTTATTGGACTCTGTACAAATGCATAGGCATTAAAAAATGTTATCTTGTTTATAAATTTAATATAGAAGTGGCCATCAATAATTGCTTCTTAAAGGGCAGTAGATTCAAGAAAGAAAAGACATTAAAGAGAATTAGTGCTTTTGACAGAAATGTGGATATATGAAATTGGAAGTTAGCTATGTTCCAAGCAAACTTAACCCCACCTAAAAGAAGGGAATGCCTGATGGAAACAAAATGATGTATCTGAAAATATGCATTCTTCTATGTTTGGTTGCAACCTTCGCAAATGAGTTTGTTCTGCACATGTATTTGCAATAAAATTGTAGAACTTATTTGCATATATTGTTAAAATTCATTTATTAAAATATTAAAAGTATTTTTAAAGTAAATAAAACCAAAAGAGGTCCATCATTTTACCTCATTTTTTATTTTTTTCAATTGGTTGAATCAAAGCTTACTGACTCACTATTAGCTTTGCTTTTCAATTCAGTCATTCTTCATAAAAGTCATGCATAGTTGCAATTTTTGTGTTTTCTCCCAATAAGCATGTAGACTAATGGTAAGAAAACTGAAAAAGAACAAGTCTTGTACATGACAATGGTAGGAAAAACCAACACAAAGAAGTGGTGAGGATATAAAAATTGCAATCTTTGAATTATAGTTCAAAAGCCTGGTGATGATATTTCTTTGTCAGGACACATCAACTGTTGGAAGGACTAATCATGATCTACTTACTACCAAGGAATGACTTGGCTTCAACTAAGCACACCTACAATTATCAAGCAATTGGACATCAATGGATTGGGAGGACTAATAACTCAAAATGCCCATGTCTTTTACTCAAATTTCCAAGCATATATAATGTGGAAGAACTGATCTGCGTTTGATGGCAGCTCCGGTGCTGAATCGTGACTCCGGCCACTGTTGCTGTTGCTATTTCTACCGTCTCGAACACTATCAGACCTGCATTCCAGGGCACCGGGTTGAAGAATGAACAAGCCAGAGCCTGTGCCTGTGTCACTGAATAGCCAGTCGTGTACATCCCAGAAAATTTGTACTAGGACGTTGTTGATAGTGGTCACACTCTCATTCCCTCTAAACCTCCAATTCAAGTTCATGACGTGAATTACCTCGAAACCATCGATGCTTATCCACATTTCAGGATCTCCAAACCCAGATGAAGAGATTTCAATGACCACATCATGTTCTCTATCACCGCTGCATAGCATTGTTTTGGTGCAGAACAGTTTCTTACCAAATACATTTTCTTTTTTGCATAACAATATAGGTTCCACCAAAGATGGTCTCTTCTTGGTTCTCTTAAAAGCATCTTTCTTCAAATCGCCTAGTACTAAAACTACCTCATCTCCATAAACCATAGCAACGTAATAATCTGAGGAGGGCTCAGGGTTGTTTGTGAATTTGGCTTGTCGAAAATCCCAGTAAATATCTACTCGTTTCCCATCTACATCGAAGGATTTTAGTCCCTTTTTCCCCCAGAACTGCCAAGTCTTTAATTCGATCTTGCAAGTATAATGGTTTTCATCAGAAACGTTTTCTACACTGATGACAAGGGAATAATTCATAAGGTTTTTGCTCCATGTGACTGTTACGCTTCGGCTCAAGTCCGCAACCTCAACTTCATACACAGAGGTCACAGAGCTCTGAGGCAATTTATTTGTTGAATGATCCTCAGGTTGTTTCTCAGCCATTGAGGATTTCAGAATGAAGAACGGCTCCGGTTCAGGGAGATGGTTTACCAATGTCAGGGCCTTTTATGAGTGAAAAACCTGAATGAGCTTGCAATTTTGATGTTGAGACAGCCTTCACGCTTTCCAAATTGCTCAACAAATGAAGCCCCATAACCTGGAAAGATGAAATTCAACCAAGGAAAACGTATTTTATATTTGTCACAAGATATACGAAATTCCAATAGAATCTTGTGTTTCAGAAGCATGTAGAGAATTGTTCATTACCCCTTCTTGAAAGCCTATATCCCAAGCGAATGTCACAAGTTGAAGCCAATTGAATTCTCTATGGTTGAGCCAGAAACCTATTACTGTTCAGAAAACTAAGATAATCTGAACGCATTTTCCAAGCACCAGAACGGATTTTGTGGGAGATTCATGTCACATAGATGCAAAACTGGGTTAAAAAATCCAATATCAAGATATGATGTTAAGAAAATGGCACAAAAAATAACTTCTGGGAGAAAAACAACTAAACTGAGGCCGGAATTGAATAGAATGGATATTTTCCTGCAACTTCTAATGTTGTTATCGTCCATCAGTTTTGAGTTAAAAGACGTGCCAGTTGTTTGGCTAAATTTAGTTATCACCATACACTAGGAACCATTTTTAGCTTGTCAAAAAATGTCAAGTGCAATGTTTGTTAGTAACGACTATACTGCAACAAATTTAGCACACATGTATCTTTCGCTATGAGTTTCTTTTTGACCATAGGAATGACCTTATACTGTTTTGTTTTCCCTGAGAGAAGATTGAGAGAGATTCCTACATAAAATTTTATTTCCGAACGGTTGTTGTGGCTGATTATGTTGACAAATGCAGTCTTTTAAGAAACGAAAATATATAACTACGAGGATCAGTGCCAACATTACCATCACCAAACTCATTTATGATAAATTTTACTTGTGATGCATGTGTAGAATACTTGAATCCAAATGAATAAGGCTGTATGTGATGCATATAAAATAAGTATAATAGGTATTTAAATGTGATTAGTTATAAGAGTGATATAAAACATATATTGAAGAGTTATTGATTAACATAAAATCTGCTTCTTTTTTTTTAATTCTCTCTTTTTGTTATTCTCTTTATTATTTATTATTTTTTTAGATTCTACTTTTTTTATATTGTTCGTTTTTTCTCTTGATTTTGGAAAGAACTAGATGAGGTGATTCAGTTAATCCCTCCTAACGAAAGAGTTGTTTTAGGAGGAGATTATAATGGTCATATAGGGTTAAGCTCAGACGGATATTCATAGATTCATAGGATTTTTGGGTACGGTGATAAGAATGATAGTGAGACTGCTTTGTTGGATTTTGCGGTAGTGTTTAAGTTGGGACAGCTAACTCATTTTTCAAGAAAAACACAAAACATATAGAGACTTTTAAGAGCAGAACTACAAAAACTCAAATTAATTACTTTGTGGAAAGGTCAACTCCACAGATTATTAATTATGGATATTGGAAGGAGATGCTGATCAAGTGTGAGAGAGAGTAGCAACTCTTATAAAGAATGCAACTAAATAGATCTTGGGTATTTATGAAGGGCTTAGGGGTAGTAAGATAGAGCTAGGGAATAGAAAGCAAAAGACTTATATCAAGTTTGTTGTATAAAGGATGAAATATGGTGGTTGCTTGTGGTTGAAAATGACATCAAGATATTTTCTTTGGGTGCAAGTGGGGGAATCTAGTTGTATATGTGCCTGTGATTTTCTTTGGGTGCGATGTGTGCTATGTTTACCCTTAGGTTCATGGAAGAGTCATATTTTTAATGGTTAATTTCTTTTCATTTCTTGTTGTGCATTTAGGGACTCAAAATAATGATTATTGATTTGTGGAGAAAGAATACCTTATTTACTTAATACTGTTAATTTTTTTCAAGTAATTAAAGTGTGCTTTTGTTGTAATGGGTATAACTTAAATTTGGTAGCCAATTTTTAGGCCTAATTATCAATAAGTTATTTCTTGTAATAATTTCTTTTTTATGAGCTTTGCATTGTAATGGATCTAGAAATTTCTTGAAGATCTTTAAAAAAAATACAATTATCATATATGGCCTGAGGAACACAATGGCAATTTAGGTGAAAACATCACTTCCAAATAGTTAGCCTTATGTTAATTTTTCCCTTAGACAAACCCCTTTGAGCTTATAGCTTGTTCTTTTCATGAATCCTACACTAAAACCCTTTACCACTTTCATATACTACCCATATTTAAACTTTAAGCAAGCAAAGTAAAAAGGGCAAGGGAAAAAGAAAAAAAAAAGCTAAAGAGAAAAATTAGGGAGAGTGACACAATAATTTAAATGTAGGGGTGAAAAATTACATTGTTAGACATAGGTTAGAGAGTGTTGTAATAAGTCAAGAGTTAGAAAGGAGGAGTGACAGGAAGCATGCCTACTTCATATGAATTTGTAATTAAAACTTGGATCATAAGAAGAAATGTTTCTGTTGAAACACTAATTAAAAATGAAAAATGAAAAATATGAAATTTAGTAAAAATCCATTCAAAAAAAGGAAGAAGAAAAAAAAAGAAAAAAAAAGAATAAGGTGTATTTTTATTTATTACAAATCTCAAGAGCTAAGAAGAAAATCAGGAATCCATGTATGTTGTGCAACAATTATAGTTAAGAGAATGAGGTAAGGGTAGTTTTAGTACATAGTCTAGCTATGTTGGGTCATGAATTTATACTTTACTAGCAGCCTAAACTCAATTTGAAAGGCCTCCATCAGATGCCCTTTATATCAAACCAAACCCTGTTACAACCAAAAGAAACACCATTGTGTCCAAGGGTTATGTGAGATACCTAATAAGGGAGATTAGGATTTCTTTCAAGCTTATAGTTAACCATTAAAGTGTCTAACCATTTAATTTTTTTCAATTTAGTACCCAAGCTTTTAAAATTTTCAACTGACTAACCTTTTAAAACCTTAATAATTTATTTCAAAAGGTTATTTGTAATGATGTAGCATTTCTACTAAATGCAATATGGATGTCCATCTATTAGCCACATTAGCAAAAACTAACGTTTTAAACTGAATTGTTAAGGTTTTAAAATATTGGTCACTCAATTAAAAATTTTACTGAATTGATAAAATCCTAAAAGGTTGAGCACTTTAGGATTGATTATCCCTTAAGAAAAGCATGACACATTCTTTTTTTCAACATTCCATTAATATAAATTGGATAACTTGCTTGTTTTGGATTTTTTTTCTTTCTTAGTTAGCATTTGTCAATGACTAGCAACTGACTAAATGTGGGGGAGTGATATTTGTATGAAATATTTTTTACCTCATCTTTAAGCTTAAAAGTGTTTTTATTTTGCATTCCTCAAGCTTAATTATGTTGTTTTAGTGTAGGGATGAGGTTAAAAATATGAGGGGCTGGGGGGACTTTTGGAAAATGGGTGCAAGTTTTACACAAATTTTCTCTTTGATGCTATAGGATAAATATGACGTTGCAGCTTTGGAAACAAAGAGCAAGATAGAACTTTGATGTTATAGCATCAATTTGAAGCTATAACATCACTAAAGAAAAAAATTGACAAATTCAATTTTAGTGTTATAACATCAATTCAAGGCAATAATATTGGAGTGAAGAGCAAGTTTTGGCTTTAACATTATAACCTTAATACAAGGCTATAGCAACAAAATAAGAATTATAAGATTTTTACATCTATTAAGAAAAAGAAAAGACTACTTTACCCAAGATGGACATTGTTAAGAGTTGTATTCTTAATTATGTTCACTCAAATTTATAAGGTGCAGCTCATGTTCAATCCCTCAAAGGATGCAGTTATTTTCTCATATTCATTGATGATTACTTAAGAAAAGTACAGATTGCATTTTATGAATTTAAAGGATGAAGTATTTGAAAAGTTTAAGAAGTGGAAGACAATGTTTGAAAACGTACTAGAAGATAAGTCAAGACACTCAGAAGGAAAAATGACTTGAAAAATTGCAATAGACATGAGTTTTATAAGAAGGAAGGTATAGTAAGGCACTGCACTGTATTTCATCTGCCACAATAAAATATAGTATAAAATGGATAAACTAAATACTCCTACAATGGTTAAATGTTGGTCTTCCAAATCAATTTTGGGTTAAAGTTATTAACATTGTTACTTATTTGGTGATTATATCTCCATCAAGTGCAGTAAATTTTAAGACTCCTCAAGAGATTTGGTATGATACTTCTTATGCTTATGAATAATGTTGGGCTAAAAGGGTATAGATTACGGTGTATGAATAATGATAGAGCTCCAAGTTTTATGATTAGTAATGATGTTACTTTTAATGAATTTGCTATATTTGGCCAAAGAGTCTGATGGATTTGAACTTCAAAATTTGTAAATTTATGTTCACAATGTCTTTGTTTTATGTTGCATACTCTTGCATTCCTTTTCAAACAGCGGTGTATTCCCACTAGTTAACTAATTAGCATCATATGTTTGTGTTTTAGCTTAAATAATAATAGATTTTCTCTGTATTTCATTATATATCAAAACTCATATTGCCTTATTTTTTGATTTGTTTGCTTTAATATATTAAAAATATAACAAAACTATTGAACAAGTATATTATATTAAATATGAAATATTCTTTTTCGCAGGCCATTTATTGTGTTGAAAAACGTCGCTCATCCTTCT
Organism: Erythroxylum acuminatum; assembly: GCA_026284645.1. Lineage (NCBI taxonomy): Eukaryota > Viridiplantae > Streptophyta > Magnoliopsida > Malpighiales > Erythroxylaceae > Erythroxylum > Erythroxylum acuminatum. Next base: position 33,016,460 of record JANKOD010000193.1, on the reverse strand, counting down.
TCTTTGTAGTATGTAGCTGTTTGTCTATCCAGGTAAGTCATCCAACTAATGTCTACCATATGTATTACTTTAATAATACGATTCTTGTAACATCCCGTTCCCATATTAAGGGTTAGAACCCAGATTTCAAAATGAAGAGAATAGCAATGTGAGAGTTAGAAAAATTTGCATTTCATGCCCAGCAGCATGTCAGCATACATGCATGCGAATTTGAATCTTTGCACATACAAAAATAAGTGTACATGCATTCATTGACAACTTCTAAGTATAATTGCTGTTAAATGTGATTTTATTGAAAACGAGAAGTAGAGGGAGTTGAAAGAGTGATCTTGGTATGAGTTGTGATAAGGAAAGATTTGGAAATAAAAGTGGTGGTTGATCTGGAAAATGTTCACTGGGTGTGCTTCGGTCTGTTAGCCATAACTTTTTCTCTAGTTATCCAAATGAGATGATTATTTGTTTAGATTAAACTAGAAACATATGGCTACATTTCTTATGAAGACATCGAATTTCAATTCTGTTTCTATGAATATCAAAATTTCATGAAGTTGAGAATTGGGTGCAGTACATTGGTGGATGAATGTAAAATTCGTCTGCGAATTTTAGGGGAAAATTTGGGATTGATCTAGATAGATTTTGGCAAAGTTGCCTTTTTTAGAGTTATATATCTTGCCAACCATCCAAAGAACACCTTGATCTGATATCTCTAGAGAAAGTTATGGCAATTGTAAAACATTTTCTGTGTTACTGTTCATAAACTTCTTGTAGGTTACTGTTCATTTTATATCTTCTGTCCTAACCTTCAGAAGATAGAATTTGTCTTCATGAAAGTTCTAGATCTTGAAGTCTTCTTTCGAACTACCTAAATAAAACCTAAATCTGATATCTTTAGAGAAAGTTATGCTAATTATAAAACATTTTTTGTGTTACTATTCATAAACGTCTTCTGGGTTACTGTTCATCTTATATCTCCTGTCCTATTTTTGACCCTTCAGAAAATAGAATTTGTCTTTGAGGTCTTCATGAAAGTTGTAGATCTTGAAGTATTCTTTTGTACCATCCAAAGAACACCTAAATCCTATATCTGTAGAGAAAGTTATGCCAATTGTAAAACATCTTCTGTGTTACTGTTCATAAACTTCTTCTGGGTTACTGTTCATCTTATATCTTCTTCCTATTTTTGACCCTTCAGAAGATAGAATTTGTCTTCGAGGTCTTCATAAAATTTGTGGATCTTGAAGTCTTCTTTCGAAACATCTAAAGAATACCTAGATCTGATATCTGTAGAGAAAGTTATGCCAAAACATCTTCTGTGTTACTGTTCATAAACTTCTTCTGGGTTACTGTTCATCTTATATCTTCTGTCCTATTTTTAACCCTTCAAAAGATAGAATTTGTCTTCAAAGTCTTCATTAAAATTGTAAATATTGAAGTTTTCTTTCAAAAACTTTAACAATGACCTTGCTCCAATATCTCTAGAGAAAGTTATGCCAATTGTCCCACTATAGGTTCAATATGATTGAGGATAAAACCAGATTGGATTCTTTTGGCCATAACTCCTTCTCTAGACACCCAAATGACTTGATTATTGAACCATTGGACTCGCAATACATTGATCTACATATCCACCAAAAAATCACAGCCATCTAAAATGAAGTAGGAAATACTGAGTTAAAAACGTGGGACGGGTACAGTATGTGTGTTCTTAAATATTATGAACTGATGTTATTCTACTGAACATACTTCAGTATTTTGATGATTTGTGGATCGGTAGAGCTCCAAATGAGATTATTTCTGATTTTTGGTAAACTAGAGATATGGAGTTACAAATGGTATGAAGAAATTGGAATCTAATTCAGTGTCTAAGATTTTTAAATTTCAGATGGAAGTTGTGTATAGTATACTGTTATGGACAAGAGCAGTCCAAAAATGTTTGAAGTATATCTTTCGAATCACTGAACCGAATTGAATGATTTTGGTGTCATTAGAAACTTGAGACAATGGGGGACATTTTTCTGGAAGAAAGTGTTATGTTAGAATGTTCAAGGGTACTGTTGGAAAGACACTTAAGTATAAAAGACATAAGGTATAAATGGAAGGTCAAATGGGACAATTCTCAATCATTAAGGGCATAATTGGAAGAAGAAGTATTGTCTTGCTTATAAATGAAGAAGAAAA
>JANKOD010000193.1:32968512-32991739 GCA_026284645.1 Erythroxylum acuminatum | reverse complement strand
TCCATTCTTAAGCATTCTCAACCAAAACCCAACCAAACTCAAGCTAAAAGAAATCATGACTTACCTCAATCTTCAACTACACAAGGTGTTGTTTGGATTAAAATGAAGCTCTTGCTATTTCCCACCTTTTTATCTCTTGAACTTTCTTCCAACTCTCTCTCAATCTCTTGGAACTTCAAGACCTAACCAACTCTCTTTTCTTCTTCTCCTTTCTCTCCATTCACGGCACACTCATCTTCTTTTCTCTAAAATTTCGTGGGTTCCCCTCTTTTGCTACTAACTCACCTCATTTTCCTTCCTTTTTATACTTCTTACTACTTACTTAAGCCCACAAGGCCTAAACCCATTCATTTCCTCCTTCCTTTTCTTATTCTCTTCATTTCTAACTTAAGTCCAAGGCCCAAGTCCATCTTATCTTCTCCTTTTATAACTCTACTAACATATTAACTTATCTTAAGCCCACTTCATCTTATTTTCTTCTCCTTTTTATTTCATTTGGGCCCTAAGCCCAACTAACTCATTAAACTCATCTAACACATTTAATTCTAACTAACTCATTTACTAACATTAATTCATTTAATTCATTAACTCATGTCATCTATTCTTCATTTAATGCTATCATGCTTAATTTAGTTCATTAGTGCTTTAATTTCACTAATCATGCTTAATAATCATAAAAAAATTCTGGGGGTAACAGTATGACTTTTGCGAATGAGGAATGTGTATGCGCATATTCTTCATTGTTGAGTTTCCAATTGGTTATTTGTTTTCGAATAGCATGTTGGAGAATTGAAGGGTGTATGAGATGAATTGGTTGAGTTGGAGCTCAAAAGTACCGAAAAGTACTTGGTAGTGGGTAAATATGAAGGGAATTGGGTTAGATGTAAGAATGGTGTGTAGAGATTCAATGGAAAAACTGTATTGATCTAGATAGAATTAGCCAAAGTGGTCTTAATGAAAGTTGTAGCTTATAATTCCATCTTTCTAACGCTATAAAGTATGACATTTTTTGATATCGAAGCTGGAAGTTATGATCGATTGAAGTCTTAATGTTGTTTAGGATGAATTGTTCGGGACAGTCACTTTGATTGAAATTTTGACCCTTATAGAGGCGGAAATTGCTCTTAAGATCTTCATGAAAGTTGTAGGTTATCTTTCTATCTTTCCGTTGATATAAAGTATGGAATTTTTGGACAGTGGAGTAGAAAGTTATGATGTTTAGAAGTTATGATGCTATTCAGGATGAGCTTGTCGATCAGTCACTTTTGCGTGGACTTTTGACCTCTTTAGAGACCGAAATTGTTTTTAAGTCCTTTATGGAAGTTGTAGAGCTTTCTTTTAGCTTTCCATTGCTACCAAATTTGTCGATTTCGATTTTTCCTCCCCGATTAGACCACTCTCCATTCTTTTGGCCATAACTTTTTCGCTCGACCTCCGATTGACCTGATTTTTGAAGCGTTGGATTCCTAAGACATTCCTCTACCTCTCCATAAAAATTTATAGCTTTTTTTATTAATTTGAAAAATATGGATTGAATCAAAGTGAGAGGATTGATTAAAAGAGTATCAGTTGGATATTTTATGAACATGCTTCGGTATTTTTGGCGATATCTTGATCTGTAGAGCTCCGATTGAGTTGATTTTTATTTTAAATTAAACTAGAGACATGGAGCTACAACTTATCTAAAGGAATTGAATTTCAATTTAGGCCCTAAGACTTTCAATTTCTGGAGTGAATTCGAGTGAATTATTCAGTCTTAGTTTAATTTTAGCCCGAGAGTGTTTTGGCCTTAACTTCTTCATTTCTCAACCAAATTGAGCGTCTTTGGTGTCGTTAGAAACGTAAATCGATGGGGAACAAATGTTCTGAATAAGCTAGTCTGAAATTTCAAATGGAAGTTTCCCATTTATGCTCAGTAAGTAATAAGAAATGAGTCCTCCATGCTTTTTGATTCCGAATGTTGGACCTCAAAAACGGGGTCTAAAAGTTTGTGTAGGGTTAATTTGCAAGGGTAACGACACCTTATCAATGATTATTAAAGCTGCTATTCGTGGGTTTCATTGGTGATCAGTTCGAAAGATTCACAGTAAATTTATGTTGGCCAAATTCCCATGATTTCAGTTTAACAACAGTGCACGTATAGGGGAGTGTCTTTTTACTCATGTCTTTTTTTTTTTGTTTATGTTATTATTGATTTAATCACTTGAGATTTTATTTTCATCTTGATCATCGTTCATTGTTGCAAAAATCCTTTGTTGAGGTTAGCATGAGATGATCATGCTATTAGGTGTGAAATACTTTCATGTGGTGTAAGTACGAGTTGGTAGCGTTAAAGGGTGAGTGGTATCGGCTTAATAAAGCCTTGTTTAAGATTATTGTACTTGAGTGAAAGTTGATCAATTTGGGTGAGGGCCCTGCAGACGTAGGTCATGTGTGCTGAACTGCTTTAACAAAATTTGTTTGTTGATTAATTAGTTGTATATTATGTTTTTCAGCTTGTAATTAAATTCTAGAAAATTCACACTTATTGATTCAGTTGTTTCTGATAAGCAACCATCAAATTCAGCTTGAAGTAACTGTTACAGAAAATATATATTGCGGAATTACATCCTTCGGGGTTTTTACCATCTTTCGGAAGAAGGTGGAGAAGATAAATATAAAACAAAGTTCACAATTGATTTTCAAAATTTTAAACATAAATATATAATTTTTATATTTTTTAATTTTTTAAAAAACTCTCTTCTATTAAACTTTAATTAAAAATATAAATATAAACATAAATACATAATATAAATTTTAAACGTAGATTAATCAAATGTTACAAATATGTTAATCTAACTAAATTCTTAAATTATATCTGAATTAATTAAATTTAATTTAATAATTTAATATAATTATAAGAAATTATTAGTTTAGATCGTGTTTAATTAATTCGATCAAAGTTTAAGAACTGAGTTAAAATATCATATAAATAATATCGGATTAGTATAAATATGATGTTCATATCCTATATTTTATTGTAATATTTTAATCAAAATTTATAAAATAAATTCTTAAAATTTTGAAAATTTTGAAAATTTTTAATGTCTTTTATCTAGTTTAAAAATGGCAATTGATCTCGATTCTGGCCCAGTCTGAAGTCAACAAACCACAATAGAATCCATTATAAACAATTCCACAATCAAACTATCAAAATAGAATGAAAATGGGATTAAAAAAAACGAAGGCCTAAATATTTCACTCTGCATTGACAAGCTTAAAATGAACGGTTCTTGTAAATGTAATTCATTAAAATTCCACTACGTAAAATTGAAAAATTATAAATTTCCATAATAATAAATAGAAATATTGCAAATAGAGTCACTGCAACCCCCATTAAGTGGTTGAATAGAAAGACAAATGGGGTGTGGTGAAACTGTAATTCAACGTTTTGATCCTAGTATTCGGAGGTTCTAATCATTCCATCCCAAAGCATAGTTTATTATTATTATTATTATTATTATTATTATTATTATATACTTGTAGATATCAAAATCAAGATTAATATATTAAAAATGATTATGAAAACTTATAATCAAGATTTCCTCTGGAAGAATTTTCTATTTGGCAGTTTATCATCTGCAATTTTTGTTTTTTATTTCTAATGAATTTTTTTGGAATTTTATTTTGTTTAACAACTTTGATCATATTAAAAAAAAGGCAAATGTAATTGAATATTTTTTTTCATAGACAACCATATTCTATAATGAATTTTTTATCTTATTATCTTATTGATAGAAATTGATATAAGATAGATAAAAAAACTCAAGTGAGTAAATAACATAAGTGCATCTCAAAACATAAAAATGGGGGTACTTTCTTTAATTACAATGAGTTTTTTTTTATCGTATATTTTTATATAATTCATTATTATTTTATAAATTATTATAAAGATTTAATTAATAAATATTAATAGAAAATACAAATAAATATTACTAACCAATAATAGAAGTCCTTTATTTTCTATTTGAATGGAAAAAATAAAAAGTAAAAAAAGATTCCACCTTTTTTATTTTCTATCTCTAACTCTGATTAGAGGGGGTTTATCGAATCATCAAAGTAAGTACAAATAAATAACGTAATTTTCATTTCTTCAAAATCTTCTATTTTTAACTAATTAACTACTAGTTTCATTTGAATTTCAATTAGGTATAATTTTCCTTTAATTTTACTTTTTACTATAATTCTAATTTTTTTATTAGTTATTAAAATCAATATGTTTAGCTTTTTAACCCCTTTGGTGGATTATATCACATATACATATAAGTAGAATATAATAAAAAGTTGCACCAAAAAAAAAGAATATAATAAAAAGTGAAAGAAACACTTAATTAAATTGAAAAATCATTCAAATTCAAATAAAAAACAGAAGCTTGTACCTTCTTGTTTCCCTAAAATTGAAGAAATTATTCATTTATTCAATTCGATCTGCACTTAAATTTATTTTTTAATGTTTGGCAGATATTAAATTGTGTTTAAATTTTTTCAGCTTGTCTCGGTCCCGGACCTGCCATTGTCAGTATCAAATAACCAACCTTTCAGGCTCTGGGGCAACGGACAACATGGTCATGATCGAAAAAGGAGAAGCAACTTTCGTTGGTCCCTCCCAACCCAAAGCTCGGCGTTGGGCATATCTTGGTCAATGTCGGAATCGGAGCCGAAATTAAGGGAGAAGAGCTTAGCCACATGTGAAATTGTGAATGGACGCCAATAATACCCTGATCGTTGTAGCACTTTAACTGCGAAGACCCTTCTTGTGCTGTCACTATATTCTGTGTGGACTGGCGGTTGGTAGCATTATGACCGTTGTTAGCCTCCTCTGTCGTATCATCGTTGTGTCATGACTGTCAAATGCAGAACAAGAAACCTAGGACGGCGGTGGTGATGCACTAACAGTTTCATGGTGGAAGGTTTAGAAGCTACGCCAGCAAGAAGTGATTTGGCAACTTTTTCTTTTTAGTTAAATGTCAAGGTTATATGAATTGCAGTATTAATAATTCGAACCATTAAATTTTTGTGCGTAGGGAGAGGCTTCAATGCTGCTTCTTGTTTAGATAAGTATTCTCAAATATAATAATACCAATAATTATAAATTTTAATTTTAATTTATAATTAGAATTAAATAAATAAATTTATATTTATTTTTAATTCTTCAATTAACGGGTTTATAATCATACATTAATATTAACATATAACAACGCATCATGACCACTCAAATACTTAAAAATATTAAAGTAATTTTGACTAATCATTATGTGCATGATTTTTTCGTATAATTTAATACTTTCATCATATAATGTTCCTATTAGACATAAAGTATACGATATTTTGAGTCCAACCATAGTAGTTCTCTGTCATTAGCTATTGATTCAATTAATGACATTTATAAACTATATTTACAAAACGTTATTCTACCTTAGTCAAGGATGTTTTGAATCAACACTAATCAAGAATTAAAAAACGTTCTCTCTAATTACTTTAGGGTGATAGAATCATATCTTGATCACTCGACTAACTCCATATAGTTCATGTTATATCCAATGACTACTAACTGAATGACTTATGATTAAATAAGTCATAAATAGTATTAAAATATAGCAATCCCTATATAAGATAATTTTGGAGACCTTAAGTCATATGATCACTTATACAATCATCGTAATGAGAATTTTTATAGATATACAAGTGATGTTTTAAATAGATTTCTCATATTAAGTTTATTCAATGAACGTGTTCTCTAATAATTACTGACACGTTTGTCTAAGTATCTCCATACTTTAGTTTATGAGATCGACTACTTTTTTCTTAAAGAAAAACATAATATGTGCTAGTTTTGTTACGTTATATTAATATTCAGTCTTAATAGAACTAGGGATAGCATTAGGTCAGGCCAAGCCAGTGGCCACGAGCTAGCCAACACGTGGCCTGTGGCCCAGCCCGAGCCCAATGGACCACTGGTTGGGCTACAGGCGGGCTGGCCCAGCCTGACGACCTTATATTTTTTAAAAAAAGATTAAAAAATGATGTCGTTTTTTACAAAACAATGTCGTTTTGTACCGTTTTGTGGGGTCATAGGCCGGGGGCCGTCAACTCGGGCCAATTTTGCCATTTCTAAATAGAACAATGACTAGGAATATTTTAAGGATAATACATAAATACAATATGAATCTCATAATTATAATCTTATTTGTAATGTATAATTATCTTATAGACTTTATCATCTAAAAATGTACTAGATAAAAATTATCTTTAAATTATTTTGTCACTAAAATATGTACTAAATAAAGAATGTCTTTAAATTATTTTGTCACTAAATTACAACTAAACAATTAGCGGTAGGCCATAAACTAACAATTAAAGTACCCCATCCTCGTACCTAACTTTTTTACTCATTGGTCATTGCTATATTTCGATGAAGCCAAGCTCGCAACATCGATGTCCTTAGCAGAATCCACGGGTATGATTGAATATGTGTGTTTGTGATTTTCATTAATTTCTCAACCCTGTTCCTCTCTCTCTTTCTCTTATTGGAACATTAAACAGTGGGGATTATCCTGTTGATATATGTCGCTGCGGCTGCGGAAATTGTAATATGGTTGGTAGTTGCAAAGTTTTAAGGAAAATGCTTAGTTGGAAGACCTGCGAATATGTCTGTCTTCCGCTATTCTCCTCCGGCTGCTTCCCTGCTTCTTTCACAATCTCTCGATTGTTCGTCAACTGTGGATAATTTTAAGGATTGTGGTTAAAGGAAGAGAATGTGATTTCGGAAGAGAGCCGAGTGGGTGGGTTGGGTTACTTTAAGGGGTTCGGTTGGGTAAATAAAATAGGTTAGGTAAAGCTTCGGATTGGGTTGGTCCAAATCAAAAACCATTTTTGATTGGTCCATGTGGACAATCTTTGTAATGTCAGAATTTCCGTTAATTTTTTTAACATGAGTCAACTTCAAAATTCCAAACGACAGAGGTTTTTATAAAATTTTTCTAAGAGACAACTTCAAGAGATTGACTACGTAAGATTTTTTATAAATATTTAAATATCAAAATATGATTTTAAAATTCATATCGAAATTTAGAGTTTTAGTTAATATAAAATTAAAATTAAAATGAAACAGTTATATCATTTTAAAATTTTGTAAATGCTATTAAAAATTAAGATTTAAGTTAATATTCAAAATGTCCCTTTTGCCACTAATTAATAACCTGATGGTGCCTACTTTTACTTTGATCCCCTTCACTAATTTTACAGTATACTTTTGTTGAACTTTATACGAGTCCAATTCCTCTGTCCAGTTTTATGGTTTCATATTATGTCCAGTGAATCTCAACCATTTATTTATGTGGGTCCCATGTTTATTTACGTGGGGCCCATACGAGACCCGCATAAATGAATGACTGAGATTCACTGGACACAATAAGACACCATAAAAACTGAACAGAGGATCTTGTTCCCCTTTATACGTCCTCTATAATTCATGTCTGATGTTTGATACAGTTTGATGGTGGCAACATCATTAACCCAGTGTATGGTTACTGTCCTCAGGGGTGAGGACAGTGGACAAGGACGCAAAGTCCTGTCCAAAACCATGTTTGCTTGCTGTCTGCGAACATTTCTGTCCTGTCCACAATGGATAAGGACAGAAATATCTGTCCAAGATAAAACTGCGGGACGACGTTGGATTGTCCGTCGGACAAGAAAGTGAAAAGTCGATGCTATCCTCCTTTTAACGTCTCCCACGAACACAAAACAGCTGACAGAAGTGAACAACCCATTGAACAATCGGACAGGACCTTCTTCGTGCGGCTTCATCTCCACTGCTAACACGGTATGATGTTTCTTTTCTTGTACATTCTTCTTTTCTGTACACTGTGTACCGATCTTTGGTGGTTGAGTCTGTGTTTTAGGTAGTGGGTCTGAGATCTTTGTCCTTCTATGTCGCTGCTATGGTTAAAGTTTCGACATTTTTTCCAGATTTTGGTTGGGATTTCTGCGTACTTACCTCAATCGGCCACATTTTGCTGAAAGTTTGTCTCTTCCTCAGTGGATCGCATCTTGTAAGTTCTGGCGCTCTCTCTCTCTCTCTCTCTCTCTCTCTATCGATATGCTTTTCGTTCTCATCCGAAAGGTCATGTTTTAGATCTGTAGGTCATGATTTGTCTGAGATCAGTAGGTTGAGATGTTTCATTTGAAAATAAATGAATGCATTTTTGTTACGGTAGATGAGCTTTGAAGATTTTTAAATCTGTCGTCCTCTTCTCTGGTTTGACAGAAACAACAGCATTGTTAGGAGTCCCAATCATAACAGCATTACACGTCTTCTGCTGAAAGTGGTAAGTCCTCTCACTAACCTTGATCGGAGATTGAGTTGGGTAAATTATTGTGTGTTGTGAGAAATTGATTGTTGTGTGAGATGATATAGTTGTCTACCTGAGGTACCCTGTATGTATACGTTGGCAGTATGTGTTTGTTGTGGATCTTGATGCCTGCCTGAATATCCTTGCCAATGTAATGTCAAAGAGTCTTCATTTTTAAATAGGCCGTGGAAATGGTGCTGGAGTCCATTAAGAAACCTTCAGAATTGTTTGAATCTATTTTGTCCATAGAGATTGCCTATTCGAGAACAACTTTTCATAAATGCTTAGCCAACAACATTTGTTAACTAGCTTGATAGGTTGTATTTGTGAGTCTAGCTTCCAGTTTAAGTAAGCATACCTTAGTCCATTTAACCTTTGCAATATTAGCATTTTTAGTAAGGCAACTCAAAGGTCGGTTTTCATTAATTTCTCTATCACTTTGGTTGCTCTATTGTGGAGCATCAAATGGGTTGAGCAATATATATATATTCAAGCTTTCCATAATCGATTGAATGAGAGATAACCTACAAACATATGAAAGGAACTTGTCAATGCAACACTCAATCCTATTTTTTATTTGATTTATAAATGCAATGCAGTCTCCATATATAAGTCTAGTTGTAACAAGGGGTAAGCTAAGATATTTAATGGGGGAGATAACCTCTTTGAAACCTAAGTAAAGGGTTAATATGATTGGCTAGGTGAGCACAACCGGCCAAGAAGAAGATGTTGGATTTCTTGCTATTAACTTTTATGCCTAATAAGTTTACAAAATTGTTGAGGCCTTTGATGAGGGTGTTGATTAACACTTGGTCACTGTGGAAAAGGAGTAGCAAGTCAAAAAAGTTTGTTTATGTAGCATTTGAAGCTGTGGTAGTCAAAAATTTTTCTTCTTGATCATAGACATAAGATCTCCATATCAAGGAGAAATAAGTAAGGGGAAAGAGGTCATCTTGTCTAAGCCCTCATCCAGTCATCCTCCTTTAAAGAGCTTAGTAACATTCCCATTAATTAAGATTGGGAATGTGGTAGTAGTTGTATACTGGAGGATCCAATTGTGGGAGTTGAGAGGAAAACCAAAAGCAGTGAGAGTAACACTTGGGAAAACCCATTCCAAAGGGTCAAATGCCTTTTGAGTTTGAGTAAGCATTTGCGTCCACTAGTCACTCTATGGTAGTCCCTCAATCATTCTTATGTCGAAAGCATATTGTCATAAATCAAAGAAGGGAGCTTAAATTTCAACGTATATGCAAAAAACCCATTCCAAAGAGACATTGTTTTAGTTAATTATTTCTTAAGCCATTGAACAAATTGAAGTTGTTTAGACTAAGTCGAGCTAGCTCGAGCTTGGCCCGAAATCTGATCAACTCGAGCTTGGCCTTTTGACTTCATTTCAGGCCAGGTTGGACAAAATTGCCATCTCTATACTCAAGTAGCTTATATATGATTTGTTACAAAGTGTTACAACATGAGATTTGGGAATTAAGCATATAAAGGCATAGTTTATGTTCCTAAGCTTTTGACCACTTTTGAAAAAGTCTTGCATGGTCTTTGTAATGTCTTGCCCAATGATATGCCAAGCCTTTTGAAACAAAAGTCACTTAGTCTATCTGTATCAAGGGCTTTAGAAGGTGTGTGAAGCTTGAAAGCAACAAATTTGATTTCCTTAATTGAAAAAAAGCTTAATTAGCTCGTCGATTTGGAGAGGATTAAGGTGTGCGGACAAGATTAACAATGGTCTCAATAAAAATGGGAACATTCCTTTTAGTAACTTGTACCTCTTTGTAATAAATAAGAGCATGGTTACAATGCTTATCTTGGCCAGTTATCATATTATTGTTATCATCAAGTAGAGTAGGTATTCTACTCAAATTTCTTCTAGCCATGATGTATTTATGGAAGCAATTTGAATTAGATTTATGAGCCTAATAGTTATGGCCTTTTGCTTAATTAGACAATTTTTGTTTGCTAAGGCTTGAATGCAACCCTTGATTCTTTTATGCTCTTGAGCTTTGATTCCATCATCAAGAGGGTTGAGATAAAGTAGGTTTTGACAATTATCAAGCCCCATCTTTGGTTTGTTTATAGTTTTCGTAATGTTCCCTACCACTATTTTATTTAGGAACTTTAATTCTCCTTAATCACTTTGAGCTTTCTGACGCATTCAAACGTTAGTACCTGTATTATAGGGTAAATCTATCGATTCTATCGAAGCCATCATAATTCACAAGGTGATTGTTGAATTTTAAAGGGACTTGTGGGAGGTTGTTGCCTGGGATTCTAACAATAGTCAGGGAGTAGTCAAAGACGCCTCGGGGATCAAATGATGCCAAAGCTTTTAACAAATTTTATTAGCCACTTTGCATTAATTGAGAACTTATCAAGCTTTCTATGCACGAGAGCTCTTCCTGAGTACCCATTAGACCAAGTGACGAAATGACCAATAGAGTTAAGATCGCAAAGGGAGAGGCTACTGAAACAATTTCCAAGATCCTACTCATTCAAATTCTAACCATACTTTGTTCCTAGACTCGTAATGAGATAGGAGACAGTTTAAATCTCCCTACAGAATCCAAGTCTTTGTACTTTGAATTCCCAGCTTAATGAGATCTTTCCATAGCTCTTTCCTGATAAGGAAATTGTTTGAAGCATATATGAAAGAGATCATAAAAGATTCAGAGGAATAGGACAAATTCACCCTCCAATCTGAGAAGAACAAAACTGTGGCTTTGCTTAGAGAGGAATTCCAAGCATCTAAGATTATGCAATTGAAGGAGTATTGAATATTGTTGATAGTGGTGCAGCCTTTTAAGTAGGAGATTGTTGCTGAGGTTCTATCCTCTAATTTTGCATGCCAAAATCCCACAAATAAGAGGTGAATCATTAAGGGGCCAGTGGATTTACTTCTGTTTTTTTATTGTAGTTTTTAGCTTTCATTTCCTATTTCCTATTTCCTGTTTCCTGTTTCATGTTTTTAGTTTTTGTTTTTTCAATAAAAAACTCGTTTAGTTGTTAATGTGTAATAATTACATATTAGATATAACTTAAAAATAAATTATTTTATGAATAAATAAATTAAATAAATTAAATTTTAATCTCTTATATAATATTTATTGATAAAGTATCAGTAAAATTTATTATATTTTATTAAATAAATAATTTCATAATAAAATGCTTATTTATAAATTAATATTTATTTTAATTATTAAAGAAAATTTTATTTAAAATTAAAATCTGAAGATATTTTAAATTTAAATTATATTTATTAATAATTATTAAATTAAAATATTTATTTTAAATTAGTTATAAAAATTAAATTAAATTATTAATAATTCTTATTAATAATTAATAATTAATATTAAATAGCTAAATAATATATATTGAGTTGATAGTAAATCATATTAAAAAACAGAAATATAAAACAAATACCACTTTTATAGTTTTTATAAATTATGAAAACTAGAAGAAACTAAAAATAAAACTCAAAACAATCATTTTTTTTTTAAATTTGAGAAAAAAAAATAAAAAATAAATGGAAACAAGCAAGCCATAAGTTTTCCTCCTAGGTCTTCTAACTAATAAGCATTTCTTCTCCCATCTATTTGTTTCCTTTATAACTGACTTTTTTATTTACGTATCTAGTTTGTTGAGAAATAGAAACGGAAAAGAGCACATAGTTGGGTTTTGTTATTTCTAGAAATAAAGTTCCCGTCTCAAAATTTCACATAAACAGAGGGCAAAGATTGATGTCGATTCTTCTTTTACCTGAAATGAGTTTAAAGAGGACAGCATGATAAGATAATATGCAATGTTTTTTGCTTGAACTTCCATAACTTGGAGCGCTGACAAAAATCCACTATAATTACTGTTCATGTGAACAAACTTCTTCAATGTGGAATTTATACAATGATGCAGAGAAATTTTTGCTATGCAGTACAAATTTGGAGTTTGAGGCTGCAATGTATGCAAGGAGAATAAAGGGAAGAAATCAGAAATGGGGATTAGTCTTTCAGCAATCTAGTTGTCTCACTAAGCCAAACTATCAAGATCAGCATTCTTCTCGATTTTTGAGCTGTGTAAATGGAGCAGGGTGTTGCACTTCACATAGTGCTTTTATTAGAAGTTGCCTATTACATTCAACCTCATATAGAAGCAATGTGTCAGTCAAGAGTTATTCAACACTTCAATCAAGATCCTTATGTCTTAAGAATAGTCAATTTCGCTCTTTTAGTTCTCAAGGTGATGGAAGGGGTTCAAGCGAGGATAAACCTGCTATTGTGAACAATGGGCCTGATTTTGACAGTGGAAAGCATTGCCAGAAGACATTAAGGGAAGACGTTAGGAGCTATGATGCACATACTCGACTGGCAGAACAAGATCAAAAGGAATGGCTCAATAATGAGAAGCTTTCAATTGAAAGTAAAAAATTGGAATCTCCATTCTTGACAAGGCGTGAAAAGTTTAAAAATGAGTTTTTACGCAGGGTTGTTCCATGGGAGAAAATACATGTATCTTGGGAAACTTTTCCATATTACATCAAGTAATTGTTGTCTCCTTTGTTTTCTCATAAGTTATAATGTTTGTGGTGCCAAGTCAGAGTTAACAAATTGCTTTATCATGCAGTGAAAGTGTCAAAAATATTTTGGTGGAATGTGTCGATTCCCATTTCAAGCATAAGAAACTCATGAATTCTTATGGGGCACGTCTCGCATCATCAACTGGAAGAATATTGCTTCAGAGCATCCCAGGTCAAAAATCAACCATACTTTATTGCATATGCTATGACTTATCCCATAACAATTTTGCTTTCAAGCTCAAAGTGATTATTTATGTTTGATTCTTATTTCAGGCACTGAGCTTTATAGGGAGAGAATAGTTAAGGCACTTGCGCGGGATTTACAAGTTCCATTATTAGTGCTTGATAGCAGTGTTCTCGCCCCTTACGTAAGAAGATGAAGATTGCTTGGGCACTACCTTGTTGGGAGATTAGCTATATTTTCGTTATTTAACTAAATTCATGCACATTATTGACCTTTTCTTGTAGGATTTAGTTGATGATTCAGAATGTGAATCAGATGATCACACTAGAGAGGGGTGTACTTCAGAGTCTGAGGTTGACGATGAAAATGAAACAGTTACTAAAGAAGAGTGGAGAAACAGTGCTGAAGCAAGATTTGATGGGGATAATGATGCAGTTAACATGGAGGGAACTGCTGAGGCAGCCATTAAGAAGCTTGTTCCTTTCAGTCTTCAAGAGTTTGCAAAGGTGGAGTTTATGTACTGTATAGTAAATTATAAAATAGATAGTTGTTAACTTTGGCGATAGACTTGCATGTTAAAGTTTTTTCACTTCATTTAAAATAGATCTCAAATTCAAGTCTAATTTCAGGTCCATGCCTTCTGGGCACAAAACGCTCGAAAGGCACAAATAAAGCTTAAAACTGATGCATTTTGTTTTTCTGAATGAGGGTATTCTTTATGAAATTGAGCACAACAATAGACGAGATGACATCTATCTAATTGTACTTTTTCAAAGAAATGGCAATTTATATGATGGCTGTGTGGAGTTGATAAATAGCTAGTCTTGAACCTCACATAATATCTTAAACATTGTGGTCAAGTCGTTTCTTGATATGGTATCATAGCTTTTATTCCATAAAGGTCTTATGGTGTGCTCATGCTCCCAGATCTTCTTCGACCATGATATTTTGTATGAGTTATTAAAAATTAATTTTAGTTTAACACAAGGTGTGCTGACCTACTTTCTGTTAGCATTTCGAGTCTGTTACCTAGTCGTATATCTCATCGACTAGTCTAAGCTTTTGAGTTGAACGTTTCCTTATCTCTTGTTCTTGAAAGAGAAAAAAAGAAGAAGGAACATGCTTAGAAGGAAGCTATTCAAAACTATATAACAATGATCTTTATGGTTAAATCTCTGAACTTTCCTACATAGTTAGCCTTCTGGACTTTATAGTTTCATATTTAGAGCTGATATGAGTGACTTATTAATTGGATATAGCTGAAGTAAGAAAAGGGAAAGGAATTTAGAGCTGAATCCCCTTATCCTGATGCAAGCTGTGGCCAGTGACAATGGAACTACATTAACGCATGCATGAGTACAAGCAAATGCACATGCATATTATAGTGTATTCTACCATGTTAGCAATTCTTGTTCACTTTTCCTGTCTTTGGATTCTGTTTTGGGTGTAAAAGAATGTGTGCCTCCTACAAAATTAAGAGGTAACAACTTATTTGCTTCCTCTACCAACAACTTGTCTTGTTCACGATTTTGTTTCTTTTCTTGAGCTTTGGAGTATTTTTGTGTTTAGGGATATTCATTACCTTCTTCTAATATTTTGAAGTGTAAACTGTCTTATTCTGGAGATGCTTATATGCAGAGAGTCTCTGGAGAATCTGATGGTTCCTCAAAATCCTCAAATTCCGAGGCTGGTGATACATTAGATAATTCGAGAAGACCTTTTAGGAAGGGTAACAAATTTCCTATCATGCTTCATATTTTGCACCATTTTTGTTTGAAAATTTCCCATTTTGGAGTTACATGTCTTGCATTATATTAACCTCTCCTTGTTGGCCTAGTTTTCCCTTTGACCTTGAGTTTTTCTTTTCTAATTTTCAATTTTTGCTTACATTTCCTTTTTACATTTTTGTCATATGAATTTGTGTCTGTGCTTTTGGTTTAATGTGCCCAAAATAACTTCAATTGATCCTACTATTAGTTGATTATCATCTTTATTTGTTTTATTTGTCACTATCACACATCCCTTTCCCACTCCAAACAGTCAAGTATATAAGTGAGCATTTCTGTAATTGATTACTCCAACCAATATTCAAGCAAGTGGGCAATTTTTGTCATTGATTGTTGGTATTTGATAATATTGAGCTTAACTCCACTGCAACATGCACCTTATGGGGGAGGATTATCCAAGTTCTACAAGGCTTGTTTTGCTCTTACTCCTAGGGAATATGAGATATTATAATGCAACCCCTCACATCCAGACTAGGCGATGGGAGATATCTTAGTACATCCATTTTAATAGTATTATTTTCACTTGCTACCCGCTCAAAATGGAGATGGTTGAGTGTTCTGTGGCTATTGTTAAGGTCCTTGATTTGGTTCTGTTGGCTTTATCATTTGAAAGGTGATTTCAAATTTATTATGCATTTTACAAATCCAAATCTCTGAAGTCCAACTTTCTGCCTATGTTATTGATTTGCTTTTTTCTTTATATTTAATACTTGACCTTTCCAAACATAAGAAGAGGTGAACTCTTTTTGCTAGGGGATCGTGTGAAATATACTGGGCCTTCTGTTTGCGTAGGAGCTGATGACAGGTACTTCAGTTTGGCTATATAAAACTTTAACGTGGTTGAAAAATTTAGGGTAAATTACCCAAAAAAAGCCTAAATTTTTATCAAATTTTTAATTATAGTCCGAACTTTAAAAAGTAGCAATAAAATGCTCAAACTTTTAATTTTTTTCAATTCTAACCCTAACTTCAAAAAGTAGCAATAAAATACTCAAACTTTCAATTTTTTTAAATTCTAGCCCGACGTTAGTCTTTTCGTTAAGGTTACTGATGTGGCTTATCACGTGTTTCAGAAACCTTAATTATTAATACATGTCAGTCAAAATTAACACAACAAATTAAGATTAATAAAAAGATGTCGTTTAATCACATAATTAAAATGATGTTTAAAAATAACCTAAATCAGATTATACAGCCTCGAAAACCTTACGCTTTGATTTCAGTTTTTTCCTTTGTTTTCAGTTTATTCTTTTGTCGCCCTTACTCTTCAATTTTCAAATTATGTAGCCCCAACGCTCTTACACTAAGGGCATTAAGAGAACGAACAAAAACAAAGAGCTTATTGGTGCAATACGCTGTAATGCGAGAGTAGTTTGGGGCTTCAGAAGAACAAACAAAAAATAAAGGGCTGAGGGCATCGGGAGAACAACAAATAACATCGGGCTAAAATTGAAGAAAATTGAAAATTTGAGCATTTTATTGTCATTTTTTAAAGTTTGGGCTAGAATTTTAAAAAATTGAAAGTTTAGATATTTTATTGTTACTTTTTAAAGTTCAGGCTTAATTGAAAAATTGAAGAAAGTTTGAATTTTTTTTAATAATTAACCCAAAAATTTATTGTGCTTCAATTCTCAAAAAAGAAGCTTACTATGTAACTAATATACTTATTTGGAATACAATAGCAAAGGATAATTGTAGAAGTTCATAGATACATAACAATTCAAGTCTGTTTTTTATGCTATCCTTTGATGATACATCTGGGGAAAATAAATGGTGTTTCCGGATCATTCTGTACATGATGCACAGGAGTGATACATCTGTGTAGAATGTTTGCTTGCATAACCATTTGGTAGTCGATTGGAACTTTATGGAATAGTGAACATTTTGTGCATATTTTATCTGCAACAATTATGGATTTTTTAAATGTCTCATTTTTTAAATGTGGCTTATCTTCTTTTGACATCCTCAAACAGACATGGATTCTTTCTTCGATTTTCATTTTTCTTTTTCCTTTTTCATCATTATGAGCCTCTATGCATGTCCAAAAAATTGTTCTTATTTTTTTAGAAATAAATTCAATTATTTTACTTTTGAAGAGATTTACATGTGGACTTGGGATTCTGGCAAGGATTTGTAGATAATCCAGTGTTGGCTATAGGCTATAAATTATCTTCAATTGAACATTTTGAGTGATAAGCAAATGATGAGATGTTAATAGTCTGTCTCTTATTTAAGTCATTTGGTGTCACTTATCCTCCCCACAAACTTTGACATCACAGGATCATACTGGGGAAGATTTCAACTTCGAGGGGTCTAAAAAAATGCTATACCAATATTCGTCACAGGTCCTACACTTGTCATTTAAGTGGAACTTAACTTCTTGGTAGAGTATTCGTGCATTGTTACCAACTAGTTAAAGGAAAAATTAGAAGTTCCAAGAATAATTCAAAATTGTGCTTCTTGTGTTTGTGCTGTGAAAGCAAACCCTAAGTAAAGTTGATATTTTGCATCATTTTTTTGATAATTTGGTTCTTACGAATGATTAAAAGAAGCTATTTGTAGATAAGCCATTATACTATTATAGCACTGTTGGATAATTATCTTAGATAAGTTTAGTTAACTTAGGAGATTATCTTCTAGGAGATAAGTTTATCTTCTAGTAGATAAGATATACTATAGATAGGATAAGTTGGTATTTACTAAAAATCCAGTAGTTTAGTAGTATTAGAATAGATTATACTCATGTTTAAATTACATATAATTAGAGAAATAAAGTGGGTTTTCTTATGATATTTTATATACCCTCTGGTTTCAATTCAATTTAGTTTTATGAAAAAATTAATCTTTCCACAGTGCTGCTCCACCATCCTGCCTATCTTCTCTTCCTTAACCATTATGCATGGCCTTGGTCTGATGTCTCTTGAATTTTCTACTTGTATCAGAAAACATGGCCTGAGGTCTCTACATGAATTGTTGAGCACTAATATTGTACCCTGGGAATTACTCCCTTGGAAACTCAAAATGTGTTCTAAGTTTCTTATGTCTTGGCCTTCCTCTACATTTACCGCACGATATTATGCTTGTGAGACCATATCTGAAGCTTATACTGGACTAGTTAGTTAGGGAATTAGGCTTAGGAACTTCTCATTTATTGAATTTTACTTTATTTTTGGTGTTTCATCAGGCAATTCAGCTGTTCAAGCGATTTCTTTACTCATTCGCAAGGGTGTGCCAGAGTCTAACATCATATTTCTTAATCTTATATCTGTAAGTGATTGCTGCCTCACAAAACTCCTCGACATTTTTTTGTGTTTAAATGTTGCTTTTCGTCTTCATAAATACTTGTTACTTCTATTCACCAGGCACCTCAGGGAGTACATGTGGTCTGCAAAAGATTCCCGAGAATAAAGATTGTAACATCAGAGATTGAAACGGGTTTGAACAATGATTTCCGTGTAATTCCTGGCATGGGTGAATTCGGTGATAGGTATTTTGGTACAGATGATGATGAACTGTTGATGGCCTCGTCATAACAGTCAATTGAGAGCTGCAGATCTGATCTTTGCCGGAGTTGTGAGGCAGGATTTGAAAGTCACTTGATTTACATACTGGAGTTCTGCAAGTTCAGTTTTAAAGGGATTTTGACTTGCATTAGTATGTACCAGATATTTTTATATGTTAAGACGTCCAGTCACATATTGGGGTTTGTGACATTATTGCATCTCCTACCGAGCTTTGGATGGTTGGTTGTTTGGCAGAAAGACATTAGGAATACCTCAACCCCCATTTACCTTCTATATGCATGGATGGAGGAGTGACTGGCTCCAACTTGGTTGACACTGACAGCCTCCCCATGATGATACTTGTATCAAAGAAACAATATTTTTCTTATATATGAGAAATGTTTTGTTATACACATCATATTTCCTGGTATATCTTGTTATTGTTGTGGTATGCATGCATGCCGATAACCAGATGCATCAGGTGACGTGACAGTGACTCAATACATATAGAGAATAGAAAGCAGATGTATGTGGAGTGCTAGTGGGTTTAGAACAAGTGTTCGTAGCTCCACAAGAAATAGCCCATTGGTTATTAAACTTGAAAAATTTTGGTGGACATGAGGGTTGAGCTTTTGGGTTCACGAGAATTGAGGATAGAGTGCTCTACGTACAGACATGTGTGCCACCTGGCTAGGATAGTTGTCACTCGTTGCTTTATCCTGATAATCTGCGGAGGGCTTATCTTATGACACTTGTTGACAAAGGTCTGGAGTGTGGATTCTTCGCTGGTATATTCCCTATGAGCTGCCTAAGTTATCTATAAAGAGCGGTGTTTGTGCAAATTTGTTTTCGTCATTTTCGTCCTGTAACCATTATCTATCCACCCCTTTCTAGCCATGTCTGCCTTTGTTGGAAAGTATGCAGGTAGGTTCTCTCTTTCTCTCTGTCTCCCGTAAAACATGCCTGAAAGTTGAAGCTTATGCAAGCCACATGTAATGTTTAGTAGCCAAAAATATTGAATATCAACCACTAAGGTTAAGCTCATTCAATGAGATGGCGTAGGAAGTAGGAACACAAGTCGACACCATATCGTATAAGGTACATTATTATGCATGCACGCTGAATTACCCTACCCTGTTTGACAAGCACTTCAAAGACACTTCAGATAGTCAATTAGTCATCCCCTCTTTATCATTTGTCTACTCATGCAAAACAGCCTATGCAATTAGCATTAGATTATAGCCCAAAAAACCTTGATTGTCGACTATAAAATGAATAAGCTTATAGCTTTCAATCTTTACCGATAACCATTTTTCTGCGTGCAGATGAGCTGATCAAGACTGCAAAGTACATTGCCACACCAGGAAAGGGCATTTTGGCAGCAGATGAGAGCACAGGCACCATTGGGAAGCGTCTATCGAGCATTAACGTTGAGAATATTGAGTCCAACCGCCAAGCACTCCGCGAACTTCTCTTTACCTCGCCTAATGCTCTCTCCTATCTTTCTGGTGTCATCCTCTTCGAAGAGACCCTGTACCAGAAAACTTCTGATGGCAAACCTTTTGTTGAAGTCCTCCAAGACAATGGTGTCATTCCTGGGATTAAAGTCGACAAGGGAACAGTTGAACTAGCTGGCACTAACGGTGAGACTACGACTCAGGGCTTTGACTCTCTTGGTGCACGCTGCGCGCAATACTATAAAGCTGGTGCACGATTCGCCAAGTGGCGTGCTGTTCTCAAGATTGGCCCTACTGAACCCTCTGAATTGGCAATCCAGCAAAATGCACAGGGATTGGCTCGTTATGCTATAATATGCCAAGAGAATGGACTTGTGCCAATTGTGGAGCCTGAGGTGTTAACTGATGGACCTCATGACGTTAAGAAGTGCGCTGCTGTAACTGAGACAGTGCTTGCGGCAGTTTATAAGGCACTGAATGATCACCATGTCCTTCTTGAAGGAACACTTCTCAAGCCTAACATGGTTACTCCAGGCTCGGATAGCCCAAAGGTATTTGAAACCTTAAGGCTTAATTTCTGATCAATTCCTAACTAATTGTGTTTGCCTGTAATCCAACACAAATGGGAACTTTTCAATACTCATCACAGAAAGTGCGGTGTTTGCCTTGTTCACACTGCTTGGTTTCGGTGGCTTAATTATACTTTTCATGTTAATGTCTATGGTGGAACAGGTAACACCGGAGGTGATAGCTGTGCACACAGTGACTGCACTTCGTCGAACTGTCCCACCAGCAGTGCCTGGAATTGTATTTTTATCCGGAGGACAGAGTGAGGAGGAGGCAACACTGAACCTCAACGCCATGAACAAGCTTGAGGTCTTAAAGCCATGGACATTGTCCTTCTCCTTTGGGCGAGCTCTGCAGCAAAGCACACTCAAGATATGGGCTGGAAAGAAAGAGAATATAGCGAAAGCTCAAGAATCATTCTTGGTGAGGTGCAAAGGAAACTCAGAGGCAACTCTTGGAAAGTACACCGGAGGTAGTGCTGGAGGGTTGGCCTCTGAGAGCCTGTTCGTCAAGGGATACAAGTACTAGGCCGCCACACATATAGATATTGAATAGCAATTAATTTCCCTCCTTAATAACATGCATGCTAATCATTTGGAATGTTCATATCATGGTCTTATTGCTAAGAGACGATTCTTGTTCATGGACTTGGTCCAACAGTTTTATAACGCATAAACTTGCATGATTTAGTTCTCCAAATCAAGCCAACGTCTTCCTAAATCCATACGTAAGTTCTAACCAGAGGAGCTTCATCTGATATGGTACCTTGCTTCTCCTTCCACCTACGGCAACAAAATCTCCACAAAAAGAAAAATGAAAAAGCTAAATTGCAGGAAGGCCATTGGGTGAATATTAGGTATAATAGAGACAATCTGTACACTGTAACAGTGATATACTGAAGCCAACTTCAGCACAAATTGCTTCTCTTATTTGAATGATTGATGCTAACAATCTTAATGATATAGTTATTTACATTTCATTTTCACCTTCGTCATTATCATTGTTAACACCCAGTTAAAGTCTTACGAAAAAATTCGATAGGACATAATAGCGAGGTTGTTTCCGGTAATTATTTACATTTCATTTTATAGAATAATATTCATTGAACTCAGCTCTATTGACCATAAACATGTGTGAATTACTATTCTTCCCTCGGGAGAAAATGAAGTTTCGTGTATTAAAACTTTAACATAAGTAAAGTATAGAGTCTATTAATAAGAATTGAGTTTGAATCCAATTATTACCAAAATATCTATAATTAGCCATCCTTGTCATTTATTAACCCTTTAACGTTTTCATTTTTAATTAATGTGGGATACTTGAAAAATGTGAATTAAGACATAACAAACCTTTTTTCTTAAATTGATATTTAATATTCTACCAACTATATTAATAACAATAAAATTATATTATCAAAGTTCCGAAAATGATCTAAAACTAATTTTAAATTATGATTTTCAAAATTAAGGATATAGTTATTAAAAGATAAATTAACATTTTAATCTAAAATTCTTCTCAAAACACTGTACTAGTGGTGACTTGATGTTAAGTTTATCTAAGACTCTTGTATTTCTAGCATTTCATGTTTAATGTAAAGTTAGCAGTGAATTTTACTAATATAATACTAGAGAATTTCATGTTGAATTTTACTAATATAAGATAATGAATTTTACTAATCTGGGAATTAGCATTGCATGTTGAACGTAAAGTTAGCAGTAGCCCTCAAAGGGTGTGGCTAGATGGTTGAGAGCGAGGCTTGGTTTCGGTTAGGTCCCAGGTTCGATTCCTTGCTAGCCCCTCTTATAAGAACTTGGGGCAGTCGAGGTTTTACCTATGGGTGGAGAACTAGTGAGGGCCTCCGTGATAGGGTGTAGTCGCTTGGCCCTCTGATGGGGTGTAGCCACTTGCCCCTCTGAGAGGTGAGCCCGCTTGGCCCGCATGCTGTAGGAAAATCCCGGGAGGTACATCACATGTACCAGGTGCGGAAAACAAAAATTTTTGTCGCCGGGACCTTCCCGAAGCCAGGATCCATGTGTCTGTATGCAAACTCAAACCTAAACAGCCAATAGAGACTGTCTCTAAAGGTATCCACGCAGAGATCAGAAAACCTAACCGGGACAAACCCCTTTGACCCGAGAATAGCTAGAACAGAATAAAGGCTGCTAGACCCTACCTCTGTCCTTGGAGAGCATAAGATTGACGTTGGAACCTTGGAGAAGAAGAGAAGCAACGTTGATGATGCTTAAGGAAGAAGAAGAATTGAAACTCTTTCCTAAGCTTAACACTTAAGCTTCCTTATTCTTCCTTTTGCAAAATCGTCGACACCATCCACTAAGCTAGCTTCTCATATATATCTTTAACACTTTTAAAGACCCCATGAGATGCTGCCACGGTGATGGCCTTAAGTCCATTCATTAAGTAATTAAATAATCAATTAAATGATGAATGATAAGATAACATTTGACTTTTCAAACATTTATCTTCTCTCATGCCTTAAGCCATCGACGCCCAAGCCTCCAACACACATATATATGGTCTTTTACTTAATTAAAAGGCTAACCATAACATGTTGCCAAGTGGAGGATTATAAACCATTAACAATTAATGGATTAAATAATAGCTTTGAAAAGTCAAAACTTCTTATCTCTTCTCCCATTCCAACGAAGGCTTATATATATAATAATTAATTAATTAATTACTTAATTAATCAATTAATA
Source organism: Erythroxylum acuminatum (assembly GCA_026284645.1). Taxonomy (NCBI): domain Eukaryota; kingdom Viridiplantae; phylum Streptophyta; class Magnoliopsida; order Malpighiales; family Erythroxylaceae; genus Erythroxylum; species Erythroxylum acuminatum. The sequence continues at coordinate 32,968,558 of JANKOD010000193.1, read as the reverse complement.
TATATTTGCTAAGGTCCAGTCCAACTGGGGTCGGTCCTACCGGCCT
>JANKOD010000193.1:32939475-32951678 GCA_026284645.1 Erythroxylum acuminatum | reverse complement strand
ACGAGCACTGACTTTCGGTTATTCTCATTCAGCGGTCGTTCAAATGGTCTGAATTTTAGTTAGGACTCTTCATAATTTATTTCACAAATGTCTAAACGATGTTCGGTGTTAATCTTATTAATCCATCACTTTTTTATAATTTGAAGTAATCAATAAAACTTAAAATACCTTGGTCATATTTCCTATTTTGTGTAGGTATAGGATAAGTATACATTATATTCCCTTTTTTTGAAGATCTTGTATATTAGAAAGAAAATCTATGACAGTCTGGTACTGTATCTAAACAATTTCCACTACTACTAGATTATTTAACGAGAAATAATAAGTAAGAGTATGTGAAAGAAGTAAGGGTTTCTAAGAAGAAAGATGAGATTTGCGTCCGTAAGCCAAAAAAGCTAGAGAAGATTTTGTTTTCTTGTCCATCGTACCTGGACCTTACTTAAGGTATATATATTTTCAATTCGACTCTTTATTGTCGATGATCTAGTCTAAACAAGTTGTTTTCACCTATACAGTGACCAGTTTGATGTCATAATTTTCCTGTGTACCTTTCAAAGTTACCGAGTTGTATATATTATAAGGTTAATTTACATAAATAACTTCTTTATAAAAATATTTTAAAAAAACTGCATATCTTTCCTTATAATTTGTTGCTGCACTAAATAAGCGTCAACAACATTGGAAAATCCTATCTGGTGGGTGGAGATTGGGTGGAAGGTGATCCATGACTTTTGAGTGTATTTAGAGGTCAACAAAATATGTGCTTGAATCCAATTTTTCATCTTCTATTAACTACTAAACGAGAACAGATACTTTGCTTGAAAGCACCAAAATTTTATAAAAAGGCACACATAAACCACATCCAGTTAAGATAAAGGTGGCCTTTTTAATCAACAAGGAACAAGCCAAATGCAAAACAAACATAAACTATATCTCCCCAAGATCCCTTGCCTGAAGTGCAGTGTAAGCCAACAAATATTACCAAATCACCTCTATCCTTCTCCCCATGGTTCTCTTTCTCTCCCACTTCAATAAACAAAGAAGCTTTTATATCAATGGCGTGAAGTAACACCAACACGCTTGCGTGCCCGAAACCATCGAAAGGAAACAAGTAAAACCCAGATCAAAACTTTTGTCTTTTGTCAATAAATCTCCTTAATGATCACCCAGTACTGTTGTAGTGTACTAGAGAATTGAGAAGGTGAGGAAAGAGACGAAAGGTTAGTTTTTGGATATTGGGTTATGGTTTTTATGAGTGGAGATAGTTCAGAAAACAGTAAACCTGGGAAAGGCAGGAGAATATCGGTTGTTGGATTGCATCCATGAAATCACCACGGCTCTGGCTTTCACTAGGATGACCGATTCTTCTGCTTACAGAGTTGAAACGACGTCTCGTCTCGCTCAATGGAGGATAGACAACCTTGCTTCTTGCACCTACCGGAAGTCCGATCCTTTCAAGATCGGCAATTGGAATTGGTTAGACAACTTGCTTCTCAGCCTTTTTGTGTTTTGTGTGTTTTAGGGTTATCGGTGAAGAAGATTGTTACGTTTGCTCATTGTTGTAATGCTAACAAATTCGCTATTTCTGCTGATTAGTTCTGATAAGTATGTTAAAGATTCCGTACGATTATCATATACAAATTTATCTTCTAGTAATTGTCTTTGAGTTTGCACTGTTTGTTTATCTGTAAACGATTTTGTCTTTGATGAAAGTGGAAATTTGGATATAGATGTCCGAGGAATGTATAATTATGAGGTGGGATTATGAGATTTCGCTTAGCCTATAATTGCTTGCAGAGGATGGGAGAAATGGTCCATGCCTGAGATTGGATGTGGATAATAATTTGGTGCTACCCTGTACCAGAGATACTTTATCTGCTGCTAGATATGGTTTCTAGAAAAGTGAAAAATGAAGTACAAACTTGAAGGCCTTTTATCTAGTGATCCTATTCTGAATTAATATTTGTTTTTATTGGACTTTAGGCATTTGTCTGTGGAGAAGAACCGGGTGTTGTTTGTTAAATTATATCCAGAAATATCAAATCTAACTCGAGAAAATCCCCCAATTGCATCATTCATTATTCGAGTTATCTGTTCCGCTGGAGATCGGAAGACCTTTACTCATCCAGGTACTTAAACATCTAAAGAACAAAACTTTGATATCTATGTTCTGCCAAGATACTTGATCATCATTCATCATTTGAGTTATTTTCAAGAACTATATATACACACGTATGGAAATTCTCCATTTAGCATCTCAGGGTTAGCTTAGTTAATTATATCCAATATCTAAATTAGCAAACGTTTATTCCTCCCGCATGGAGAAATTTTGTACTGGAAATTGATACTATCTCCTTTAGTCCATGAGTAAATGTTTGAAACCTCAAGAAATGGTGGATGGGGACTGTATACCTTATTTCTTACTTCGTGAGCTGGATGTTTGGGTGGCTGTTTCTATCCTTTGTTTTATGACAAGTAGTTACGTCTGTGATTAACGAGCAGAGATAACCGACAAGCAACTCAAAACGAACGAGGACTTTGTTTGGGCTATTGAGGTTCCATTGACAGGAAAATTCATCATTGACGTTGAGTTCCTTGATTTGAAGACATCATCTAAAGACGTATGTAGTTACTTGGTTTATCCACTTTATTCTTATTTGATATAAACGAGCTCCTTAGACTCGTAATACTTTTCATTCGAATTCTTCAGCTCGGCTCCCATTATAGTTGTACTAAACTATGGATACTTCATCTGTTACTTGATTGAAGAAACTTTCTATGTATAGGGTGGAGAGCCTTCCTCCATCTGGGCTCAGGGATTTGCAGAAAATCGATCTAATGCAACAGCTCTTGCATGCCTTTATCGAATGTTGACAGAAAGCATCCACACTGATATTACCATAAATGCTTCTGATGGAAGTGTTGGAGCTCATCGTGCCATTCTTGCTGCAAGATCACCTGTTTTCTGCAGCATGTTTGCTCATGACCTGAAAGAGAAAGAGCTGTCAACTATAAATATTGCTGACATGTCAATTGAAGCTTGCCAGGCGTTTCTTAATTATATTTATGGAAATATCCAACATGAAGAATTTCTGGTCCACCGACTAGCACTTCTACATGCAGCTGATAAGTATGATATCACTGACCTGAAAGAGGCATGCCATGACAGTCTTCTTGAAGACATAGATGCAAAAAACGTGCTTGAGAGGTTGCAGAGTGCATCTTTATATCAATTGCCAAACCTGAAGATCAGCTGCATGCGGTATCTTGTGAAGTTTGGTAAGATATTCGATATTCGAGATGATTTTAGCTCCTTCATGCAATGTGCCGATAGGGATCTAATTGCTGAAATCTTCCACGAAGTTCTAAATGCCTGGAAAGGATTCTGATACTGCCGGTAACAAGAGTCGAGGAAGGAAGTCTATTACTGTAAATTCCATATGAGGAGGTGAAACAATGTTTGGTTTTCTAGATTGTTTCCATTACTGATTCTTTGTTCAGAGGGAATTTGTTGATGCCTTAATGTAAATAGGTATTGGATTTCTGAACCGAGGCCATACCATCATTGTTACATGGGCAGTATATTTGTGAACATTATGATTTGAATGAAGATATTTCGGAAACACTATGATAATGACATTTTGCTGGTTCAGAATAATAAAACATTCCAACAGCAAACAACAAGAACAATTATCAATAACTAGTCACAATGGTGACATAATCTCGAACAGCAAACTTCACTCTAATTTGCTCAGTGTAAGAAATAATAATCTTCTCTGCCTTAATTCTCAGAAGTTCTGCCTAGAAGACATGCCAAGGATAATATTATATGTACAACAATTAATCGCACAAACATGTCTCCTGCGAATAACCATTTGTATTCAAAAGAGAAGTATGCTCCTCTTATCTGCATTTAGAATGCAGTTCCTAGACCTGAAGGGAGCAAGTATGATCCAAAGATAAGAGTCATTAAAGAGTGAAAACTGAAAAGCAAGCCAAGTAACAACATGGTCTATAGTAGGCAAGGATGCTGCGGGGACAAGTCAAGGATGCATCAGATTGAAGGAACAGACCAACGAGGATTTGAAGAATTGTGGTTGCTACTGAGGAGCTTCTCTTCAGAACCTGAAATCTCAAATGCAACCTCTGCTCGCCAATTGAGGTTACTGCAAAACAAACTCCGACTGGCCCTATAGATTGCCATGTAACTAAGGTTTATAAACATGAATTGTTGGATTGGTGAGATTACAAAAAATTGACACTCTACTGCTCTGTTTTTCAGGGAAGCACAATAGATTGCCATGTAACTAAGGTTTATAAGCATGAATTGTTGGATTGGTGAGATTACAAAAAATTGACACTCCACTGCTCTGTTTTTCAGGGAAGCACATACTTTCTTCCAAGTAATGGAACAGGAGCACTGCACTTGATGAAAACTAGATCCTGTATGATTTTTAAATCGTATCATCAAGGTCTCCCTGGCAACAGGTTCATCAAGGTTCGGAGAACATGTAATCGAAGTAAACAATAGCTGATGAAGAGAACTTCTGTCATAGTTACCAACTGGAAGGTACCATTAGGGAACACAGTGCCATCAAAGTGCCAAAATTATCTGCCATTAATACGAATCGGGCATAAAGCTCCAAAATTATCTTTTTCCTTACTCAAGCAAGGATCTTCTCTAATGCCCTTACCAATGAAATCAAAGCAAAACCAACGAGGCAAATAGTGGCAATAAATGCATTCTGGAAAACAAGATCAAACAATATAAGGTATGTCAACTTACCTCTCCTCCGGAAGAACTCCTTTCAGATATCTGAATACATTAAGGTTAAAGAAACCTTCTGATGTCAAATACTATAGAAGACTAAAGAACAATAAATGTTTCGGCAGATAGTCTGTGCATCAAAGGTGTGAGACAAAGTTGGCCATTTCCCAGGTAGGTAGGAGGAATATAAAGAGAATATTACGAGGATCCTTTCACGTCTGATGTAGTCCAACAGCCAAAGTAGTTACCTACAAACATGTCTCACTCACTCTCACCCCGACGTAGGACCAGCCATGTCTAGGACTACCATCACCGATCCTATGTTAATGTACAATAATATCAAGTGCTTCCAACTTTCTACTAGACTTGAAAGAAATATCCCACTAAAAAGATAATCAATTTCGTTCCAATATTGTTGTCTTGAGATAATTGCAATTTTCGGCTTAAAATTATATCTTGAACTTAAATATTTATAACAAAATTGAACTCTAATATAAGATTAATGTGACATTATTTTTTATTTTTAACAAAAAAGCATATTCGACTATTACATAATAAGTATGATCAATTGTTAAAATTTATAAAACTGGGTCTCGCTGTCACGTGGTAAGTGAGACTCACTCTTAAAAATACATAAAAGCAAGTTATGTTATTACATAATACTGAAGTTTACTTTTTAATTAATATAAAAATTAATTACAAGATCACAGGGCCAATTTTTTAAAATATAAAAATAATATCACGTTAATATTAACGTGATATTTAATTGATGAAGAATTAACTTCGTTAAATTTTTTATTTATTTGAATTTGTTTAAAAAAATTTAAAAAATTAGAATTAATTTGAATGCTTTAAAATATTACGATTTAAATTGTATTTTATTGTAAACTACACTCTATCGACAGATACCACGATTGATGAAATACCAAACCATCACACAAAATTTCTTGATATAAGATACACCAACCATATTTACGGTAAAACATGAGTTTTTTGCTGATCTTGACAGGTCTATCTGCTCCAAAGTTAAGTTCTCTGATGACAATAGGGAAGGATGAATTTTAATCCAACAGAAGAATAAAGATCATAGTTATATTTCAGATATTTTCTATATACGAGACATGAAGAGCAGTCTGTTGAGCATGGGACAGTTATTGGAAAAAGGGTATGAAGTTTCTTGATAGAACAGTGACTTTAGGACCTAACAGAAGAATAGGACATCTTGGACATCTTAATGAGTACGTTAAATGACAGGGATGCCCAATTCTTTTTATGTGGCAAAGGGTTAGATTTCTTACTGGTCATATGAGGTTGCATCCTTAAATTGGTGGCGGAGTGAAATGTTGGACTTGCGCTGCACTTGTAGTATCTTCTTGAATCTTATGATAAAAAATAAAATCTTATGATAATGCTTGCACCTTAGCCCTCGAAAACTACACCTCAAAATCTACAAAATCGCTGGAGATTGTAACTTATTTTAATGTCTTTGAAATGGAGGACAAGTACAAGTTCTGGTATCACAATACTACCACATACAAAATGGCGTTATGCATCAACAGAGAGTTCATCACATCTCTCCACGATAACCACCTGAGCCAAAATAATCTCTTCTGGAATTTGCAAGTTGTTGGCTTCTCTGGTGCTCCAACTTGGGACAATCGCGTATCCGATGACCAAGCCCACCACAATAAGCACATCCCTTAACTCCACTAGCACTTGTGATTGTTTCCGCATCTTCCATGGGATCAGTCAACTCAGCCAATACAGGTGGAATCCTTTGCTTTGCTTCTTGTAAGAGGTGCTTCAAATCCAGCAGCGTCGTCTCACTTTGGTTTTTGTTTATGAAGGTTGTTGTGATTCCCGTCTTACCACACCTTCCAGTTCGACCAATCCTATGCACATAGTTTTCAATTTTAGCAGGCATGTCATAGTTTATTACGTGTTGGATATCAGGGAAATCCAGACCCTTTGAGGCAACATCTGTTGCGACCAGGACATCCTTCTTTCCACATCAGCTTTGTTCTCGCAAAATATTAAAACTGGAGGAGTCTTTTGCAGGCACTCAAGAAGGTAAACAATCTTTGCCTCCTGTTTCACATACTCGACCTCCTGAATTACATCAAGATTTGCTGCTCCTGCTCTCCCAACATTAACAGTAACGGGTTTTACTAAAGCACTCCTGGCAAAGTTCTGAATTTTGGTTGGCATTGTGGCAGAAAATAGCAGAGTTTGCCTTTGCGCTTTGAAGTGGTCAAAAACTTCCCTTATATCATCTTCAAAACCCAAATCCACCAATCTATCAGCTTCATCCAATGTCAGGTATCTGATCAGGAAACATGATTGATTTCAATAACGATCTAACCAATCGAAAAAAGCAATCCAATATTCTGTAAAACAAAGTTTTTTTAAAAAAATATTAGAGAAAGAAGGAAAGCAAGTTAACAAGGACCATGAAGCAGTAATTTATAGTTTCTTGACACCAAATAGGAAATTTGAACAAAGAAACAAGCAGATTAACTTGATGGAAATTTTCAGGTTCTAATGTTAAAAAGACCAACTAATTCAACACACTAATCCTGTTGGAACTGTAAAGTTTTACGTCCACCAACGTTCCCTAGTCTTGAGTAAAAATGGCATAACTTGTGAAATTTGCTTCCTCTAATTCAGTATGAAACCCAGAATCCACAATTCGTTTGATGTTCAAGAAGCTAACTAAATAAATGTCAAAACTAAGATAAAAAGTTAAACAAATGAAGTTATTGAACTTGACAAAATTTAGCTTATAAATGGGTTTCCAAATATAGAATGAAATGGCAAGACTATTTACGAAAGTAAATTAAGGGAGGCAATGGTCAATGCCAAACCTGCAATTATCCAAATTCATTTTCTTCTTAGCAAGCATATCCTTCAACCTTCCAGGAGTTGCAACAACAATATGTACACCCCTTTTCACAATCTCTAACTGAGACCTCATATCCACCCCACCAATACATAGCAAAGGCCTCAACTCTGGATACCCAACCTCTCTCAAAGGAGCCAAAAACTGTTCAACAACTTCATAAGTTTGTCTGGCAAGTTCTCGCGATGGGCAGATAATCAAACCAAAAGGGCCTTCACCAGGCATAATAGGCATCATCAACTCCTCCTGCAAGGCAATCATGATCATAGGAAGCACGAAAACAAGCGTCTTTCCAGAACCAGTAAAAGCAATCCCGATCATGTCCCTCCCAGTCAAAATAACAGGGAGACCCTGAACTTGGATTGGTGTGGGCTGAACAATGCCTTTAGCTCTCAACTTCTTCAAAACAGGATCAGGAAATCTCATATCTTTAAAATTCTTAATAGGTGGAGGAATGTCCTCACCATCAACAATGATATGCCATTGTTTTCGAATAGCGTCCCTCTCCTTCGTGGACATCCTCCGTATGTGAAGCGGGGGTTTCCAACCAGTCAAAAGGGGTTCGGTATAAGTGATCCCTTTGGCCAATTCACGCACGGACATTAGGGTTTTGCGATCGGACAAGTGCTCAATCATCTCTTTCTCTTGCTGCATAATTTGCTCCGCCTGGCTGATCTCGGGTTGGTCTCGCTTCAATTGGGAAGCTTTGACGAGGAGGCTGGGTTTGGATTCGGCAAGCTTGGATTTCTCGAGTTCTTCTTGTTCTAGGGCAGAAAGTTTGCCCTTTCTTTGAAGTATCTTTTGCGCTTCCATGGCTCGACGTTTGGCCACCGGAACATACTCCACATATTCATCTTCTTCTTCCATCATCATCGTCAACTCCACGACAGCCCCAATCAGCTGATAAGTAGAACCAGAGCGGGGAAGAGGAAAGCAGTTGTTGCTGCTGACAGTTTTATAGTGAAACTACGTTTAAACCCCAAGAAATATTTAAAAAGACCGTACGACAACGTTTAAAACCAGTTGTGTCTGGCTATCACCGCCTCGTGATATATCTATATATAAATATAAACTAAACATGCAGCCCGAAATTGCATAGGCCCCAAGACGTCCTTCTCTTCGTGAGATTACAATTCATCTAATCAAGAGCTCTTCAAAGTTTGCAACTTTCTCGAGAAATCGAAAGCTTTCGTGCAGTTGTGCTTTTCCAGAGGCAGATTTGTAATCTAACGATAAGAAAAGTGTTCTCTTTTATAGGTAATCGGTCGGGCTTTTGCGCTTAGCTAAATTTATCTAGAAATTGCGAGATTTCGCGGTTGAAATTGAGAAAATTTTGGAGACACTGGTGAAGTGAAACGTATGTTTGTTTTTCATGAAACTTTAGTGGGTTTTCCTCGCACATCCATGTAAATTTGATCATATGCTTAGATCACAATTTAATGCTAAATAGATATACTTACTTTTACTTCTGCAGGTATTTCTAGGTTGAATTCTGCCTTACTTTTGAGATGTCAGCATTGGCCATAAGAACCGATAGCAGTTTGCCTCTACCATTCATCTCTGGTTGGTATCTGCAGATTTTACAAACTTATATTGAATGGGAATATTTGATGAGATAAATTATATTTGAGCTGTGAAACTCTAATAAACCCCTTGGGTGGACACTTTATTAGGATAGATATTTATCTTAATTTGGTAGGAATCTTATTCATATCTGTGTCATTTGTTCATGCCTTCTAAATTGTTGTTGTCTTTTTATCAGATAGAGCATATCATAAGTTCGCTTATTGATGTTATAACTTGTATGTAACAATCACGTCTCTTCCTGAAATCATTCATTGGTTCTTTTAACTTTATTTTCCGTCAGGCATTGCCTTGTTGAGGGTGAAACATTACTTTCGATTATTTTATCTTGTTTGTTGCTTCCTTTATTTGCTTACAGAGAAACCATGGGATCCAGACAACGGCAGGTTCAAGCAAAGAGAAGCTGGTCCATTTGGGCATGCACAGCGAGGGCAGAAGAGTTTGGCTGTATCAGGATCAGTACAGCTAGCGATGCCACTACAATCACTTGAAAGTAGAAGACCTCTTTTACATGCTAACGGGAAGCAATTTGCTTTTACTGCATGTGTGGCTGCCAAGGTGAGGTTTTATTAGCTTAAGGTTAATGCGTGTATTCTGTTTTCACATTGTGATTAACTGATTTCTCTGTCCTGATAGTTTCTGAAATTGTGCCCGTGGCCATCAGTTTTACTGGTTGGTTTAGTTTGTCTACAATTTGTTAGCTTGTAAAACATAGAGAAAATCCATTAGCTTTCAGTGTTCAATAGGATTGACTACATTAGTCTCTTAATTTTCCACTGTATCATGAATCTAAGAATAATTTGGTTAAGACTTTGGGTTATATAATTGTAATTTCTACATCATCATGAGATTTCATTGGTTGAATTTACAATTACTTGCTTTTCCCCGCAGAATTTAAGATGCAGAGCTTCTGGCCAAAAACAGACAATTACACGCGAAGCTCCAACAATCACCAAGGCTCCTGTGCGAGGTAAGAGCCTTTCTTCCAGCAATGTGATGGATCTCTTGAGATCTAAACTTAAATTTACGTTCTTACATAGTGCTGCAAAGATTGCCCTTGGCTTGTATGAAACTCATCTTTAACTAATCGTATGACTGCACATTGATCCTACTACCTTTTCTTAGATGATGTGCAAGTTACTTTCGGTTTGTTCAACGTGTCCCAATGATCTTAATTTAAATTCAGATCCATCGGTGACTCCTAAACTTAGTGATGGAGGAAATGGATTTCCGCCCAGATCTGGTGGTGGCGGTGGCGGTGGCGGTGGTGGCGGTGGAGGAAAACTCATCCGGTGGCTTCATACTTATGGGAATTTTAGGTTTCCTTGGCTTCTTAAAGGATTTAGAGACCAAAGAGGATGACCAAGATGGATAGAGATGACTAAAAAGAAACATTCTTGAAGGGTCTAAGAATGATTTACTTTCTATACTTATTACATGTGCTTATCCATTTTAGGCAATTGATAGCATGTTTTGGAAATAAGATTGCATAAAGAAAATACAATCCATATGTGGGATTCTAAGAAGAAGAAATATCATGGTAATGCCAAGCTAAGAGACAATAACTACAATGCTTAAGGGCAGAGTTTGGAGATAATTCAAATATAGTTAGTTTATAAACTAAAACTAACCAAATTCAATTCATTTATGTCAAACCTTATTCATTGTTAGATAATTGCAAGAGAAAGGCTATAAAATCTTGATAAAAGGATGACATATACCAATTTTAAAACGCCAGACTTAGCTTAATTACAAGAGCTCAGATGGCAAGCAATTGAATGTTTCCTACGAAGTCTTAAACTAAATTGTATGACAACAAAGTAAAAGGAAATGACCTAGTTATGGCATTACATACATGGTCACTTACATTTTGTTGGCCTACAATTACTACAACAAAAGAAGATAGTGAAAGGTCTTCCCAAGTTTTTCTAAAACATTTGAGATACATTCAAATGGTGGTTAAAAAGGAAACTTATAGATACATTCAAATGCTAAATTCTTGATGATGATGAAGCTAAAAAACAACAAAGAGATGGTTTCGCAATAGTTCTTACAACTTTTCGATTATTAGGAACAACACAAAAGATGAAGGAATCAATTTCTGGCCTCAACTCAACAAAAGAAGGGGCCAAATTATATGCAGGATTATGAGGTAATTGGTTTACTTGAATCGAAAACAATCTTACTGGTGGCTTTTTTTTTGTAGATTATGATTCATTCAATTCTAAAAGTGTTGTGTTGGACTGAAAATGGCAAGAGACAATGTTAGAGGAGATAAAATCCATTAAATAATTCACAGGAGCTTGTTAATCAACCCAAGGGAGAGAGGTTACCGCCAAAGTTTTGCTTTGCCGGAATAGCTATGCTATTCCGTGCGTATTCCTGCCCCATTTATTAATCTTGCGTTTGGTTAAAAGTAAGCTAGGAATAAGTAATGATACGGAATATACATTCCGTAAATTTGCGGAATAACTAATACTCTTCTTTACCCATCTTTTTCTATTCGACGAAAACTTATTCTTATGAAAACTTTTTTATCCTTCGGCGTTTTCACTTCGACCCTCTCTCCCGAAGCTTCTTCTTTCTTCTCCAAATTAACAATTGCCAATTCACTTAAATCTAATCAAATCTCTTTTATTCTTTTGAGACAGCTGCTCCTCCTTCCTCTCCAGCCTGTTTTTCGTACCACCCACTTGAGAAATTTGTAATCTTTCTTCTCCAGCGTGATTCTTCCATGAAAGGTAATATCTTTTTTCCACTTTTAACTTCTGTTTCTTAATACTGAAAAGTTGCGTTGAGGGTGCTTCCTCTTTTGGATTTGGGTTCTTCGTTTCGACTGTTGCAATTTCAACAATCTCAGTAAATTTTTGCAGTTGGACAAGCAGATTTGAGTGACAGTAAAAACTTTCGTCATCTGGGTATTTTGAGATACCCATTTCTCATATGGGTATT
>JANKOD010000193.1:32904104-32935453 GCA_026284645.1 Erythroxylum acuminatum | reverse complement strand
TCTCAATATTTTTTACAAACCAACCAATATCAATGGTAATGATAATCATTCATTTCTTTTAACCAACCATCATAATTGTAATGATAATATCCATTCTCATTCCTCACTATATTCATTCCTATTCTTTTTACCATTCCCCTATACAAACCAACCGCCCCCTAAGAGTAAGATTGAGCAAAAATCAAACAGTTGATAAATATTTGCAACAAGAAATTGCAAAGGAGAAAGAACGTTGGAGACAAGTTTTGATAAGAATGGTTTCTGTTGTTAAATATCTTGCTAAATATAATTTAGCTTTTCAAGGATTCAAAGAGAAACTTTACCAAGATGGTAATGGTAATTTTTAGGATTGATTGAGATGATTGCTGAATTTGATGTGATAATGCAAGATCATGTTAGACGTATTCAAAATCACGAAATTCATCATCATTATCTTGGTCACAAAATTCAAAATGAGTTGATTTCCCTGTTAGCCCATAGTGTTAGAAGTTCTATTATAGGGATCATTAAAGAGGCAAAATACTTTTCTATTATTCTCAATTGTACCCCAGATTTGAGCCATAAAAAACAAATGAGTTTGTTAGCACGATGTGTGAATATGTCAAATAAAAAAATAGAGGAGTACTTTTTAGAGTTTTTGAAGGTAGATGACACATCTGGATTAAGACTTTTCAATGAATTATTGAATATAATTAAGTCTCCTAATCTTAATGTCTATAATTTGATGGGTCAAAGTTTATGACAATGGTTCTAATATGAAAGGAAATTACCAAAGGGTTTAAAAGCGATTACTTGAAATAAATCCAAGAGCATTATTTATGTCATGTTCTTGTCATAATCTTAATCTTACTCTTAGTGATATAGCAAATTCTTGTGTTAAAGTTGTTTCATTTTTTAAAATTGTGTGACACATATATGTATTATTTTCAAGTTCTCCTAAAAGGTAGAAGGTTTTACTTGATAATATTTTAGGCTTAACTATGAAAACTTTGTCCAACACTAGTTGGGAGAGTCGAATAAAAAATGTTAAAGCTATTAGATTTCAAGCTCCTCAAATAAGATTGACTTTGATCTAATTATCTAGATCTTATGATGATGCCAAGTTAATAGTGAAGCGAAAAGTTTAGTTAGTATACTTGAGAGTTTTAGAGTTTTTTACTTGGTATAGTTATTTGGTATGATATTTTATTCGCTATTAACATAGTGAGTAAAAAGTTGCAGTTTAAATTTATGTGCATTGACACTGCCATAAAGCAATTAGAAGGTGTTATGATATTTTTTTGATAAATATAGAGATGAAAGGTTTAGCTCTAATATGAATATTGTCAAAAGTCTTGCACATTAGATGAATGTAGAGCCTACATTTTCAATTAGATGTTGTATTATTAGGAAAAGACAATTTGATGAAAATGATCACGATGGAGAAATTCAATTAGCTGAGGATTCTTTCAAAGTTAATTACTTTCTAGTTATTGTGGATATGACAATTGCTTCGCCGGAGAATGATATTTGAAAATATTTTTGAATTCTTATTTGATTAAAAAAAGATGAGGTCATTGGATGATAATGAATTGAAAAAATGTTGCAATAATTTTACAACTTTTTCTCATGATAATGTGTCGGATGTGGATTTAGGTGATCTTTTTTACTAAATTAAAAGTGTTACAAATGAATTTTCTAAATGATTTAATGTCATTAGTTGAAATTTTAGAATTTGTTAGAGTTGCAGATTGTTATCCAAATGTTTCAATTGCTTATCGAATTATATTGACTCTACCTATGACTAGCATCAATTAAGAGAAGTTTTTCAAAGTTAAAATTATTGAAAACCTACTTAAGGTTATCAATGTCACAAGAAAGGTTGAATGGTTTAACTATTTTATGTATCGAGAATGATATGTTGGACAATATTGATCTTGATACTATTATTAATAATTTTGCATTTAAAAATGTATGGAGAAATTGTTTTTCATAAATCATCATCATATGTATGCTTGTTAGTGCAATTATCTTGGTGTTTTGCAATCTGATATTGATGTTCGATTGTTGGTACTATTATTTTTGTTGTTATTGCTACTATTTTTAGTGATTTTATTATTGCTAACATTTGCAAAATGTTATTAGTTGATGTTATGATCTTTTAGTTTTTTTAGTATGTAGACTTATAAAATGAGTCATTTACTTATAGATATCAAATTTTAATAATAAAAATATGTTTTTAAAGTTTAGATATTTGTATATTGCCAATTTATTGAGGCTCTTCTAATTTCTTTGCCCAGGGCCTATAAAATGTCATGAACGTCCCTGGATACAATGAGAATGTAATGATTAAAAAATTAAATTGATTCTGCCGGTTCAACTGTAGAAACCTTAAAACTCCCAACTTTTAGGTTCAATTTTCAACCTTCTAATTCAATTTACTTTAATAATATTTATTGTTAAAAATCAATTAATTTAGTCAATTTTTATAAACTAATCGGTTCTATAAACAAACAAAAAAATACTTTTCATTTAACAATCTTTTTTTTCATTTCAACTTTAAATTCTTCAATGGATAAAGACAATCTCCTTTCAAAATTTTAATTTTATTTAATATTTAACCGGTTTTATGATGGTCTAATACCCTTAAATTTTTTGTTTTATCAATTTAACTTTCGTTCCAATTTTTAAAACATTGTAAGAATGACGGCGGCTTCAATAACACAAAATATATGGATTATGCATCAGCTAGATGAAAAATCGACTTCTATCATGGTGAACTACAAAAACAAATATTTATTAAGTAACTCCTTAAATTTATTAAGTCAAATCATAAACATAATGTTTATAGACTTTAGAAAGTATTATATGAAAAACAAACTCTTAAAGTTTGATATATTGATTGGTACTTTATGAAAGAAGGCTTTTGTAGTCATCCCTATAAGCACAAATTACATGTGAAGCATGTTGATGATAAAATATTAATAGTATGTTTATATGCGGATGATGTGTTGGTTACTGAAAATGATTTAGTAATGCTTATTAATTTTAAAAATTCAATAAAAAAAGTTTGATATGATTAAGTTAAGGCTACTGCATCATTTTTTGGTATGGAAGTGTTGCAAATTGATGATGGAATTTTTGTATGTCAAAAGAAGTATGTGCATGAGATTCTTAATATGTTAAAAAAGGGAAATTGCAATTCAGTAGCTACACTAATGGAGAAACACTGTAAATTATGATCTAGGAGGGCAGCTTATAAATAGCACATTATATAAGCAAATAATTGGCAATTTGATTTTTGTGACAGCTATTCGACTAGACATTATACATATAATAAGCTTAGTTAGTTAGTAGGAACATGAAGAAACTAAAGCATCAACACCTCTTATCATTAAAGAAGACACCTCAAGGGCATAATGATCAATGGTCTATTTTACAAAAAAGTTGTTCCTTACAAGCTGACATGTTATTTAGATGGTGGTTTTACAGCATATCTTGATGACAAAAAAAAAACATACCAGGTTATGTCTTTTCTATTAGTACCAGGATTGTAACTTGGAGCTCTAAAATACAACCTTTGTCATTCTCTCATCTAGAGAAGTTGAGTATTTGGCAATAACATATAAAGCTTGTCAAGCAATTTGGATATGGAGGATTCTTAAAGAATTGAAGTTTAAACAGAAGGAAGGAATTGAGATGTTTTATGACAGTTCTTATGCGATCAAGATGTCCAAAAATTCAGTTGTCCATAGTAGAAGTATGCATATCTATGTCAAATATCATGTTTTGTGAGAATTAGTATAATAAGGTGATATTCAAATGATTTACTATAAGATAGAAGATCAACTTTGAGCCTCTGCAGACTCGTTAGACAAGAGCGGATTGAGAATAGTGTATAAAGTCATCCTTAATATCAGTAACAGTGAGATTATCTGGAAAGGGTAGCATGTGTATACCAAGATTCAGATTCAGATTCCAAAATATCATACAAGTGAATAAACTTCTATATGGTTCCACGTTTTTGGCAAATTCATCCACATCGAAACTTCACTTATATACACTTCAACACAACGAAATTCAACGGCCTAAGAGCAACGGGATGCAAGAAAGTTTGATTATTCGCTTTTCTTTGAATCATAATGCTGGGCTGTGGTATAATGAAGTTGACTACACAATTCCTCACACTTTGAAATTTTCAATTGTTTAAGCATACCAAAAATAAAAATCTCATCTTCAGCCGCCAAAAAGAAATGAGGCTGCTTGTTCTTCATTCCCATTAAATAATTTAAGAGCTTGCACCACTGCATCTCTCCCAAACCCAAGCTCAACAAGCTTTGAAACTTTTACTTCAAAATCTGGACCCTGCAATCTCAGACAAACATAATCCAAGCTTTGAAACTCTTGGTTTCAAAATCACATACTTTCACCCTTAATACTAACATATTCAAGGAAGATTTCACGTAAAATAACCTAAGCAAATGATTAAAAAACTACAGCCAAATCATATAAGCAAAATGCTGCTAACAGTGTTTAAAAAATACAGTTTTTAGAGTACCTGAGTGGCAGCTCCATGTGCAACGCCTGGAAGTAAGAGAAAGAAACACACAAGAAGTATAGTCAGTAAAGAAAATCCTAGAAGTTAATCCATCACTTGTGCTTTCAAGGCACACCAAAAGCACACTAAATAACTATGTTAAAACAACAGCAGAATGGAGCGTCAATCCAGAAAATTTAATTTCTAAACTAACCAGACGATTGACCTCCTGCTGGTGCATTCTTCTCTGTTCTTTCCGATGCCAACTGAAGAGTTAAGGAGGGAGAGAGAGAGATATCCAGGTTAGCCGCAGAAGCCGATATCAAATATAATGTTCCAGAATTCTTGATAATTAAGTTGGTTCGCTTTGGTAGGTTATAAATGCATGCTCTCCTTGTGAGTTCGCATGTAAGCAGATTAAAACCTTTTTATTGGAGTTAAATGAACAAGAATCCCAAGAAATTCATCACACAAGTACAGAAGTCAACTCATCCAATAACAAAAATAGCATTTCAAATGTCTGAATACAAAATAATTAGCAAATAACAAGGATTAGTGTTTTTGGTAAAGCATGAATCATAAAGAGCAAACTTACTGGATTTGCCGAGCTGGATGTTTCTTTGGAGTACCGATCTTCATCCAAAAAACGAGATGGGATGTCTTTTTCTGAAAAGAAAACAATGAACACCAACATGCAGCATCTCAATAAACAAAGCAAATCAAGCAAGCCATCATTATGTGATCTCAACAAATCTGATAGTTAGAAGGCCAACCATGCAGAAAGGGTACAGAAACTTCCCCACCACCAACTCTTAAAACATTCTCCTTTAAGTCAATAATGCACTGCAGAAATTAGATTGAGTTAAATTTATCAATACAAGGAACATTAAGGAAGATTATTAGTAAGGACATGTAAGAATACTACCTGGTGCTTGCGAAGCATATCAAGCCCGAAAAGGAATTCCATATTTGGAGAATCTAGCACCAAGAAGGAGCAAGGATAAAATATGCTGCCAATCTACACAAGTAAAAGAATCAATGAGAATATCAATTCATCAAACTCCTCTGTATCATTCAAACAGCGAGAATTAAATGCTATTCATAGTCATAGAAAACTATGGGTAAGACTGAAATTTAAAAACTAAGAACGAATAAGCAATTTGATGAATCCAATGCCAAAATAGAGTTATACCAATAAGCAAGAGAGAGAACAGTGAAGAAGCACAGAATGCAACAAGTCATGTAAAAAGGGATATAGCAAGTATATGGTCAAAACTAAACAAATTTCCCAAATGGAGATAAGGGCCGCCCTCCGATGTTTACCTACAAGCACGAACAAAAGGACAAAACATGTGACCTAATTTTATGAACCTCAAGCAGATGAATACATTCAGAGATGCATAAACACCAAAAATCTCACTAAAAAGGCAAATGAACATCCTACCTTGATTGGTGCTACATGAATACGCCCCAATATCTCTGATTGACCTACTCCATGAGCAATTCCCTTATAACGCTGATCTAAAAGTCTCAACAATCTGCAGAATCCAAAATAAAAGGAAGTATCAACATTCTGTATCATACCAACAAAAAAGAAACATTTGGTATTCTATAACAAACATGCTCTTAGGTCAATGTTAGTAAATAGAGCTTATCAGAACTTCAGAGGAAAGTAATTCAACATACAGTTCATTTTGGTCCGACAAATTCAATAGGTAATTTACAAGGGATAACAACTTATATAGTACACTCATAGATCTTGCTGTACAACTGAAAATGTAGCTTTATGTGTACATGATATATTACATATGATCAGCATAAAGGAGGTTTTGGGGGTGTTTGTACAAAGCAGCATTAGTGACCGAAATATTTAAGTATCCTCCAAACCGTGAATACAGATAGCTAGAAACTCCAGAAAGGGCTAAATATATATTGAACAGTACATACCCGCACCGCTCAGCACAACTTTTTGATATTATAGTAGACTGAGCTCCACTATCAACAAAAGCCTGGAAGAAAATAGGTTATGCATACAAGTTTCTGCCTCAGTCAAATTTAAAATCAATATAAACGAACTCATATATTGAGTATATAAGTGAGAACAGATATAAAGAATAATAGAACAACACATCGAAGATAACAGATATACCGAAGAATAATACAGGAAAAGAATAATAAGGGTGACACAAATAACCCTAGGATTCTGTTGGAAACGCAATATAGTTATCACAGTTGCATTCTGAAGGCTTTCATCTTGTCTCTACCTTTAATGGGATACCATTGACCTCCATGTCAACATACAGCATAACCTGAGAAGTTGCATAAAAAATTTCACATAAAAACATGGCCAGTGCAATTGCACTGTTGAACATTTTTCAGCACATCAGGCCAAGAAGGAATACATACCACCCTAGCAAAACCTTCAGGATTATACTCTAAGGCTGCTGCCCAATTCTCATCAATTCCTTTCTGCATTCGTATCAGTTTGTAAGATGTAAAAAGAAATGCAATAGGATGACCACTGAAATGAATAGATGCAGCATCTCGGGGAAATATCATTTCTGGAACCATGTTATTGGGAGATAATATGATAAACAAAAAAGTGCATACAAGTTAAAAGAGCAGCATTACACTTCATTAACAAGCATGAGACGATGAACCAGAGAAATCATCACATGCATCATGTCTGAATGTGACAATTAGAACCTCTCGAGTATCATCCTCATTCCATCCTCATTCCATCTTTAGAAAGGACAGAATTTTCAAGGACTGATGCAATTCAATGATGTTATAAAGAATGCAGAGAGCAAGAATGGGGATAAAAATAATTATAAGAAAGAAAGGAACACTACTTGTTGCCAACCAATACCTGCCGAATGGCAGCTTCAATTTTCTTTTGTGCCTCGATATCAAAAGGATCTGCAGCCAGAAGAGCCTATAATGCACCATGGTACAAAAAAAGAAGCAAATCAGGTTCTCAGGTTACCAGTCACAACTAATGTGGGAACGATTAGCCTAAATAACATACCTTAATGTGTTAATTCAAATAAAACATACTAAACTAAGTAAAAGGATAGAAATGTGATACATGTCAGTTAAATGCACTGAATTACCTTGAATCATTATCAGATGCAACCCAACATGAAAAACATTAGTGGACTGACTACACAGATTGGCATGATAAATTCGAGCTTATGAAACTAGGCGATTGACTACTAATAATAGTTAATCACTCACAAGTTCTTCCACTTGTTGGCGTTGTAATACAGCTCTCTGTTCATGTCGTTGCCTCAAAACACTCTGCAGTTTGTTGAGATCATTTCCAAGAATAGCTTGTGCAAGTTCGGGATCAGTCTGTGAGTTCAAATGTAAACCAACAGTATGAATAAAATCCCATGTAAATAACTGAACCAATATAGAAAAGAAAAGGTAATTTGATTGTGTGTTTTAAGAGTTGAAATTGAAATATTGATTAAGATATCTCTCCCCACAGTTAAAAAAAATGAAAACACAACAATAAAAGATAACTTAAAACCAATACTTTTTATATTTTATAAGCATCCAATGCTGACAGACCATGCAGCAAAGAAATAAGAAATGTTAGAAGCCATATCCATTCCGAGAATACAAAAATAACTTATTCAATTGACTAGCAGAATTTTTCCCATCAGAATAGAAAAGCACTAATGGAATGTTAGTATGCTCCATTCTCTTTATTACAATTTAAAGAGGGAGACCAAGGAACTTTGTCTAAATTGACCACTGATCTTACCTGGAATAATTGTGCCATCATATTAGAATCATTCCGAATGTGTTGTTGCAAAGCTCCAGGATTCACAGCAGAACCATCAGGCTTGAACCCCAAATCATTAGCAGGTGCACTGAAATATATTCCGTTCTATTCTTTAGTTGAGGCAAAGGATGTCATGATGCATATATATTCTACCGAAATAATGTGCTGAGAAAAACTTTATGGAGTCCAGCAACAATTTTAAATTTCACAACTATAAGAATTTCTAACAAAATAGCCAAAAGTCAGTAAAAGATCAACTGTTGGAAACTTATTGATAATTGTGAGAATCTGTGTTGTAGATACTGTATTAGATAGTCAAATATAGGAGATAAATAGCAGATATAGGATCCCTAAAAATCAGGGATCCTCCTCAGATAGGGTTAGATTGATTTGTTTCCTAATTTATGTTGTACTCTTTTTGTATATATATCCTATTAAGTTTCAATAAAGAGTGTACCTTGAAACCCTAAATTCTGATAATAATTAAGGTCATCCTATACACTATACGGCATATATGGAACACTTCTATGAATCCACAAAAGTTCAGATACATAACTTGAATTTTCATTGATGTGCATATCAACATCTTCCTTTTTATTTGCATAAACCATTCAACCACCCAACTCCCAAAAAATTACAAGGGCTTAGTCTTTAAATATGATTTGACAACAGATCAATCAATAATAAGTGGTCTCAAAACCAAATATAATGACATCAGTGAAAAAATCAGACCTGTTTTACCAAATATTTGGTGCCACTAGATTACTTGCCACTGTTCAACTCAAGTTATGCTCTGACAAATCAAAATATTTTAATTACATATTATTGAGAAACAATGTTATGGATAGTTCAGACCTTGTATTGCTCTGTTCCATCTTCAATTTAAAAATAGTGTGGTACTCTGGTAAAATTACAATATCCATCCAACCAAAAAATTTTAAGCAAGAATATTAATGTTTGGACACAACCAGCAAGACACCGACTGAAATTAGGATATTCCACTAAGTGAGGAGATGGAAGTGACTAAGTGATTAATAGGTCAGTTATAGATTGTACCTAGATCCAGGAACATTGGAAACCATCATAACCAAATCCTCATCCTTAACGCCCAGTGCACTTAATTTGTCATTATTTCTCATCTCCTTCCCATTGTACAGCAGCTGCTGTTGTTGAAGCGGCACTTGTGTCTGCTCGTCAACATTAAAACAACGATTAGACTAAAAGAACCGGCACCGCGAGCTTAGTAATCAGACAATGTAATACTTTGGAATCTAATATCCTTTTAACTCGATTCTTGAACAAACCCTGTACTCAACAATGACATCTGAATCAATAAAAATCTCAACTTTTTTCCTCCTTCCCTTTGGAATATACTTTCTTGCAAAAGCAATTACGTCCAGCGAAAAATAGGAAAAGTTCAACCAAACACAAAAAGAGAAAACCCACCTCCACTTCGAGTAGAGCCTTTACATTTTCAACCTACAATTGAATTACCAATCCCAATACAGCAAATTATCAATGTTGGTCAGCATATACAGACAAATACAAAACTAAAAAAACAGAACACATATATGCGCAATAAAATGGGTGAGAGGGTAGAATACGGACAGATTCATGAGGATCCACATCCAGAGATATGATCTGTTCGTCAGCTGTCATTACGGTAATTTTCATGTTTCCTTTCCTCTCTTTCTCTCCCTCTCTCTCTCTCTCTGGGAATAGATCTCTGCCAGTTACAGTCTCTGGGTTGTGATTATAAACTTATCTTTTCGGTTTCTTTTCTTGCAAGAGAAGGAGGGGTTTTTGTCGATGATGTTGACCAGACGGCGTAAGTTTTTAAATAAAGTCGGTAACTTGGTGGGCTTGTTAGTATAGTTTTGGTCTTTCGGTTATTTGTTGCTTTTACATCGAAACTCCATGTCTTGTTAACTTGAACTAGGATTCTTTGAACATCCACTTGCTATGTGCGTCAACCTAAAAGATGACTGATAAAGACAAACTTTTTACTACACCAACTCTCTCTCTCATTTGTATTGAAATTAAATTTAAATTTTGTTTTTTTAGATATTAAAGAAGAATTTAATTAATAAAATGAGTGTAAAATTACAAATCAATCCTCAACTCGAGTGCCTTAACTAATGTTACGAATATCATACCAGAACTGATATTGGAATTGATTTTGGTATGATATTGTACCGGTATCAGTCAATTTTAGATACCGTTTCAGATAATTTTTTAAATTTATAAAATAGTTCTTAAATTTTTTAAAATTATAATATAGTCCAAATTTATTACCTTCCAACAAAAATCACCAAAACATCCTAATTTTTTAATTTATGTAAAAATCATCAGGGAAGAATAGTGTAGCTTCTTTGTAACTTCTCTCTCCCTCTC
Source organism: Erythroxylum acuminatum (assembly GCA_026284645.1). Classification (NCBI taxonomy): domain Eukaryota; kingdom Viridiplantae; phylum Streptophyta; class Magnoliopsida; order Malpighiales; family Erythroxylaceae; genus Erythroxylum; species Erythroxylum acuminatum. Next base: position 32,924,750 of record JANKOD010000193.1, on the reverse strand, counting down.
TCCCTTCTTATCTCTCTAAGAACATTATTTCAAATCGTCCACAACATTACTTCTATTTCTTTAGTAAAATAGTGTCACTTAAGTCTTTTTTTTTTAGGGAGAAAAAAAATGAGACAAATTACATGCCTAGTCTAGGGAAGCTAATCTCAGTCATATCCTCTAGAAGGATAGAGAGGCGTCCTATAGGTGCATTAACAAAAGTAATAACCCCTAATTCCAAATGTACAGCAAAGTTGGCGAGACAGTCTGCACACCTATTACCCTCCTGATAAGTATGTCGAGGTACAACTACCCAATTTCGGGCAAACAGCTCGTTGATGCCCATGACTAATAGATTGAAAGACATTGTTCGTTTAGTGGAGTCTGACGGGATATTCAGCACTACTAGAGAGTCCATTTCAAGCTCCACCTGACGATATCCAAGATCCCAAGCAAGTCTGAGACCAGAAAAAGCTCCCCAGAGTTCGGCAAAAACAGTGGAGCACCAGCTAGTATTCTGTGCAAAGCCTCCTAGCCAAACTCCTAAGCTATCACGAATAAGACCACCTGTTGTGGCCAAAGCAACCGAGCTTTTGCATGCCCCATCTGTATTTAATCTCACCCAACCATGAGGAGGTTTACTCCATCCAATAAGTTGCTCGCACCAAGGTCAATAGCTAAAATAAGATCTCCCTTGCCAGATCGAAGCGTTACTAATTCGGCGAACATATTTTAGGACATATGATGCTGGAGAAATCGGCCAAGAGAAATGCTCTTCAAAGAGGGTCTTGTTCCTCCATGACCATAATAACCAACATACGGTACCAAAGAGAAGGGACCAATCAAAGCCAAAAACCAGCCATTGCTTTTGAAGGTTCAGGGCTATCCAATCATGAGTGTTGAGATTGAAAAAATCTTGAGAGACTACTTGCAGAGGGAATGCAAGCCAAAAATTACGCGCTTTAGGGCAATCTCGCACAAAATGTAGCGAGGATTCTTCTATCCGACAATGATAGCATGCCACAGCAGTAGTTAGTTGTTTGCACATTCATTGTTGGTTGGAAAATAGTCGGTCTTGAGCGAGAAGCCATAGAAACGAGCGAATACGTTGAGGGCCCTTTCATTGCCATACTGCCTTCCAAATTCCATCGGAATAGCAGGTGTCTTGAGCCATCATCCGAGAATATGCCGAAGCAGTAGTGAATTGACCAGTGTCCAATAATCCCCAGATCAGTTGATTAGGCCCTAGGTAACGTTTGGGAGGAAAGATACCTGCAATGTACATGTAAATATAGGAAGGGAGCATAGATTGGAATTTAGTCCAATTCCAATTACTTGTATTATCCATGTAATTTTGAACTCGGAGCTCAAGGGCTGATTGAGGAATAGGTGTCTGTGCGTAGGGTAGAAGGCCCAAATCTTCAACCTAGGGATCTAGCCAGAATTGAGCCTTAGAACCATCACAGATCAACTATTTCATGCCTTGAATCACGTTGTGCCAAGTAGCTTTGATGCTCTTCCAAGTCCTTGATCCTCCGTTAGTATTAATGGAAGTGGGTATGTTGTTGGCATGAAAATTGTATTTTGCAGAGAGAATTTGCACCCATAATGCGTCAGGCTTTGAAATCAACGCCCACCCTAACTTTGCTATTCAGGCATCATTGGTTTCCTTAATTTTACGAATGCCAAGACTACCCTGTTCTTTAGTTTTGCAAACTTTATCCCAGTGAACTAGGTGAATCTTTCGATTGCCATTTGAAAAGCCCCATAGGAAGTTACGCATAATTTGCTCTAATTCATCGCAAAGACGTCGGGGAAGATGGAGTCCGCATTGTATAAATCGGAAGAGCTGATATAACTGATTGAATCAACGTGACTCTCCTTGAAAACGACAAAAGAGTGGCATTCCAGCTCGAAATGCGTTTTTGCACCTTATCAAGCACATATTGGTACGATCTCTTGCTGACTCTCTCATGCAACAGAAGCACTCCAAGATAGCTTCCTAAGTCTTCTATCTGCTTCAAACCCAATTCTCCGCTCAAGATTCGCGCTATTGAAGGATGGACATTCTTGGAGTAGAAACATCGTGATTTGTCTTGACTAACCCGTTGACCAGAGGCTGCATAAAATAGATTCAAAGTGTCAAATGACAGACATTTGTTCAATTGAAGCTTCCGAAAACAACATAAGGTCATCAGCAAAAAACAAATGTGATAGAGGAGGCCCACGTCGGCTTAATTTAATAGGCTTCCATCTACCTTGAGAAACTGAATTATTAATTAGGTGTCCCAGTTGTTCCATACATAGAACAAAAAGATATGGCAATAGCGGGTCACCCTGTCCAATACCCCTAGAAGGAGTAAACTCATCACTAAGTTCTCCGTTCCACTTCACTTGCATAGTCACTGAAGAAATACACTTCATAATTAGGTTAATCAATGAGTTAGGATGTCTAATATCGATGAGTGTATCTTTGATAAAGTCCCAAGATAGCCTATCGTAAGCTTTTTCGAGATCTACCTTTATAGCAATTATCCCTTTCTTGCCCAATTTCTTTTTCATAGTATGGACGATCTCTTGGACAATAATAATATTATCCACAATCAGTCTCCCTGGAACAAAACTGCATTGATTCGAGGTTATGAGATCATCTAAATACGACTTTAGATGGTTAACAACCATCTTAGTAATGGCTTTATAAACCATGGAACATAGAACAATAGGCCTAAATTGCGTGATCGACGTGGGTGAGGGAATCTTCGGTATGAGAACCATTATAGTATGATTCAGTTTTGACTCCTATATTTCATGTCCGAAAATTCTCTGTATGAAGCGTATTAGTGAAGGCCCTATGATGTCCCATTGGGATTGGAAGAATAAAGCATTGAACCCATCAAAACCTAGTGCCTTATTAGGTGCCATATCAAAGAATGTCGTCTTGACTTCCTCAGGAAGAACTGGACTTGCCAGATCATTGGTAGCCCTATAAGAAAGTGGAGGAGAAAGGCCTCTGGTAAGAAATTCGATATGAGCATCATTTTCTACGGTGTATAATTTTTCAAGGAACGTCTTAACTATACGTCTGATACTCTCTGTATTCAAACCAACGTAGCCATTTTCATCCTTTAAGGAGACAGTTCTCGCCTACCTTTGTTTAGCCGTTATAATGGCATGATAGAATTTAGTGCTTCTGTCGCCCTGGGCTAGCCATTGACATCTTGACTGTTGATGCCAATAGAGTTCCTCTTGGCATAGGACTTGTTTGATCTTGTTCTGTAGATAAGTCTCCAGCTCCCGAAGAGAATCAGATTCCTCATCTTCTAGCGCTTTTTGAATTCCCACAAGTCTTGCCATGAGTCTCTTTTTTAGATGAAAAATATTGCCAAAAATAAAAGAATTCCAATGTTGCAATTTTTCCGAAAGATGCTTAACTGCACCGCAAAAATTAGTCGTAGTTGGGTTCCAGTTATCTTGGACAACTTGTGTTAAGCAGTCATGTGTCAACCATGCTGATTGAAATCGAAATGGCAGAGGAATAGGAGGTAGATGAGTACGTTGTTTTATCGTCACAAGTCGTAGTCTTAAGTCTTTATTGTTTCTCTTTCGAAACTGAAGCTAAATCCATGATTTTCCTTCTCGTTTGCTCTAGTTACAGCAACAATGCCAATCAACAAAGACCCTTCTATCCCATCCCCATGATTGCCAAAATAGGTCCGTACATCGTCTTTAAGACCTCTCCTTCCATTCCTAAGCCTATAGACCAATAACCCCTCTTCGACTTACCAAAGAAAGCGGTTTCTCCGCCTCTAGTTCAACCGCCGCCTAAACAACTCGATAAGTCTCATTCTGATAATGGCTCTGTTTCTAGGTTCTTCAGAAATGTTGTCTCCAAAGTGCAAAATGGTTTGTGGTCACGATTTTTTAAGCAAAGTTTTAGTCTTTTGTGTCTTTGCATTCGGGATTTCGATATGCTTTTCTTGGCTTTTAATGTTATGAAACTATTGATGTGTGTATGTGTTTGTGTGTGTGTCTGTTCTTATGCATTGGAAGATTTGGATGTAATGTTTTTCTTAAAGAGATAGAGGGGGTGGTCGGTGACTCGTGTGGTGCAATGGCAAGTGGTGGTCGACAACTCTTGGGGCAGTGGTCAGCAAGTAAGATGCTGAGGTTCAGCTGGGCACAGTGGCACATCGGCTAGAGAGTGGAGACAGAGAGGAGTGATAGAGAATGAGAGGCGATTGTTGAGAGAAAGGAGGGGCATTTTTTATTTTTATTGGTACAAATAAGTCCCTCAATTTTTAAAATCTTACAGTACTAAATGGTATTTGGCTAGTATTTCAAATATCAGTCGGTATTGGTCGGTACCAAACAAAATTACTGGTGCCAATCATCGGTACCAAATAACCAGATTTCGTACTATTTTTTGGGCGGTACAGTATGAAATCCCAAAACCTTGCCCTAACCTCATATAAAACAAATAGAACAATAATAGCATGTTTTCTTATATATTAAAGAAAATTTTAGTTAATAAAAGGAGTGTTGAATTACAAATCAGCCCGCTAACTATAATTCCCTTACATCAGTTAAAACAAATAGAACAATAATAGCATGTTTTCTTATATATTAAAGAAAATTTTAGTTAATAAAAGGAGTGTAGAATTACAAATCAGCCCGCTAACTTTAATTTCCTTACATCAGTTAAAACAAATAGAACAATAAAAGTAGACCCACCCGAATTGACATCAACTTGTCCTAAGGGTAAAAATACACGTTTATCAAAGAAAGTTACTCGAAGACTAAGTTTTTGGCTTCGAATTCTCTCAATCTCCAGACGAGGAATTCTTCTTTTAGCTCTGGATTCACAATGTTTCCTAAAAGCAGTCACTTTTTAGTATTGAGACAATTCCTTCTCCTTCACCAAGCCATTGATTGCACTCTTGCCAGTTACTAGTTGGGTTCACATGCAACCTTAATGTTTCCTCCATCTCTGCTCCATCAATCTCCTAGAGGTAAGCCCTTAATTTTTATGCTTCCATTTCTTTATATAAGGTGGTTAGTAGTTCTACATGATATTGAGGATTACTGCATATGATTAGCATACATTAGTTATATTCTCCGTAATCTTGCTAATTGAGGTTAACATTACTTGATAAATTCGAGGAGATGATTTGCTCTTTAACTTTAATTGACACACAATCAAAAACTCGTTGCTAACTTCTACTTGTGTCCTAAAACCTTTGAGGCTTCATTAAGGAAATAAGATAGATAATTGTATTAGGCTCTGAAATTGACTTCAATATGATAAACAGTGCATAATCCATGTAAATTAGTGAGTGTTTAAACCCCAAAGGCATTTGTTTTTGATGTAGTTCCAAATATTCCTAAATATTTGACACTTAAAGAATAAATGGTCTCTGTGTTTCACTTCCTAAGTTGCACAGAACACATTCCTCATTAAGACTTAGATAGGAAAGTCTATCCACTGTGCTTAGCTTGTTTAGGATTGTTACCTATAAAATGAATGAGTAGCTAGACATAAGCTCTTTATGCCAAAGTATTATATGTCAATCTACTTTGTCATTTCTCTGTGTCATCCACTCTTTACAGATCTTAGTATTGAATTGTCCCCAGGGATGGATTCTCCAAATGTATATATTAGGGGACATTAGATTTGGCAGATAGTTGTCTTATGAATTGAAACTCCTTTGGGAATTCAATTTATTGCCCTTCCCTTATGATAAAGTATACCTTAGCACCTAAAGAGAAGTGGCTTTAGAGTTGAGTGGTTATCTAATTACTAATTAAGGAGCCCCTCTCTGACCAATTGTCATAATAAAGACTAACTTTTTCTCTATCACTAACGTGGCAAGAAATTTTAGGTTCCAATATTTCACTTAGCTTCAGTAGTTATATTAGAAACCAAGTATGAAGTTTTGGAGTTAATAGCCTATATGCTCCTCCCTATTAGAATATAAATATGGAGTCATTTGATCCATGAAGTTTCCTTACATATAAAATGGACCAAAACTTCTTTATCATGAGAGTTTTATTAGCGGATTTTATACGAATAACTCCTAAACCTCCCTCCACCTTAGGTCTGCAAACGTCATTCCACTTTACTTTTGCATATCCCCTGTTAGAATCACAACCTCCCTATAAGAAATTCCTTATGAGTTTTCCACTAATTTAATGACTCCTTTTGCCATTACCATATTGAAAGACCAATAGATATGCATGGAGTTGAGAACTGAATTGACTAATTGCAGTCTATCTCCAAAGCATAGGGCTCTGTTAGTCCATGAGGTCAATCTCTTTTGAATTTTTTCAAATAGAGTATAGCATTCACTAAGCTGGATCCTTTTGGTTGTGATTGGTTGCCTAGATAACATAAAAGGTTGTTTACTTCTTATTCCAACTATAGGTGCAATTCTCTTTTCCATTTGGTCTCCACTTTTATATAGAACAAAATGGGTTTCAGTATAGTTGACAGTCAATCTAGACATGAAACTGAATTGATTAAAAGTAGGCATTAAGAGATCAACTAAGTCATAATCAGCTTTGAAGAATAAAAATAAATCATCTATTGTTATGTTTAAACTATGTTCCCTGCCAATATTGTAATTTAATAAAGAACTTAGAGCTTCCATACATAATATGAAGAGATAAGGTGATAGGGGATCCTCCTGTCTAAGCTCCCTTTCTCTATGGAAAATACTTGTTAAGGTTCTATTGACCATAATAGCATAAGTTGGAGAAGTAATATAGGCTTCAATCCATTCAGTGAACCTATTAGGAAAGCCCATCACTTTAAGGAGTTTTAATATGAAATTCCATTCCTATCTAATGCCTTTTTGAAGTCTATTTAGAAGGAACAATTCCTTGGAAAATTCCTCCTTGAATAACTTCTCAAAAGTTATTGCATTATGGAGATGTTATTTCTTATTTGTCTACCTTGTATAAAAGCACTTTAGTTATCACTAACCAAGGATCCCATAACCAGTTTTAGTCTGTTAACAATAATTTTTGCAATCACTTTACAGAGGAAATTGAAGTAGGATATTGGTTTGTAATGCTCAAAGGAAGTTGGGTTATTTAGTTTAGGGATCAGGCATAGATAGGTTTTATTAATTTCCTTCAAAAGAATTGCAGGAGAAAAGAATTCTTTAACAACTTCTTCTACCATTGGCCCTATCTCAGGCCAAGCCTTCTAAAAAAAGATCATTAAATCCATCTGGCCCTGGTGCCTTTTTAGGGTTCAATTGATAGACCACCTTTTCTATTTCAGAACCCTCAATATTCCTGATTATTGATTTCACCTCCATATTAGATAATTTGTTCTTAGTAACTGATTTTAGGAGTTATGTAATGTTTTCTTTTGAGAGCAATTAGAATTCCTTAAAATATATCTCAGCCTCTTTCAACAGTTCTCTTATTTGTATATCATGATCTCATCTTATGTGGTGATAGCATTTAATGAGTTAGAATTCCTCCTAGCAATTAAGGAGTTGAAGAAAAATTTAGTGCTTTTAAATCTTTCCTTGAGCCGCCTAATCCTAGCCCTCTGCTCCATTAAACTGGCATGGTTATTTAGAGCTTGCAAGTAATCTTTCAATGCAGTCTTCTCCAAAGTTAAGAGAGAACTATCTCCAGGTTTAGAAGACATGATAATATGAACATGAGAGAGCTAGTCTTTGGCTATAGTAATAGCTTGAGAGGTACTCTCTCCTATCTACTTCTTGAAAGACTTCAATACTTCTTTAATTATCTTAAGCTTCTGTGTGCATATGTATTGGAATGCTCCCTTGACATTTGCCTCCACACCTTTCCTTAAGGTATCTAAGAACACCAGACTTCAATCCTTCCTTGATTATCATAAGCTTCTACACGCATCTGTATTAGAATGTTTCCTTGACATTTGCCACTACACCTTCCCTTAAAGTATCCAGGAACACCTCAAATTTAGCTAGATAATTGTTAAACCTAAAAGGGAAGCCTCTTTTCTCCTTTAAGAACAAACCACACACTTTAATTAGGGTATGGTCAGAGAAGATATGATCTAATAAGGAGGCCTTGTTTTCTAGAAATTGTTGTAACCATGTCTAATTGATAATAGCTCAATCTAGCTTTTTTTTAGGGACCATCCATCAGTTTACTTGTTGCTCAGGAGTAGATGTGCCCATACGCCTTAAGGTCGAAAACTCCTAATAGATCAACACATTCCTTAAAATTGGAGAGTAATTTCTCAGTGAAAAGCCCCCTTTAGCTTCTGTTATATAAAGGATGGAATTGAAGTCACTTATAATTAACCAAGGTCCTACCACTCTTCTCTAAAAACTTAACAAACTCCCCGAAAGATCCTGCCTCTAAAAAGCATGGTTGAATCCATAACTATAGAGGCAAGGATGGACATATTCTCCTCAATAAAATGTTACCTCATATGGATAACCTGTTGGACCCTGTTTTCAAAGCCCAACTCTAGCTGAATCATGAAACATGAGCATATTAAACTGTAGGGTTATTTCAGGGGTCCAACAATCTGGAGTCATAAAGCATGAGCAGGTTTCCTTGTGGGGTTATGTCAATGTACACTCATTAGCCATCAACCCACAAGGGGGCATGCCCCACTAGCCAAACACCAAAATCACACATTCACTTCTTCATAACAATTGTAGCTCTATGTCTCTAGTTTATTTTTAAACAAGAACCATCTCATTTGGAGCTCTACAGATCAAGATATCATCAAAATACCGAAGTATGTTCATAACCAAGTCATGCTCTTCCAACCGATCCCTCACTTCTTTCCATCCATCTTTTTCAATTCAACACCAAAGGCTAAAAATGATTATGGAAAGATAGATAAATGTGTTAGTAATCTATTGGTTCAAGAATCACTTAATTTGGAGGTTGGATGATGAAGTTATGGCCAAAAGAATCGAACATGGTTTTGTCCTCAATCACATTGAACCTGTTTCGGGACAATTAGTTTAACTTTCACTATTGATATCATATTAGATTCATTCATAGATGGTTTGAAAGAGAACTTCTAGATCTACAACTTTCATGAAGACTCCAAAGTGAGATTTTGTCATTTGGAGGGTCAAAACATAGACCGTGTGAATATACACGGTCAGACCATGTAACCCATGGGTCTGGCGATTTTTCTGCATCAGGAATACACGGCCAATGTCTTTATACACGGTCTGACCATGTAACCTTCGGTTTTTGCTAAATTTTCCTTGTCCATGACCTCTCCTATGGATCCTACATTTATTATAGCATCCCTTTCACTCATAATCTTCCCAAATTGAACTCTTTATTATGCGATATCACTGCATTTACTATAGTTGTTCCGTATATACATCCTCTGCAACCTCCTAACTTGTAATGGTCATAACTCTCAACTCCGATATCCAATAATCACATAATTTATACCGTTGGAAAGTTAAGAGGATAAGCTATAACTTACAAGAAGACTAATTTGTCTAATTCAACCTAAATTAATCCAGTTTTTCCTTAGAAGTCAAAACATAATATTTTACTCTTATGAAAGACTTGAAAATTATCCCAACTTCACTTCCTCTAATGCAACATCATTCATAACAATTCAACTACCAATTTTATGTCATTAAACTCTCTAATTTCTACCTATTTGACTCATCACATTCAACTACATCTCATCATTCATAATTCCTATTTTTTCCATAACATCTCACTTATGAGTAATAACCATTCATATTCAAAGTTTATCAACTCAAGTGGATAAGTATATCTAATTTCAACTCGCATCATCCATACATAATTCATATTTCATTAACAACAAAAGATAAGAGTTTTTACAAAGCTTTAATGACATTCCAAGCCACATTACATCATTAATATTAAAATCCAAAAACAAAAAACATACATAAGCTAATAATTCTCGAAATGCGACTAAAGCCTTGTGTTACATGAATTAACTTCAAATACAAATTATGCGTAATCAGAGTGATGCCTTGTCTCTCTTTCACTCGATCTCTTGCCTAATCACCTGAAGATGGGAAGGAAGTAGGGGTGAGCTTAAAAACTCGTGGGTAACAGTTTTATAATCGGTAACAAGCAAAAACCATTGAAACATTCATGATTATAGCAAATTCTCGTGAAAATCTATAAAACATATATTTCTCAAATTCTCAACTTATCAAACCAATTCACATCTCACATAAGTCATGTATCCATCAAACTTTCTAATAAATTATAATCATATAAACACATCATAATGGTTTGGGTAGTCCATAACAGAACGTACTAACACATTCCCCATAAGGGTCTTGTGTAGTCGTAAACATAACGTACTATTGCAATCCCACAAACTGGTTTTGCGTGGCCGTAAACTTAGGGGAGTCTGTGAAGGAGCTTCGTGCCACTAACGGACAGGCAGGAAAAGCCTTTAGTCAAAGTGCACTTGACAGACAGAACAAACCACCACAAACCCACACATAACATGTAATTCATGACTTGAAAACTGATTGCCCAAATGGCAAATTTCAAACCAAATTCCTATACCATCAACATTTCATATGCATTTCCATCATCATTTCACAATTCATCAACCAAATTCCTATACCAAACATAATAGTCATTTCTCAAATCATTCAAAAGCAACAAATATAACAATTATGAAGCAATTAGAAATCATTCCAATATTGGCTCAAAATTAATTCACAAAATTCACATACAAAAACATGTGGCACATTCCCAGGCATTTAAAGAACAATAAATACACATTTATAAGGTAGTTGGAAAATCATTTAATTCCATTTATTTGAAAGAAACATTAATGGCTTATTAACTCAATTATAAAAAAGTAACCCACCTTGAAATTCCTTGCTTAATACTTGTTCAAAATGCCTCTCCCCTTGCCTTTCCTTGATTCCCTTTATCAAAGACAAAACTTTCATTCAATAGGAATTCAAATTGGAGGACCCATAAGACATATTCACTAAAATTGATCCTAGAAAGCTTAAATCCAGGTATTTCCTAAGTTCCATAAACCAAAATCTTTCAAAAAATCTAACAAATCAAAAATGCTCTTACCTTGATTATTCACCAAATGAAGAGTTTCTTGGCTCTAATGGAAGCTCTAATCCTCCTCTTCCTTTTTCCCTTCTTGAACACTCTCAAAATCTCCCTTAAAACTAAGAAAGATGGAACCCTAATTGATTTTCCTTCTTTTTCTCTCATTCTCTTCTCTTTCGTGCTTCTCTCTTCTCTCTTTTCTCATTCACATTTTTGGCTTCTTCAAATGCAAGACACAAAATTCTTCTTCCCTTTTATACCTTTAATGAGCCTAAAATGTCCACTTTATCCCTTCACTAAAGCCTTATGTCTTTTAAGCTTAAGTGACTTGTCAATTTTACCCTTGATAACATCTTACTACCTTAATTCAATTAACCCATGTCATATAATCTTACTCACATTAACATGCTAATTGACTCCACAAAATAGAATAATTAATCTATCAAGACCTCAAAATTTATTTAAATCATGCTTAATAAATAAATAAAAATTCGGGGGCCAACATAACCTACGTCTCTATTTCCAATACCTCAACATCAATATTATTTAGATCAAATCCAACTATAATTCTACCATATGCATGAGCTTGGTACTTTAAGATGAAATTCCACTTATGTCCTAGTTTATTTAGAAACTTAAGATTCTCATATTTTATTTTTGTTTCCAGTAGTGTAAAAATCCAAGGGTTTTCCTTAATTATAAAATCTTTTAGAGCCAAAAGTTATTTGGGGCAATTAAGAACCCTAACATTCCAAATTATAATGGATATAATGAAATGCCTTTGGAGCCCTTACCTTTGCTCCTATTTGCTTTTATCCTTTTGAAATTGGTGAATTGTTCCTCGAGTTCCTTTCCCCAACATGACTTGAGGTTGAAGGGGAGGAACTTGCCTCCCTTTCCATCTATTTAGTATCTAATTATTCTCCATATCAAAGGACCATCTTATCCTCTATTGGATCTTCAATAGTGATGGTTGTTTCTAATTTCTCCTTAGGCTAACGTCGCTTATTTGGAGCAAATTGAGCTAGAACCTCTACAGTTATCTCTTGACTTTGATTCATCTCTTCATTTTATTCTTTATCCTCCTGCTATAGTCTCATCAGTTCCATATAATCCCCTTTTTCAAATAATTTTCCAGTTGGCTTCCACATCTTACCCTATAATTTTAGTGAAGGCTTCCAGTGGTAGTCCACTATTACATTGTCTTCATATACTATCCCATTTAAGCTTATTCTCATAACATGTATTTAATATGGTAAATTCTTAGAGATATCCATATTAATACATAGACAAGCATGACCCATTTTATTTCTTTTTTCTATGTTTTCATCTATATATAAAGGTTGCTCCAAGTAGCTTTCTATCAGTCCTTTGGTAGTCTAATATTCCAAGGGGCATTTTAAAATTTAATCCATAAGGGAACTGACTTGTATTTTTCTGTTTCAGCATGAAGGCCAAGTTTCTAACTTTGAAGAAACAATGGTAGATTTATCACATGTCGGGGGCCTTCCTTCAGGACTTTGAGTATATGAGCCTTAGAGGGAAAGGTAAATAAAGCTAAATTTTTATCAGCTACTAAGACTTCCACTAGGCCTTTGTTCTTCCATACATTGTTTACCCATTTTGCAGCACTAGAAATAGAAATAAAGGTCTCCTCTCCAAGAAAAAGCCCACTAATGAAGCTTCTTAGGTTCTTGCTCCCTCTTGGAGAACTTCCAATCTAGGAGAGATAATGAGTCTACCCTTTTCTTCTTTGAGAGGGTAGATATGGAATGTTTAGTCTTCATCCATAGTAGTCACCTGATTCCAGCTTTTCTTAACTTCAAAGGAGGAAAAAGAGCCCTTCTCAGCTGGCTTAAAGGTAGGGTCAAAAGCAAGGTTTTGAGAGGGTAATAAGGAAAAATCAACTGGTGATTCTGTACAAAAGGCTGGAGCTTCAAGGGTTTACATAATGATCAGTATTATGGGGAAAGTTGATCAAAGATATGAAGATATTTTCAAATTTTTGTAACCAAATATGGTAACTATTCACCGGTGGGAATACAAAGGAAATTGGAGGATCTAAATGTCACTATCTAGTTCACTTAGAGGTAAGGGAGGAAAGAAAGAAGGAGGGCACTTAAGAGGAGGTGATTATAGGAGATTTTGGATTGATGATATGGGGGAATGAACACAGAAGGACCACAGAAGGAGGATGCGGTTGACTATGGTTATTAGAGTGTTGGATGAGGTTGAACAAGCCTAAGGGACATAGCTCCCATCTTTAGGGTATGGGGTTGTAGAGAGAGATTAAAGAGAGAAAACATTTTGTTAACTTGCCCAAAAGTAAGTTTGTTTGTAATATAAATTAAAATTCAAATCAGTGACTAATTTTAAAATGACAAAAATTAAGAATAAATTACTCGTCTTCATCTCTTTATTTCACCATGTTTACTGTGCTCTAATTAAGTTGTTCAAGAATGACAATAACTTCAAATTAAGTTATTGGCTGAGATAATATTTATAGAATTCAAGAAATTATATAGCGTAAGATCAAGGACTTTATTATGTAAAAACTCGTATAAAATCTTTTCATATCATTTAAACCACACTCTAAAAAGTAAATATTTTTATTTTAACCACAAAAATCAACTAAAATTATTAATAACTATCAATATTTACTACAAAATATTTTTAAAGACAAAAAGAATGCCAAAACTTTTACATGCATCAGGTCTCCTTGTTTGACATATCTTCTATAGTTATATACAATTTATAATTTCATTAATAATCTTTACGCATGTTATATTAATGTTAGAAATTTTAAGATTTGGGATGGATAAATAATACATATAAAGCTCATAGTGGGTATTCGTCAATAATTATTACTATTTTTGTAGTTGTGTCTATGTCTTTCTTCTCTAAAGAAAATTGGAAGAGTAACAAACACAATGGAATCCTCATCTTTTATCAAGTTTAATAAGGTTGGGCGATTTGGAGAAGAAGAAAGAGGAAATTTTCAAATTATTAGCTAAAGGATTATGCTTTTTTTGCAATGGTGGGTTTGGAAGGAGGAATATCCAACTACAATTGCTGAGTAATGGTGACCAATGTTATATCTAGTTGATAATGATGGTTTATACCCTACAGTCAATTGGTTGCTTGTAGTTTAGTAACATAATTATTTAAAGACATTCTTTATCTTATACATATTTAGATATACATGATAAAATCCATAGAATAAATATATATTGTAAATGAAATTATGAAGAGATCATAATTATAAGGTCCACATTACATTTATGTATTATCCCTAAATTGTTTCTTATTATTATTCTATTGATCTAGGACATTAATATAACATAAAAAAGACTAGCACACGTTATGTTTCTTTCTTATAAAAGAAGTAGTTGATCTTGTAGACTAAAGTATGGAGATATTTAAACAAACGTCTGGGTGATTGTTAGAGAACAAGTTCATTGAATTGACTCCATAAGAGAATTTCATTTGAAACATTAATTGTATATTTATGAAAATTTCAATTGTAAATATTGTATAAGTAATTATTTGACTTGAGATCATCAAAGGATCTCATATATGAAATGTTATGTTTTGATAACACTTGTGGCTTATTCTAGTCAAGGGTAGCTCAGTAGGTATTCACTGGATATAATATGAACTATATGAAGATAGTTGAGAAATCAATATATGATTCATCACCATAAAGTAATTAGGGAGAATGTTCCATTGTTCTCGAACAATATTGATTCAAGAAATCAGGCGAGGAGCAACTACGACTGAATAAGCTAGTGATATTAGAGAGTTGTATGGCAACTGAAAGTTACAAAGGTGGGGGTGCGGCAGGTGCAGGTGACAAGCAGTGAGGATAGGTGACATTAGAGAAGAAGTAGTTGTCAAGGTGCCCGATGAAAAAGTTTTATGTAGGCATAAGTAAAAGCTGTAACACTTGGAGCAATGACGACAGACACAAGGAGATGATGGGGCTAATTAACTGTGTGAGGCTTCTATAGTTGATAGCATTGGAAGGATGTGGCTCCACGATTAGTTGTCGGCGTGATTGGTCAAGCAGTGGCAACAGCTGATAAAGTGTTGATGGTAGGAGAGTGGCAGCTAGGGTTCAGACAAATTAGGTTTGTCCTTTGAGGAGGAAAGAGATTGTTCGAACACATGGACAAAATTACCCTAAGGTTAGAATGAAGTGTTTGACATAAGATTTGAGGGAGTTTGGACTCTAGATTAGTATCTGTCTTATTTGATTATAAGGTCAATGTATCCTAAACTAAGAGTAAGGCTTGTTTAGGAATGTATAATCCCAATAAAATTATTTTTCAAGTATAGAATAATGTATTCTAAATTTGAATAAATTAAAATTGATACTAAATAAAAAATTTAAATTATTTTAAAATAAAATCATAAATTTGGTTGATTGATCATTTGCCTTCTCTAAATAAAGTTTTTGCTAAAGCCTTGCAATATGAAAGCAGTTAGCAATCGATAATCAAACTGTTATTGAATCTATTATTCTCTATGCCACTATAGGAAAGGTTATTTCTTTAAAAGATTCTTTTTAATGCTTTTAGAGAGTTATGTAATATAAGTAACTATAAGATGGCCCATCAAAGATTTGGGTTTAGTCACTATGGTGGTTTTTAGAGACGTTTTAGTAACAAATGCACTATATGTTCTTATCATAGTCTTATTGGTAATACAATGGACAAATGTTACAAAAAAACATGGCTATTGACCTGGTTATAAAGCATATGGCCAAGTTAGTGTAAGTGTTATTTTTCATTGAGAAATGGATTCTAATGATTCTACTGACATTATAATTAGTGCAGTGGGAGGTTATGTTATTATAAGTAATAATATTCTTTTACAACTACCAAGTTTTCTGGTGAGGCACAGGAAGGTATAGTTATGTGTTCTTTTAAGGATTTTGTTTCTCCTACTAAAGCTATTTGGATAGTTGACATAATCTTATTATTAGTTTTATTGGTCTTTTCTCTACATATAGATCAATTGACAATATGGTGGTTAAACTTCCTAATTCTCAGATTGTGAAAGTAACTCATACTTTAGACATATTAATGCTACATGTTGCCTTAAATGTTCCCCATTTTACATTTAATATCATTTTTGCTTCTAAACTAACTATAACCTCATTTTGTTGTTTGATTTTCTTGCCTAATGTTTGATTTATTCAAGATCTTTGGAGTTGGAGACAAATTGGTTTAGCTCAAAAGCATGAGGGTCCGTATCAATTTATGACGTCCATAAAACTACATTTTTTATTGTTTGAAAAGTATTTTATGTCTCTAACGATAACATTTGGCATTTTAGATTTGGTCATCTTTCAATTCCAAAGATGAAAATTCTCAGTATTTTAAATAAAAACATAAACTATGATAATGATTTTTCTTGTAATGTATGTCATTTTAGCGAGCAAAAAAGGCTTTCTTTTCCTGTTAGTACTTCTATAAAAAACCAGTGGTTCAATTTAATCTATATTGATATTTGGGGGACATTTTCTTATGCTTTAATTTATGGACAGCAATATTTTTTTACTATTGTAAATGATAAGAGCATGTTTGTTTGGATTTCTCTAATGAACCTTAAATCACAGACCAAGACCTTATTACAAAACCTTTTTTTCTTTTACCTTTGTTAAACAACCATTTTTCAGTTTGTTTGAAGTATTTTAAATCAAATAATGGTAAAGAATTTGCCATGTCCAACTATTATAATTCATATGGCATTTACACTAGACTTCTTGCACTTATACATCTAAACAAAACATTTTGGTTAAATGTAAACATCAACACATTTTGATAGTTGTCCAAGCTCTTAAATTTCAGGCTTGACTTTCACTAAAATTTTGGATTGTTGCATTTTACACTTGTTAATCATACTCCCTCTCTTATTTTGAATAATAAATTAATTTATCAAGTTTTATTTGCTATTTTTAATCATAAGAAGGTTTTTAAATTCCAATCTTATGCTATAGTTCCAAATCATAACAAAGGCAAATTCGAATCTAGAGCAACAAAATATGTTTTCATAGGTTTTCTAGCTAATGTCAAAGGTTTTATGGTTTTTAAGATATTAAGTCCCATAAAGTTTTTGTTTCTCGAGGTGTTGTATTATATGAGCATTTTTTCCTTTTCAAGATAAACCTAATTTTCATTCATCAACTGATATTATTTTACCTAATATTTTTGAAGAACATATTTCTCTTCCTAGTTTTTTTGCAGGTAATACTGATAGTGACTCTCATATTCAAGCTAGTCCAGTTGATTCTCTTACTTTGGAGGATATTGGTCAGTCAACTTCTATTGACCTTCAAACTTACCTTTTTATCTCAAAGATTATTACGCTTCTATTGCTAAAACGATTAGAACTTCTTCACATCCTATCTTTTATGTTCTTTCCTATCATAAATACACAAATGCAAATTAGGCATTTATTCATAATGTGTTTGTAGTTATTAGACCAAACTCTTATTTTAATGCTATCAAATTTGAATGCTGGAGACAAGCAATGCAAACATAAATACAAGCATCGGAAGCTAATAATAATTGGAGCATTGTTACATTGCCTCCTTCGAATGTCCCTATTGGCTACAAATGGGTTTCTAAAATGAAGCATGATTCTGACGGCACTATTAAAAGATATAAGGCGAGGTTGGTAACCAAAAGCTTTATATATCAGTAGAAGTTGATTATTTTGGTACATTATCCCCAATTGCTAAGACAAATATCTTGCATACTTTACTTATTGTATCTACTACTAAAAATTGGTTCTCTTCACTAGTCGGATATAAACAATGCTATTCTATGACAGAACTTATATGAGAAAGTGTATATGAAGCTATCATCTAGTTTTGATACTTATGTTCCTAATCTGGTTTGTAAGTTGGTCAAAAGTCTCTATGGACTTAACCATACCAGTCTTTATTGGAATGAGAAGTTGACTATAACCTTAATTAGTGGGGGATATGTTAGATCTAAATGTAATTGCTCACCACTATTTCTCTCACAATTTTGGCAAGTTGTTATCTTAGTACAACTCGAACATATAAAAATTATCTCGTTTTTTACAGGCTTTAAAGATGTTCATTTAAAAATTAATTTAATTAATAAAAAATATAACTAATATCATTCAATTTATTTTATAATTAAATCAAAATTTAAAATAAAAAGATTTCAAAATTAGATAATTATTTGATAAAGATATTGTCAACGAAGAGTTAATCAGCGGAAATTCTTACGAACCATAGCTTTATTTTCTGGTACAATTTATATTAAGAATAAGGTCAAACATAGGATGCGTGCCAATGCTTTATGAAGAAATAAAAAAAGTTGGGAATTTCCTTACTCTAAGCCTAAGCTTTGTTTGGAGAGAAACGAATGAATCACACGCTCGTCAAAGCGGAATACGTATAGAACACAGAATCAATATGTGAAATCCCAATAACAAGAATCATAACATCACCATCAACTACAGACCCAAACAATGCAACACAAGAATAAACGAACTTGGAACAAAGAGCTGCGGAAGTAAATTAAAATTGGGGAGGAGGAGCTCCATCGGCAGAGGAGAACGATCACCCATTGGCATTGATGTTGTAGAAGTATGAAGATGGATGGTCACTTGCATGAATGGTGTCCTTCAATTTGTGAAACCCATGATTGAACACCCCAAACCCGAACAACAATCCGATCAATATCACCACAGCTATGAGGCATACGCACAGCATACAAATCCTACATCCGCAGCACATCTTCTTGTTTTGTTAAGCTTCTTGGATCTTGCGTTCGTGTGATGGGTGAGATTTCGAATTGGAAACAGAGGAACGCGGATTTGATCTGAGAAACGTGGAAGAAATGTTAATGGGTTTGGTGGACTCGTTGTTACAGAGATAGATAGAGATAAGGATGTTTGGCTTAAAAGGAAAGCAAACTCTCTAACTGTAAAACGAGTGAAGAGACTGGGACTTCGGACCTATCAAGATATTTTGAAGAAATAGAAATTGTTCCTCTTTTTCAGGGACGACACCAACTTTTTGTTTATATTTAGACGACGGATGAAAAAGGGTTACTCCTTTTTCAAAGTCGTTTTGAAATTGGTCTGATGTGGCTTCCTCTGATTGGGAAAGCGTTTACCCCAAAAGTTGTAGTCATTGGGCTGGCTTTGAAAGCCCAAATATTTGCCTCCTATTGTTTAACATTTTAAGATAAAACATAAGTCTTCTTTGTAATTTTACTCATTTATTAAAAATATTTTTATCTAAATTAAAAAATATCTTATACTATTAAAATCTTCAAAGTATTTTTATTATTCTTTCTTAATTATTTTGATATAAGTTACTATTGCAATTAGGTCATAACACTTATATATAATTCCAAAGATAATCAATCATTTGATAATTTTTATTAAAATAATTTGATATATGTTTAATAGAAAATTAGATGTTTTCAATTCATAAGATTCTTACTTTTAAATAACAAGATTTTATAAGCAAAGGTTAAACAACGAAAAAATTAGTATGGATTATAATTACTTTATGTCATTCAGTCAATTATTATGTTATATATTTATAACATATTTATTTAAAATTTATTACATTTTTCTTCTAAATTAAAATTTTCCAATAGACTTTATCTTACAAGTAAGATAATTAAACAAACATATATTATATAAATAATATCTTTAAATAACATCACCATAACTCTATCTCTTCTTTTGTTAACTTTGGTTCGTGCTTCTATATAAGCTTCAGTATGAGTTTTCATTATTCACAACCTGGTTTGGCTTTTTTCGGCAAAATATGTTCTTACTTATTGTGGGTTTCAAGGCTTTGTCCATTTGGGGTTTATAACAATTTGTCTCAAAGCTTTGGCCTCTAAATCCTTTTCATTTATAAAATATATGTATGCTCATTTATGACTTTGCATTTTCTATAAGCGTGTTTTCTTCATTTTCTAGTCATATTCATTTTCTGTTCTTTTCTTGTTTGAAATTCTTTGTTTTCTCAAGTTTTAAGTCTCTTTGCATTTTACACACCCAGAATGTGTTCTAAGTGTCTATTTGTGCTCCTTGTTCTTTTTGTTGATAGAAAGGTTTGTTTGAATTTTGAAAGCTATTCTAGTATTATCTATTTATTTTCTAGTTAAAGTTTGTAGGTAAAAAAACATAAGAAAAGAAAGCAAAGAAGGAAAAAAAGAAAGCAGGTGCAAATCATAATTTATTCAATTTCGATAATACCAGAACATTTGAATATAAGGTGGTCAAATTTTTGTGCAATCCAAAATGTATATTTTGTTCCTTAAGCATGATAAGTCACTATCTTGTCAAGTTTAAACATTCGTTTTGCTCCATTTTCATTTTTTAATTATTGTGCCACACTCATCCTAAATTTGCTTGTTTGTTTTATAATTATGAGTTGGTTCACTTGAGATTAATTTTTCTCGATAGTTTGAGTGGCAAAGGTAGGAAGGTGAGCTTACACTACAACAAAAATGACATACAATAACATTAGACAGTAACACTTTTGACAATATGTTATAAAATACCTATCTACGGTAACATTATATCTTAAAATGTTATGATTCT
>JANKOD010000193.1:32884846-32901444 GCA_026284645.1 Erythroxylum acuminatum | reverse complement strand
AATGGTGCAAGTATCCTTAGACTTGAGGTACTCAAGGATATCTTGGATACTGATTCTATGCTTTGACTCCATTCCTTATTGCCTTGCAGAGGTCGCTTATAAGGTGGTGATTAGGTACAGCTTGAGGTATTCAAAGGTAATTGAGTAGCCAATAGAGGATTTACCACTTCCGTGATAGCAGAAGATGATACCCACAGCCTCTTGTCAGGGTCATTACTTGAAAATCTCTGGCCAAAGTACATATGTCACGAAGAATGTCTTCATTGACATATAGAGTAATGAATCCTACGACAAGAACTGATATCACTTGGACTGGATTTGAAGTAGTCAGTCTAGTGAGAGTTGACACTTTGCCCATACTCATAACCAAGTGCGGTATAGCACGGTGAAAGGACAAATTGCATAGCAATTGTCTATGGGAGGGTTCGTGATATGGTTCATGATGAGCACGGGTTCATTCGTCAAATACTTACTTTTCGATCAATTGGGGGTCATAATGTGCTGCTAGACGTCGCTCATGACTTGCTTGGATTAAGTGTTAATCTAAGTAACCAACATAACCGGAACCTAATGAGTCACACGCATAAGAGTGACTCGGAGGATTCGTAAAATAGTTTTAGATAGAGATCCATTATATTGAGAGCAATAGAACCAAATGGATCCCGATGAGATTGGGATATGTCTCGATGAGATCGCGACATTACTATTGTTGAAACAGGTCTCTGGTGTTTTTCCACACCTGGGACCCAGTAAGACCGACTCCAGTGTAACTGGACCACCTCAGCATATATATATATATATATTGCTTTTGTCTTTTATCAATTAAAGACGTTAAATGCAAGATTGACAAAGTCTCTCCTCCCTTTTATACGTTACTCAAAAGAGGCTGATAATCTAAGCTATCCTTAAGGCCAATGATTCGCATCTTTCTTTAAGTCAAGTAAGGGCACTCAATGAGCTCAACTCTTGCATATCGACGCTTTCCTGCCTTTTGTTGCCCGTGCCCGGGGAATCCGCTCTTCCACGAATGTCCACCACTGGCCCTTCCCCTTTTCGGGTCTGGTTTTTTCACATCGATTCAGTCGTCATGGTCGACGGGAATACTATTAAAAAACTACTTGCATTAGTGATGGAAATGGGTAGGCTACGAAGTAGCCCAACTTTCACTTTTATTAAAAATCAATTTGTCAAAATCGAACGTAGCCTTTCTTTTAGAAGGAGAGGCCACTCCTCCGGGTCTGGGAGGAGGGAGTGGGGATGCGGGCTTTCTTCCCGTGCCTTACGAGAATGTCATGACGGGCGGGTCATCCAGGCTGGGCTGGTAGAGGACTTTCTTCAGGAATCTATACACTTGACCCAGCCTTCGGGGAAGACAAGTTCATGTTACAGAAAGTCAATACAACGATTGCATTGTTTATGTGTCGATTTCCTCTTTTGAAACACCATATGGAAGTTTTGGCCGTAGGGTCTTTCTTCTCTTCTTGAAAGTCTCAATCCAGCAACAAGATCGAATGTTATTCTGGTTCGTCTCCAGTTGAAGCTTGCTTCTTCTCCAGAATGATCTTTGTCATCAATACGACCTTTCCTTAATAGAACCAATCTGAAGATCTCAATGACGCGACGACAACTGGAACGCCAGATATTAAATAGCCTGGAGGAAGGTGTCTCAGGAATATAATACGCTGTTTCAGTAAAATCAGCGGTGCTGCTTAGATCTTTCCTAATTGTTGGTTTGTCGCCTTTGATTTTAAATGGGATTTCTGGCTATATATATATATCAAAGGTATGAGTAACATATAAAAAAAAGGAGAGACTTTGTCAATCTTGCATTTAATGTCTTTAATTGATAAAAGACAAAAGCAATAAAAGACAAAAAGCTAGAAAAGAAGATGATGATCATGAGAAGGTTTTAAAAAAGGTTTAGAAACAATCTTTCAAGCCAATTTTTTCTCCTAAGATTCATCTTCTTCTTCCTCTCCTTCACGTTGCTTCCATAAAACAAAGGTGAGAGCTAGTACTCTTGTCTTTGTTCTAGCCATTTCCGGATTAAAAAGTTTGATTCGGTTATAATCTTCGATCTCTACGCGGATACCGTTAGAGACAGATTGTTTTGGTTGTTGTGGTTTGCGACAACCCGACGAGTAGAATATCGAAGAACGAAGGATTGCACAAAAGGTACATAGTTGTTATATGAATGAATGATTTATGTAAATGCCATGAATTCCTATATATATATATATCTATCTATCTATCTATCTATCTGTATTGTTATGAACTTGTATATGAATTGGGTATTTCCTTGTATAAGCACATAGATCCTGGACTTTGGGAAAGTCCCGGAACAATTTTTTTTGTTTTTCGCACCATGTGTATATGATGCATGCACCAGAATTTTCCTACAACTTGTGCCTTAAAAAGATGGGATATAGAGGATGTATGTTGATTTTCGAACCATCAATAAAATCACTATAAAGTATAGACATCTCATTCCTAAATTAGGTGATATGCTTGATAAATTTTATATTTCTTATGTATTCTTTAACATTCATTTAAAAATTAGATATCATCAAATTAGAATGTGTGAGGGAGATGAGTGAAAACTAACCTTTAAAATAAAATATAGTTTATATATGTGGTTAGTTATACCATTTGGATTAACTAATGCTCCAAGCACTTTCATAAGATTAATGAAGCTGTTTTGCGCGTTTTCATTAGTAGATTTGTGGTTGTCTTTTTTTTTAAAATGATATTTTGATTTATAGAAAAAGCTTATATGAACATATTGATCATTTGGGAAGTGTTTTACGTGATCAAAAGTTGTATGCTAACCTTAAGAATTGTTCCTTTTGCACGAATCCTATTATATTTCTCGATTATATTGTTAGTGCTAAGGGAATTTTGGTTGACGAGGAAAAGGTTAGGGAAATTTATGATTGGCCAGCACCTAGGTTTATCACTGATGTGTGTGGTTTTCATAGTTTGACTAGCTTTTATAAGATGTTTGTTAAGGATTTTAGTACCGTAAGCCTAGACTGCCAAGCCTTGAGTCAAGCTAGGGTTCAGATTGCCCAAGCTAGGTAACACAAAATGACGTTATTTTGCGAATTGCCCGGGCTTAGTAACACAAAAGGACATTGTTTTTCCATTAAAAATACGTCATTTTGCTTTTTTTTTAAAAAATAAAATTTGGGACTGGCTTGACCCGACCTATTGTCATCCTTAAGCCACACCATTAAATGAAATTGTTAAAAAAGAATGTCAGTTTCAAATGGGGTGATGAGTAAAACAAGGCATTCAATTTGATTAATGACAAGTTTATACACCATTGTTTACTTTGCCTGACTT
The DNA here is from genome assembly GCA_026284645.1 of Erythroxylum acuminatum. Lineage (NCBI taxonomy): Eukaryota > Viridiplantae > Streptophyta > Magnoliopsida > Malpighiales > Erythroxylaceae > Erythroxylum > Erythroxylum acuminatum. The sequence goes on along the minus strand of JANKOD010000193.1, from coordinate 32,898,099 downwards.
TGCTAAAACTTTTGAGATTGAGTGTGATGTTTTAAGTATTGGCATTGGAGTTTTTTTTTATGCAGGAGCAATGTTTAGTTGCATTTCTCAATGAGAAGTTGAGTGGAGTAGTACCAATGATGAGTACTTTAAACATTTGAAGAGATAATGGAAGTTGCATAAAAGGCATACAAAATGGATAGAGTTCATTGAGACATTTCCTTATGTGATCAAGTATAAGCAAAGTAAGGAGAATATGGTGGTTGATGCATTAACTTTCATGTATGCACTTATCTATATTTTAAATACAAAATTGTGAGGATTTGAGCACATTAAAGACTTATATTTTAGTGATTTCGATTTTGCTAATATTTATGGTGTTTGCGAGGAGGTTACTTTTGGAAAGTTTTAATGAGGAGTACTTGTTTCGAGAGAATAGATGGTGTGCGCCTATGTGTTCTTTGAGGGATTTGTTTATCAGAGAAGTCCATAGTGGTGGCTTAATAGGTCATTTTGGTGTGGGAAAACTCTATATGTTTTAAATGAACATTTCTCTTAGTTATACATGAAGCGTGACGTTGAGAGAATTTGTAAAAGGTGTATCACTTGTAGACAAGCCAAGTTTAAGGTCTTACCCTATGGTTTCTATACTCCTTTATCTATACCTAGTGAACTTCGGGTTGATATTTTTATGGACTTGGTTTCAGGGTTGCCTGAGCCAAAAAGGTGTAAGGATTCAATGTTTGTGGTTGTTGACAAGTTTTCAAAGATGTCACATTTCGTTGATTGCTACAAAACCTATGATGCCAACAACATTGCTAATTTGTTCTTCGAAGAAGTAGTTCGTTTGCATGGCATACTGAAAAGCATAGTTTCTAATTGTGATGCAAAATTCTTGAGTTTCTTTTAAGAGACATTGTGGGTTAAGTAGAGAATCAAACTTCTCTCTTCAACTACTCGCCATCTACAAATAGATGCAAAAACTAAGATAGTAAGTCAAATATGGTCTACTTTATTGCGTTCTATTATTCAAAAGAACTTGAAGAATTAGGATGAGTGTTTTTTACATGTTAAGTTTGCTTATAATCGAAGTGTGTATTCTACTACTAGCTTTTAACCTTTTGAGATTGTGCATGAATTTAATCCATTAAACTCCTTTGGATTTTTCACCTTTTCCAATTGATGAGATATCTGATTTGGATAGCAAAAAGAAGGTAAAAATGATGAAAAAGATGTATGAAAAGGTGAGACAATTTAGAAAATGAAATGAACAATATACTACTCAAGATAACAAAGGACGCCAGAAAAATTATGTTTAAACCAGGCAATTAGGTTTGGGTGTATATATGAAAAAACTAGTCTCCCACACAAAGGCGATCCTAGTTGCATCCTCAAGGCGATGGTTCATTGCAAGTTATTGCACGAATCAATGACAATGCCTAATTGGACCTTCGAGACAAGTATAATGGTAGCACTACGTTCAATGTTTTGATCTTTCTATTTTTGATGTAGGTGAAAATTCGAGAAGGAATCCTTTTGAGGAGAGGGGGAATGATGAGAACCAATGAGTAAATGCACAAAAAGTTGCTATAGACTATTTACACATTCTAGATGGTCTATTACAAAATCAAGGGCCAACATGATGAAGGAAGCAATAAATGGGATAATTCCAAAAATTTGGGCCAAACAAGTTATTTTAGGCTAGAAAACAAACACGGAAGATGGAAAAGGCTTTCATTATATAACTCACATGCTTAAGTGCTAAATAAATGTCTTTTAAAGTCATTGAGTCATAATAAATGTTTCCTAGACATACTAAAGTTTTAAGGCATTCTTATTTGAGTTTCCAAGAAAGACTTCGATTGAAAACTTATCTTGTGTTCTGCATTGAATTTCTAAACTTATTAACATTAATTCAATCTTGTGGCATTAATACTCGATTTATCGCTTCCCTTCTCGTCCATTTTAACTTTGATTTGTGCTTCATCATAAGCTAGAGTCCAAGTTTTCACTGTTCAAAATATGGTTTGACTTTTTTGGGTTAATTATGTTATTGCGTTTCAATGTTTCTTTCTTTTGTAATTATAAAGTTTAGATATTTTATAATTAAATATAAGATATAACCCAATGGGTGTGGTAGAGTGGCAGGGACTCATCCATCCTTAACCAAAGGTCAGGGGTTCGATTCTTGACTTTGGGTATGGAACAACCTTAAATCTTTGGGCCAGCTGTCCCACCCTGTGAGGTGCCTACAAACCAGCGAGGGGATTAGTCACTGGATCCGCCGGTGGATACCCTGGTCTAAGACAAAAAAAAAAATTGATAAATAAAGACTAATCTTAAGTGTTTATTTTTATTAAGTTCGTATTTATTGATTGAAATTATAATTATAATATAATTAAATTATTTTCAAAATTTATTATAAATAGATGTAGAGTTGATTTGCAAATAAAAGTCAACCCATAAGTTAACATAATGATATGCTCAATTGATAAGCATTTCAAAAAAAATTAAAAAAAAAGATGAGAGAGTGAAATATTGGGGGGAAGCTATTTTTATTTATATACATAATTGCAATTTATGTGTATTTTTAAGACTGGTCATGGTCTTTCCATGGTCATTGCCTCTGCTTAAAGTGTTACTGACTTGGGTTTTTCTTTCGTTCCCAATTACAGTTAATACATTCCATCGTCCAAACACTGAACACCTCTCTCTTTCTCTCTCAAACCGCAATCTATTCTCCACTCTCTTTGCTGCTACTCGCTCACTCCTATTATTATTATTTATTCATTCTCGGTGCTTTTTCGGTTCATTTCATTTCATTTCGAGGATTAGATCTGAATCTGAAAGCCCTCTCTCCTCCTTCTTCCCCCAAATCTTGTAGGCCATGGCTTCCCCGACCCAATTTGACATGAACAAGTTGTTCATGTCCACCACCGCCTCCACCTCCACCGCCACCACCGCCAACCCACCATCCCCACTTAGCCAAGGTCCCAATCTTCCGATTACGTTACTTCCAACCTCTTCCTATCCTCCATCAACCGGCCCTAATCACCAATACCCAGGTCCTGGTTTCTTCCAATACCCTCCTCCTCCTCCTCAACAACAGCATCAATTCTACCACCATCACCTCCATAATCTTCCCTCTTACCCTCCTCAATCACCTTCTCCTACTACTGATACTACTACACACCACCATACCCAGCGCTCACTCTCTTTCCCTACCCCACCTCTCCAACCCCAAAACCCAAACCCAAATCCTTCTAACGAACGCGGCGCTGAAATCATGGCCCTCCTCCGCCCTTCGCCCAATAGTCCTTCTCCTTCTCCTCCTTCTCCTCCGGGTCCAGGTGTTGCTCGGATGCCCAGCAGCAAGATGCCGCGTGGTCGCCGGATCGATAAGGCGGCACCTTCGGTGGTGTATGACGTGGACATGAGGTTACAAGGAGAGGTTCAGCCTCAGCTTGAGGTCACTCCCATCACAAAGTATACAACAGATCCACAACTGTGTTTGGGTCGCCAAATTGCTGTTAATAAGTCTTATATCTCTTACGGACTCAAGCAAGGAAACATTCGCATTCTCAATATTAATACTGCTCTCCGCTCCTTGTTTCGCACCCACTCTCAGGTTCGCTTAACTTATCTATTCTTTTCTCTTTTCGAAGTTTTCTTCTTCTTCTCTTTTTCACTTCTTCTGCTACTTTATAGGTGCATTATACGAATGTCATTGGCATGACTTGGTTTTGCTCTATTTTATGTGCCTGTGCATTTATGTATGTATGCATGTCAGCATTTACTATTTCAAAAAGAAAGAAAGAAGAAGAGGAAGAAGAAGAAGAAGAAGAAGCTTGGTTCAATTGTTGTTCTTCAAAAGGATGGATAAATTGAAATGTATTTAATTCGTTACATTTTTTGTTCTACTCTTATGCTAACCTATGTGATGCCTTCCTCTCTCAGAGGGTTACGGACATGACTTTCTTTGCCGAGGATGTTCATCTTCTGGCCAGGTAGCTTCTTCTCTGAATTCTACCATTTCCTGTTCTAAATTTGTCTTGGCGTAGGGTTACATTTTTATCTGCTTCTTTTTTTTCAGTGCCGGAGTAGATGGGCGCATTAATGTTTGGAAGATTTCTGAGGGTTCTGATGTAGAGGATAAACCACAAATTACTGGAAACACTGTTATTGCCATTCAAATTATTGGAGAATCTGATATTAAAAATCCTCGAGTTTGTTGGCATTGTTACAAGCAGGTATGACAAATTTTTAACTCCTCTTTTTTTATGGATTTTGACGTGTTCCCGATTAACTATTACCATTCCCGTACAATATTTGACTCATTACTCGTGCCTCTTACTTTGCTTCCCATCTATGTTATGCCCCTTCAACGCCTTTGTTTTAGGAAATCTTGGTGGTTGGAGTTGGAAAACGTGTTTTGAGAATTGATACCAACAAAGTTGGAAAGGGAGATGACTACTCTCCAGAGGCACCTCTACAGTGTCATGTTGACAAGCTGATTGATGGGATTCAACTTGTTGGTAAACATGATGGGGAAGTTACTGATTTGTCAATGTGCCAGTGGATGACCACCCGGTTGGTCTCCGCATCTATGGATGGCATGGTTAGTATTTTGACCTCAAATCTTTGACCCATGCTTTTGATTTCTTTGTATGCCTGTATTTACGCTCCTAACATAACCCTTTAATAAACGCACTTATGATCTGCAATGTAAACTTTAAAATGCAAATTACATTTCCTGTGGGCATGGGTTAAACTCCGAGTGAAATATATGGAAAAGTAGAGCCAACTAGCTTCCACTGGCATCATAAAAATCTTATATAGCAGAAAATTGAAATGAAAAATTACCATGATGACGAAGCCTTGGAGTTCAGAAGCTAGTCTTGGAGTTCTTATTAATATTCTGAAAGTCACTTCTTAGCTAATAGGTCGCTAAAGTGGTAAAAAGCCCTACTTCTTCAAAATCTAGATTTTCATTTAAATGGTCTTGATTTTTATAGTCACATTTTTATTCCTTTTAATGTGCCTCTTGTTCTGTTCATGAGGGTTTCTTTCCAGAAAAAGTAGGACTTTTCCCTTCTTTTAATCTTTCCTCCAACACTCTTGTTCTAGTTGGGCATGCTTACCTTCATTTCTCAGTATTAATGTTTTGGTATTATTTTTTCGGTCTTTTGTGCTTCTCACACTTGTACAGATCAGATATGGAGGGAGCAATCATTTGGGGATTACCTAATTAACTGGTCGGGATAAAACTTGTTTCTTTTCAGACTCATTGACCATATGCCCGTTTTTCTAGTTTAAATATATTCCTAGTGTTTCTGATAAACTAATGTATTTTTGGAGGACTAGTGAACGCTTATGCAATGAAAAAGGTTAACATTTGTTATATTGTTGATGCACTTTATGTAAACCAAGCAAGAAACTGCACTTCATACCTTAGTAATGTGTTATGAATAGAAACAAAATAAAAAATTAGAGCTTACAAGTAAATATTCATCATACTGGAGCGATATGCATGCATACTCATATTTGGTTGCACGCAGTATTGATTTTGAAATTTAAAGATGTATGTACATTCAATTTTGTGTAACAGATAAAGATATGGGAAGACCTCAAGGCATCACCTCTAGCAGTATTGAGACCTCATGATGGCCTTCCTGTTTATTCTTCCATCTTTCTGACAGCTGCTGAACGGCCAGACCACATCATACTTGTTACTGCGGTACGTGCATAATTCATCTTTGAGATATTTTTATCCAAAGACCTATGTTTGCAGTTGTGTTGGGCATTGTAACTTTGGAGGCCCTTATTTTCTGTAGTTAATAACTGATTTTTGCTTGGTGGAATGGAGTTTATAAGGTTTATTTTATGTAACTATATTTTGTATCTGTTCAGTGTAGAGTTGTAAACATTTCAAGTTGATTTCATATGTGACTCTTTAGGATTGTTTCTTTGTTGTTAATAATCGTTGCCCGTCATTTTCTTGCAGGGGCCTCAAAATCGGGAAATAAAGGTATGGGCCTCTGACCATGAAGAAGGTTGGCTATTGCCTAGTGATGCTGATTCACTGAATTGTATCCATACGTTGGAGCTTCAGAGTTCAGCAGAGCCTAACGTTGAGGAGGCTTTTTTTAACCAAGTTGTATCTCTTTCTCAAGGGGGTCTTCTTTTACTGGCAAATGCAAAGAAGAATGCTATATATGCCGTTCATTTAGATTATGGTCCTTATCCAGCAGCAACCCGCTTTGATTACATATCAGAATTTACTGTCAAAATGCCAATTTTGAGTCTGACAGGGACAAGTGATGTGTTGCCTGGCCAGTGTGTTGCCCAAATTTATTGTGTTCAAACACAAGCTATTCAGCAATACACTTTGGACTTATGCCAATGTTTGCCACCACCTCTGGACAATTTGGGTCCAGAGAAAGAGTCTGTTGTTCCACGGGATGGTCCTAGTACTGAAGGATTTGCTGCACTGGAATTGAGTGGAAGCAAATATCCTGATGTTCCCATAAGCTCTACTTCAAGTGATGCTGCCACTTTGCAGGATACTGGCACTTTGAACGTGGACGCTAAAGCTCATACTTCATCCCCGACAATTAGTGATGCCAATGTAGCTTGTGTTCTGTCATCTCCTCCCCCTCTAAGACCTATGTTATCTAGGGATCATTCTGAGGTTCCAGTTGCAGTAAGGTCTGAATCAGGTCCTCCATTCAGTGACCAAGGTTCAAGTCAACCAGTAAATGATTATCCCATTGACAGGAAAATGGATGAAATTCATGCGAACGTGTCTGATGTGCCTTCAATGGCTAGTGATTCAAGAAATGAAGAGAAGAAAATTGCACTAAGTGATGATTCTGAGAGGCTCACTCCAGTTACTTTTAAACATCCAACTTTAGTGACGCCTGAGATGTTCAGGAGCATTTCATCCTCTGATGTTGTTGATGCTAATGGTAGCAAAAGTGAGGTTGATACAAAAATTCAAGAAGTGGTTGTAAATAGTGATGCTGGCAATACAGAATTGGAGGTTAAAGTAGTTGATGAAACAAGATCCACTAAGAGTGATGAATTTGGCCAAGGAGAAGCTAAAAAGCTTGTGTCCGAAAACAAAGAAAAATATTTTTGCTCTCAGGCATCTGATCTTGGCATGCAGATAACCAGAGAATTCCGAGCTGTATCAGCTGAAAATTATGCTGTGGAGGAACCTCAGCAACTCAATAGTATAGGAGCAGCAGAGTTTATAGCTCAATGTACTGATGTGGGAGACGAGGAAGTTAATCACTCTTCTAAAGATGTAAATGGAAGAGTTCTTGAGACAGCTCTGCCTGCAGGTACCCTGCAACCATCAGCTCCAAGTACAAAAGGGAAAAAACAGAAAGGTAAAAATGCTCAAGCATCAGGTCCGTCTTCACCGTCTCCTAGCACTTTTAATTCAACAGATTCTTACAATGAAGTGGGTGGGACTTCAAGTCTAAGCTCTGTAGAACCTGTGCTTCCTCAAATTGTTTCAGTGCAGGAGACGCTTAATCAGGTGATTGTTACGCTTGATCTATGTAAGATATTACAGTATATACTTATTGTAATATGTGTTGTGTTATGCATTTGCTAATTTAATATCTTAAGAAAATAAGTATTGAACATTTTTCAAGGGTGGATCATGGTTCATGGTAGAAGTCTAGTAGGTACCATCTTGCACAGTCTCCTGTCCTTTCATATCATAACAGATTTAGCTGAAACACAACTGGCCTCAAACTGCAACTGGTGTAGGTTGGGCAGAGGACATAACAACAATTTGATGAAATAAACTGTAGAACTATGGCTACTGGAAATTGTTAGTGCGCTGGAATCTACGATGTTAAGACTGGAACTTGCAAAATAAAAACAAGGAGGAATTACTCTTAGGATTGTGTCAAGAATTAGGAATGACACATAGGATTTAAAAAAAGAAACTATCGAAATCACACCAGTAGATTCGTAGAACTTACTTTTACAGCTTAGTTATTGCTCTCAGGTGTCTAAGAATCATTCTTAGAGATAGAAAGTTTCACACTTGAAAAACCAGTCTCTTATTCCTTGAAACATTGAAGACATAAACATGTATATAGAAAATGCCTTGAGACCCTAGTCTTAACAGATAGGAACATCCGAAATTTCAAAATCATATTTAATAGTGATTCTTACTTTTCCTTCATTGACTTAAAACCTGAATTAATAAAGATAAACTAAAATAGAAAATTTTTCTTAGTGAAGAAAAACTAAATGAAAATATTTTCTTTCTCCCCAAGAAAATCAACTAATGGTATTCTGGATCAGCAGTCCAAATCACCCCCTCATATTCTATGCTCCACATTTGCAGCTCCAAAGTTATTGTTTCTTGTTGTTTGAGTGGATTGGACATGGTAATTCATAATGATGTTCTTAATTTTAATGGAGTACATTGTCCTCTTTGTTTCCATGAAAAAATAACAAAGACTTCTGTATCTACCTGGAGTCTCTTTTTGGTCATGATATCCATAATTTGTCGTTATACTCTCATTCCTTCGTAAAGATTTTCTAGGTGTCATCTAACCAATGGTATCAAACTGTTACGCTGTTTTACCTGGCCGTCTATTGTCCTTCCTTCTACGATCTTTATATTTTCACCTTTTTCTGCAGCTTGTGGCTGCACAAAAGGAAATGCAGAAGCAGATGTCAAATATGGTTGCTGTTCCTATTTCTAAAGAATGTAGAAAACTGGAGGCAGCTTTAGGAAAGAGCATTGAAAAAGCTATCAAGTCAAATACCGAGGCATTGTGGGCTCGTTTTCAAGAAGAGAATGCAAAAAATGACAAGTTATTGCGTGAGCGTACACAGCAAATATCAAATTTGATTTCTAGTTTTATTAATAAGGATTTAGCAACCATGCTGGAAAAAGCAGTTAAGAAGGAATTATCTTCAGTTGGGCCTGTCATAACTCGAACAGTTTCCCCAGTAATCGAGAAGACCATATCTACGGCTATTACAGAGTCCTTCCAGGTTAGAAATCTGAATATCTGTTTCCGTTTTCATTTTGAAATTCAGTATTTCTGACTGAAACTGAGCCCCAGAGAGGAGTTGGAGATAAAGCAGTGAATCAACTGGACAAATCAGTTAATTCAAAACTGGAAGCTACAGTTGCTCGCCAAATCCAAGCCCAGTTTCAAACATCTGGCAAACAAGCTCTGCAGGTATGCTCAAGTGTGTTTTGTGCTCAGTGGTATGAGTTATGGCAGTGGTCGGTAAGAGAAGGTATGTGTAAGCTTTCACCTGTAGCAATGGTAAGATTTCAGTTGCAAATAATTCGTGACAAAAAAGCCCCTAAAGGAGGTAAAAGATTATGAACTTCCCAAGGGCAGACTTACATCAGGGACGTTAGCATTAGCTGAAAAATGGATTATTTGCAGGAGCCTAGATTTAATTCTAATAGTTTTCTAATCTTTTTAACTGAATCCTGCAGGATTCTTTGAAGGCTGGTCTGGAAGCATCACTAATCCCTGCCTTCGAGATGACATGCAAAGCCATGTTTGAGCAAGTAAATGCTACTTTTAGGAAGGGGATGGAAGAACATACAACTGCCGCCCAGCAGCATTTTGATGCTACTCATTCTTCTTTGGCACTTGCTCTAAGGGTGTGTGCTTCTTGACATTGGTGCTATAGTTCTGAAAATGACATGGCATCTGACGTAGTTTACAATTTTATGAATATAGTGTAGATGGTGGGTACAGATGTCCATCTTTCTGAGCTCAAAATAAATCTGCTCGCTTCCTGACATCTACTTACACCAACTATCGATGATATTTATTAACGTGCTAAGCTTTTGTTCATTCTAATTATCTTTCTGGATTACCATGCCTTGGAAGGCTGGAGGTTATTGTTTGATAACCGGCAGTCATTTAGGTTGGTTGCAGATGTGATTGTTTCTTTACCACTTAAGTATTTATGTTACTACCCGGATTGAAGTTAACAAGTGTAGAATTCTGTAGTTTAGACAGTCTAGCACAAGTTTCAAGCGATATCTCTGCTAGCATTATGATATCAGTTTATTTACTGAATGCAGGAAGCCCTCAACTCGGTGTCATCCATAACCCAAACCTTGAGCGGGGAATTGGCTGATGGTCAAAGAAAGCTGTTAGCTCTTGCGGCTGCTGGAGCAAACTCAAGTACTGCGAATCCATTGGTTTCTCAGCTTAGTAATGGACCTTTGGCTGGTCTCCATGAAAAGGTAGGTTTGCTTGAAATTTAGTTTTGTTTTGTGATTGTAAATGTCAGATATATGGTGGGTTGAGATAAATGTTAACCCCTATCTTTGTTATGATTTAAGGTTGAGTCGCACTTAGATCCAACAAAAGAGTTGTCAAGATTGGTCTCTGAACACAAATATGAAGAAGCTTTTACTATTGCCCTGCAAAGAAGTGATGTGTCAATTGTGTCATGGCTGTGCTCTCAGGTGATGCTCTGCATATATTCGATGTAAATTGATTAAGTCGTTAAATATTCTTAATAGTTATGATCTAATCTGCTGCATGCAAAAAATGTAGGTTGATTTGAGTGGAATATTGTCATTGCATCCTATGCCCTTGAGCCAAGGAGTGCTGCTTTCACTTCTACAACAGTTGGCCTGCGATCTGAACAAGGACACTGCCAAAAAGGTTGGATGGATGACAGATGTTGGGTCTGTGATAAACCCAGCAGACCCTATGATCGCAATGCATGTCAGACCCATCGTTGATCAAGTTTATCAGATCATACACCATCATCAACGCACTTGCACTTCACCTACGTACTCTAACTTCAGGGTTCTGGTGCATGTTATCAATTCCATCCTGTCTAGCTGCAAGTGAAAATTATCTCCTGCCCTGTGCCTGCCTATGTACAAATTTCTATTCACAAATTCCTATGTAGAGGTCAAATGAAACGATAGTGTTTTCTTTTGCTTTTGGTCTGTGATCAAGTAGGTTTTAGGCTATAAACAAGGATTTAGGTAACATTGTTGGACGGAAGCATGAGACAAGAAAACCCTTGTACTTCTTTTTTCTTTGACATGTAATGCTCCGAATTTTTTCTTTCTTTTATCAGTTTTCTGAGCTTCAAAGCCAATGTCATTTCAAATATAGTTAAATTGACTAATTTTGATTCATTAGTTTACAAATAAAGTAATCAATATTTATTTAGAGTATGATTTTATACAAGCAAAGAAGTGAGAAATAACAAAATATATGATGTGCTAACATATAAGGTCAGTTACTTTCATTGATGTAGAACCAGAAATCGGTGGGTGTGGTCTAATGTAAGAATGTACAGCCCTGGTTGCGCATTGTCAATCATCATGATAAATGGACGAATCACCAAATTAAAATTAAAAGGAAATGAAAAACAAAAAGAAACAGGAAAACGATGATCAGACAGTTCCTCTCATCTCTCAATTAGTCTTAGTCTAGGGTCTAGCGTCTACCAGCATTGGTCCGTTTCCCATCTCCGTGTTTGATAATACCCAAGCCCAACCACCGCTCTCTTGGTCTTATAGAAGAAGCTCATGTCATAAAGCGCCCTGGCGGCTGGATCAGAGAGCGTCTCGTATGCGTTGTGAATCTCTATGAAATCTTGGCCGTCGGATTTGAGAGCATCGGGATGATATAGCTTAGCGAGGGTTCTGTAGGCAGTCTTGATCTCTCTCTGTGACGCAGACTGCTTTACCTGAAGAACCTCGTAGAGCGACTCTTTCCGTTTGACTTGGGCCAAGGCTTTCATACGGAATTTCGGGGATCGGAAGGGCTCCTGTTTGGCGCTCAATTGAAGAAGGTGAGGCGCAGAAGTTGCGGCATACATCTTCCGGTAGACAAACAAGAAAGGAGGGAAGGAAGGTGGGGTACTGTTTGGATTGGGTTTTAAGTCGTGGATTTGTATTTATATATAGAGAGGAAGAGAGAGAGAAAGAAGGTGTGTGGAAGTAAAAGAAAATAATAATAATAAAAGCAAAACAATGGGTGGGGTGGGGTCTGTCAATTGGTTTTTTTTATATACATATATTCCAGGGGCTGCTCTGCTCTGAAATTAATTAAATTAAAAGTTAAAACAAAAACAAAAATATAAGTAAGTAAAAACAAATAGGGAGGCGGGCACGTGCCCTAGAGTTTCTAGAAACCCAAGACATTGGGTTGGCTAGTAAAAAAGTAAGTAGCAACTGTCTGTAACCAGATTGCGACAATTCATCCAACCAACTACTCACCATACATGGCATTTTGCGTTTTCAGCCTTCTAGAAGCACTTAATTTGTCCCATCCCATCCCATCCCATCCTATGGGCTTCAATTATTTTCCTTTTAAGTGATGCCATTTTCCTACCCCCACTTCCCCTGCTTTCACCACTTTATGTCTTTCAACGCAAAAGTCCGTAACCTCCCTATTTCTCCTCATTATCTACAAAGTAACTCTTAATCTCTCTAGATTGTGATACCATTTATTATTAATAGAAGAGAAAGAAAGTGGCGATTATTGATTGGACCCACTTCAGTGTTTACTTAATAACAAGTTAAACACATATCCTAATTACCTAGATGAGAGGTCAACGCTAGTGTTTTGTTTATAAATACTTACCTTATTAGTTTAAGAATGAAACAATTCAACGGGGAACTGATTCGGTAATGAAACATAAAATCCACTGTTCTCGTTCCGCGTGCCGTCTCCATCCCCCGGTAGTGATGTACATGTTTCGCCTGGAACATAAATCACTTGGCGGTCAAGTCGTTTCATACTCTTCTAGAGGACTGCACTGCACTGCCCCCATCTAATCAATGACTCTCTCTACTACACATATAGGTGAGTTCGGACTGACTGGCAGTTGTAAGTGCTTCTAGAAGTCCAACTCCATTATTACGTCTCTTTGGACAAAAGGAATCACTGATAATTTACCTATATGTATATAAAAAATATCACAAATTGATTAATATAAAATAAATTCACTTTACTTGTAAGTCCCCAAAAAAATATATTTATAGTAAATTAAGTTTAACTTTATGAGACTAACGTTATTTTTTCAAATTCATAGATTTTTACTTTATAGTTTGATTTGCTTATTGCATTTTTTTCTTCTGTTTTTTTAACTTTATTTTATAGTATAAGATTTAAAAAACCCCTCACTTCGGATCAGTAAATTTGTTTCAGGGAGGACAATGTATATATATATAGTTTTTTTTAATCCAATCCACCATGGACAACGACATTCTTTTAAGGTGGGCAACCTCT
>JANKOD010000193.1:32857675-32882622 GCA_026284645.1 Erythroxylum acuminatum | reverse complement strand
TATGGTATTTTTGAGAGAATATACGACACATTCCTAATTTACGCTTCAATTTTTTCCACTAATGTGCTTGACCAAGAAGGGCATCGACATACATTTGGGGATGACAAGTAGAAGCTGTCTAAGGGAGCAATGACAGTTGCTCGTGGTGAGTTATGTTGCACTTTATACAAGACACACTTGAAGGTGCATGGTGATGAATAACATGTCATTGAAGAGAACATTTTCTAAATTTGTGGCATTATAGATTGGGCCATATTAGTGAAAAGGGGATTAAGTTGCTAATTGGTAAATCTCTTATTTCAACAAACACTTTTGTTCCCCTTGATCCCTATGGTCATTGCTTGGACGAAAAGTAACATCAATTTTTCTTCCATAAAAGGTTTGTCAAAAAAGATGGCTAAATTGAAGTTGGTGTATTTTGATGTATGCGGTCCTTTTAAGGTAACATCTTTGGGAGGTAAAAAATATTTTGTTACTTTTATTGACGATGCTTCACGTAAATCTTGGGTTTAAAATGTTGAAAGCAAAAGGTTAGGTGTTTGAGACCTTTCAAAATTTTCATGCTATCTTGGAAAGAGATATAAAGAGAAAAAATGAAGTCCTAAAATTGATAATTGTGTACAGTATAGTTCCAAAAAGTTTGGGGATTATTGTGTGAGACATGACATAAGATATGGGAAAACATAACCTAGTAACACACATCACAATGGTGTCGTTGAGAGGATGAATAGAACCACTATGGACGAGATTCGAAGAGTGCTAACATTGTCCAACCTACCAAAGATTTGTTAGAGTGAGGCATTTAAAACCATTGTATACTTGATCAACCGAGCACTATCAGTCCCTTAGGGTATTGATATTCCTAAGAGATTGTGTTGATAGAGAAATACCCCCTTCTTATTCTCATATGAGGGTATTCAAATGCAAGGCCTTCAAATAAATACCAAAGGAGCAAAGATTGAAGCTTGATTTGAAGACTACACGTTGCGTATTTATTGGATATGGTAATCAAGAGTTTGGCTACAAGCTCTAGAACAAAAAAAGGTTGTCATATGTAGAGATATAGACTTATATTAGAAAAATATGGGTGTAGATCTAGTCAAAAGAGGTCAGAATATTTCTAATAGTTCGTCTTACAGTGCTACTAATGTTTCTCCTATTTCAACTTCTGTTGATCAGCCTACAGGTGAAGAGGGTGAAGAATATGAGTTGGTACATGATGATAATGATCAGGCGCAATTTGATGGTGATGAGCCATATGAGTCACATCCTATAGATGACATAGACTAAGTGCATAAACATTATGAGTTGGGCACTAACCTACCTTAGTGTTGGAAGATATTCAATTTTGAAGTTCAGCTAGAGAGAAAAATCTTTCGATTAGATACCCAAGACTGGAATATCTCTTAGTTATTAATGAGGGGGAGACAAAAGGTTTCCAAGAAGTGCAGTAACCTAAAGACAAAGACTTATAGATCGCGACAATGCAAGAGGAGATGGATTCCTTGAAAAAGAATGAGACATACAAGTTAGTGAAGCTTCCCAAAAGCAATAAGACATTGAATAATAGATGAGTTTTCAAGATCAAGAAAGATGGTGATAAACTAATGAAGTATAAGGCAAGATTAGTGACAAAGGGATGCAAATCAGATAAAGGGTGTTGACTTGGATGAGATATTTTTGCTAGTAATCAAGAAGACTTCGATTTGCATTGTATTAGGTCTAACTGCTAGTTTGGATCTTGAACGCAAATAAATTGATGTGAAAACCATTTTCTTATATGAAGACCTACATAAGGAGATATATATGGAGTAGTCAAAAGGGTTCAAATTCCAAGGAAAAGAAGTCCTAATCTACAAATTAAAGAAGAGTCTTTAAGGCCTTAAATAGGCACCAAAGCATTTATACAAAAACTTTGACTTGTTTATGACTGACAACGATTATAAGCAAACTTTAGTTAACCCTTGTGTGTATTTTAGGAAGTTTATTAGTGCTAAATTTATTATTCTCCTCTTAAATGTTGATGGTATGTTGATAATGAGATAAGACATTAACATGATTCGTAGGTTAAAGGAGGATTCATCTAAGTCCTTTGACAAGAAAGATTTGGGTCATGCAAAATAGATTTTACGCATGAAAATCATTCATAACAGGAAGATTGGAAAGTTGTGGTTATTATAAGAAAAGTATAAAAGGTTTAATATTAAGCATGCCAATTCCATTAACACACTATTAGCATCTCATTATTGGTTCTTTAATAAATGCCATGATATGTACTAGGTCAAATATCACACAAGCTGTTAGGTTAGTGAGTAAGTATTTATCCAATCTGAAAAAGATTCACCGGGATAGTGGTGAGCCAATTTTAGAAGGATACATAGATGCAACCATGGTTGCAGATCTTGATAATAAAATGTCCACTTTAAGTTACTTATTCAAATATATAAGGGAGCCATTTCTTAGCTATCCAAATTACAGAAGTTTGTGGACTTGTCCATGATTGAAGTAAAGTATGTTGTAGTCGTGGAAGTAGGAAAGGAGATGCTTTGGTTGAAGCATTTTCTTTGAGAATTGGATGTGAAATAAAATTAGTACGTGGTATTTTGTAACAATCAAAGTGCTATGAATTTGAGCAAAAAATCCATGCATCATTCCTGCATCAAACATTTTGATGTTAGGTATCATTGGTTGCGATTTGTGGTTGAGGAGCAACTAATGAAATTGAAGAAGATTTACACAGATAAGAATGGTGCTAATATATTGATGAAGGTGGTTCCTTAAAGTAAGCTTGAGCTTTATAGAAAGCTCATCGGGATGACTTTTAACTGAATGATGGAGTGTTTTATTTCTCCTCCCAAATGTTTTAGAGGATTGTTATGGGTACAACCCCATTTTAGAAATATTTGTTTGATCTATACCACCATATTTAAACTTTAGGAATCTTAGTGAAACCAAAGGAACAAAGATTGGGGCAAGAATTAACCATGTTTCTAAGAGCCACACCTATGTTATGGTTGAACGTACCTGTGTCGTTGTTGGACATGATTGTATGTATGTTTGTGTATGCTTCTGTAATTCTGTATAGGTTGAAGGATGATGTTTCTCTTGTGTGAAGGTCAGACACACCCGTGTGGTACTAATCATAGTCATGTCCAGTGATTGTGTAAGCTACTATGACTGTGTATCTTCGAGACTGTCGAATATTAAGGTGATTTTGAGGGATATGATCACCAAACACACCTATTTGGGTGACCGTGTTCTGTATAAAAATATCCTATTTTATGAAATATAAAAGAAAAACATGGTGGGCATCATAAGACATAGAAAAAAAGAGAAAAAGAATGAGAGAGAAAGAGAGCATAAGTATTCCTTAGAATTGTAGGTTTTAAGGTTTGATGATTTAGGATTAGATTTGAGTAAGTATTAACTAGGATATCAATTTGTACTCTATCCTTGAATCTCGTGGGATTACTTATTATTATATTATGGTGGTAATTCGAGTTAGAGTCAATAGCTCAGAACGTGAACTCTTATAAGTTTGCTCTTTGATTAGAGAATTTACTTATCGATTTGACACGTAATTTTTTCCTTTACACTGAAGGGTTTTTTTTAAATAAATTTGGTGTTCTATTTTTTTCATCATCTATATTATTTGGGTTGATTATTTTTTATAATTGGGTTGATTGTTTGAATAAAACACTTAAGCAATAATATAAAAGGGTAAGGGAAGAGAAATATAAATTGATTTATAATGGTTCCATAAACAACCTTGTCGATATTACGATGGCTGTATGATGCAATGCACCCAAAACCTTCCCAACATACCAGATGATGTATTTCATATAGACCCAATTTCTTCGAGAACATATCAACAGTGCAGGTACTTTATTCATATTAGGAATCCTAAACTTGTGATTTACCTTAGTGCTATTATTTCCTTGGATGGCTTTATGAAAACAACTGCAGCCCTGTTACAATCGTAGAGGTTTTTCAAGGATACATTGAGACATATTCCTTACTTTAGTTCTGGAGGTCATATTACTTCCAAGAAAGGGAAAGAATACCGGTTTATTCTACCAAGCTATGTTATTGGTGGTTATTATACTTTCGACAAGGAAGGAATAGTAATTGTGAGGTAGTAGAATAGAAAGTTCTCATTCTGATCTTGAGTTATTCACTACATGCAACGTTCTTGCAACTGTTCTAGTCTATAATATTGAGTGGGGATTGTTCTATAACGACGTGTCGCATACGCATGGTTTGTTATATATTCGTCTGGTGGTGGTATGCCCACGAGAGTTACATTTCTAAATTTTAGTGTTTCTGGAAAAATGGGAATTTCATCTGTTTGTATTCTCAGTTTATAGCACGAAACCATCACCTGAACATGCATTACTAATACATAAAGAGAGCAAATGGGGTGTCCGGTGATAGTTTGACGTATCAACAAACTCTAAAGAATATTGCTACATATGCTAACTTTCTTATTCAATATCTCAGGTGGTTTTGAATTCCCCTAGATGGGTGTATTAGTATCAGTCATTTCTAGTATACAAATTACAAAAATTTAGGGACTTAATTAAAAAATCCTAAATTCATACCCCTTACCTGACTCTTTTTTGCTTTAATTGCTCCTGCCATCTCACTCTCACTCTTACTCTCACTTCTCTGGTCCCCCTCTGCTCAGCTTTGCTTTCCCCGCCGCTGATCCTCTGCTTCTTGGTTCTCGATCACCATCTTGTATATGCTCCAATCCATGCTACTTGGCTATCACAAATATGCTCCTTTGGTTATTGGTTCTCGTATGTGCTCTAGTCTATCATCCACACTGCTTCGTGGTTCTCATATATGCTCCTTTGGGCTACTCGCATGCTCCTCCTCTCTCTGCTGTTCGTCTGCCGCACGAAACTGCTTCATCATTTTCTCTTATTACTGGCTGAATTGCTAAAGTTGTGGTTTTGGGATTTTTGGCCTTTGTTTTGGTTTGTGAATTATGAGTTTATGTTGGTTGGTGACTGAGTTGGCCAGTTTGTTTGAGCCTTTTGTAATTAACACTTCAAAGGTATTATTTTTGTAATTAACAATTTTAATTAACACTTTAACTTATTTTTGTAAATTGTAAAGGTATTATTATTTATTAACCTGATTTATGTCATTATATGTGTTATAAACTTGATTTTGTAACAAAAAATTGATGTGTTGCTGAATTTATGTGTATTGTTAATGAGTATTTCCATGAATGGCTTCCTGAAGACATAGAGATGAAGTCCTGTTTATTTGATTTTTCAGGTTTTTTTTGTTTTAATAATCATAAAATGAGATAAATTTTGAGTTTTTTGAATTAATGTTTGCATTCTTATATTATTTTCATTATAAAATAACATTACAAATACATAAAATTAAACTTTGGGGAGGAATATTTCTAATATGATACAAGCTTACAAATGGGCATTCATTATCTTATGGATAGCTAAACATATAATATAAAATAGTTTATGGGAATTAAAAAGAGAGACTTTAGCCTATTTTATTTTTCATTGATTATATTTGACAAGTGTGAAATGCATAATATTTTAGGGTATAGTTTGATATGTGTTTATTTGTTTATTTGATTGTTTAGTATGTGTTTTTGGTAGAATTGTGTTAGTTTGTGAATCATTTGTGTTCAAGTGTTTTTATGGGTTAGTAGAAGCATTTGAGCTTAATTATTATATTTTTGAGGTATCTTGATGTGTTTCAGGATCAATAGCAAAGAATAATGAAGTTTCTGAAAGACTTGGACTGAAGGAACGGCCTCGTGACAGAAGTGAGAGAAGACAGCCCACTATCGTGATAGGAGCATCAAACTTGACCCACGATCGTGACCTTCTTGACAAGATCATGACAGAGAGCTTACATGTGGCCTATGATCGTGGCCTGCGTCGGGCAGACGCGTATACACACAGAAAAGTCAAAATTTGAGAGTTTTTCGGACCTTTTTGATCCAGAAAAATCCTAGGGCTGCCACAAACACATCAAGTATAAAAAGAATAAGACAAAAGATGAAACGAGAGCTTTTGATCAGCCACCACAACGAAACCCTAAAGGAGAGAACTTTGAGAGATCAAAAAAGAGAAGAAGGAAGAGAGAAGAGGAAGATGACACAGACTCGATGTGCTTCCCGGAATAAGAAGCTTTTTGAAGTCGCGACCTCTCATCGTCCATTCGAGTTCTATTTCCTATGTATTTCAGTTTTATTTGATTGTATAATTGAGATATATAGTTTGATGATAGAATTGAATTGTTGATTGATGTTCTATACTCACCTTTGAAATATTATTTTTGATTTAATGAAATCTGATTGTTTTATGTGTTTATTGAATTAATTGTAGTTTAATTCTACACTTCATATCTCGATAATAAACTGAGAGGGTGAATCGAGAAAAAAATGATTAAATTAGGCTAACGAGAGTTAGGTAATTTAATAGATTCAAAATTAAATCAGATTGGTAAATCTTGTGTAGAGAGATCACATATAGGTTTCTAATTGTTTATTAGAGAACTTAAGAACTGATTAGGTTTTGGATAGGTTGTTAATTGAGAGATTACAAATTCCCATAATCGGATTAGGGTTTATGCTTTAAGGTTCAATTATAACTTGAGAGACAGTAATTAACCCTAGGATCATCTAGAACTATTAATTTGATAAATCGTAATTAGTTAGGTTAGCATTAAAGAGAGATAATTTTCCTTTTCTCTCTTTTGGTTAACTCATGGGGTTGAATTCTAGGGTGTGCTATCATCGTTCAACAAATCAATCAGTTTCTATTATTTGTTATTCATTTTTAATAGGAAATTGTTAATTGATGTTCGTTGATTGTTTTCATTAACTGTTAATTGTCAATTATTATTTTGTTGTTTGATTTGGTTTGTTTGGTTTATTTAGTTCTTGTGTTTAAATTCATTGTCTGTTAAATTTCTGTTTAATAGTTTCTGACCTTAGATTCTATGATTAGATTAACCCTCCTCGTGGAATCAACACCTTAGGTACTACGCAAACGACCTCTACGCTTGTTGAATAACGAGGTTAAATATTAAAACTTACTTATATTGGAAAACCGCGATCAATATTTAACCTAAGGTATATAGATTTCTTTATGATTATATAAATGACTTTTAAGATGTGTCTTGATTTATGAAAGTGTACTTTTACTCAATATAATATGAAAATGTGAATGCTTAAGTAATGAATTTTCTTTTTATTTTGTAAAATAAAGCTAATTTTGCAATGTGCATTATCTAAAAAAAGATGTAATGATGTTATATATTTATATACTACTGAATTTGTTATGTAAATATGTTACATACAAAGACTTTATTTTTTGAATATGAAATTATTAATTTATTTATGACATATATCTTTATTTATTTTTTATAGATAAATGGAGGGAAGTTCAAGTAATCCTTAAAATTCAATCATTTCATACTTCGAAAGATTAGATGATCCTGCTTGGGCTCATGTTAGATTAGTTCCTAAAATAAAGAATCATATCATTTGTTTATATTGCAACAAACATTGCAAATGTAGAGGAATCACCAGATTAAAAAAAATTTAGTTAGGATCAAAGGCGAAGTGGAGCCTTATAAGAAGGGAATGTTGCACTTGATGTGAGGAAGAGAAAAAGACATATGTCTAAAGTTTTTGCACCACAAACAACTCCTAGAACTCAAATTTGAAATCTTAGTACCTTACAATCCAAAGAAGTAGCTCATAATGTGAACATGGTAATAACTAGATGGTGGTATGATGCAGGTATATCATTTAATGTTGCCCAGTTTTATTATTACTAGCCTATAGTGGATGCTATTTCCTCTTATGGTTCATGATATAAAGCTCCTTCAATTAATGACTATAGAGGTAATCTTCTACTTAACTATGTTTATGAAATAAAATGTTATTTAGATGAAATAAGAATAACTTAGGCAACTTATGAATGGTCAGTCATGTGTGATGGTTAGACAAATAGAACACACGAGTCTATTATCAATTTTTTGGTTTATCTACTATGGGAACATTGATTTTGAAGTCTATTGATACATCTGGCCTTGTTAGAAATGCTTATACTCTATTTTAGATATTTGATAAAATTGTGAATAAAGTTGGGCCTAAAAACAGTGTATAGTTCATTATTAATAATGATTATGCGTATAAAGCAGCTAGAAAAAGATTGCAAAGTAAATATAATTTTTTTTATTAGACTCCTTATAGGAAAGTATGCAGAAAGTAAGAAAAGTGACAAATCTCATCTATAATTATGCATGGATCCTGAATTTGATGACCAAAGGCTTCGTTAATAGTAGAAATTTGTGTCGTCTTACTATTACAAGATTTGTCACTAATTTCTAATCACTTCAGTGCTTCGTTTTAATGAAGAAAAGAATCAAACACAAGTAACGAGTGAGTGGCATTGTAGTATGCTAGGACTAATGTTGAAATGAAGGTTTTTAGAATTATACTTAAAGATCATGAATTTTGGTTCCAATATAAAATTATCATCTAAGGTTATGAGCCTATGGTAAGAGAACTTCTAATAATTTAGTTGTTTTAGGTTTAGGAAGATTTGATGATCCTACTTAGCATTATGATAGATTAGTTCTTGAAATGAAGAACTATACCATTTATTTGTATTGTAAAAAGCATTTAAAAGGTAGGAGAATCACCAGATTAAAGAAGCATTTAGTTGGGATCAAACGTGATATAGAATCTTGTAAGAAAGTTAACTATGATGTGATATAGTAAATGAAGACTTTGCTTGAAGAGTAACAACATATGAAAGATAGAAGACAAAAACTGAACAAAAAAATTAGTAGTGGAACTCTTTTTTTGGTGGTTAGGATGATAGTGGGGATGTTGAAGATGTTGAAGGTAATGATATTCCTACCTAAAAAGAAGGGAATGTTGTACCCAATGTGAAGAAAAGAAGAAGATATACGTCTAACTTTTTTTCATAATAAACAACTGCTGAAACTCAACCGTCAATCTATAGTGCCTTATAATTTAAAGAAGAAACTCATAATATGGAAATGACAATGACTAGATGGTGGTTTGATTCAAGTGTATCATTCAACATCACCTAGTTTTATTATTACTATCATATGATGGATACTGTTGCCTTTTATGATCCAGGATATAAAGCTCCTTCAATTGATGACTATAGGGGTGAAATTCTGTGTAGCACTATTTATGAAATAAATAGTTATTTGGTTGAAAAAAGAATGATTTTGGCAACTTATAGGTATTCAATCATATGTGATGGTTAGATAAATAGAAGATGAGCGTATTATCAATTTTTTCATTTATTCTGCTAAAGGAACAATATTTTTAAAGTTTATTGATGCATTTGGCCTTGTTAGAAATGCTAATACTTTGTTTAAGATATTTGATGAAGTTGTGAATGACGTAAGGCCAGAAAATATTATTCAGTTCATTATTAATAATGATTATACTTACAAAACACCTGAGAAAATATTGCAAAGTACGTATAATTTTTTATTGAACTCCTTGTGTTGCGCATTGTATTGACCTGATGTTGAAAAATATATGAGATCCTAGATACTTTCATGTCATTGATGAAAATATGATGAAAGTAAGAAAAGTGATTAAGTTCATTTATAATCATGCATTAATCTTTAATTTGATGACAAAGGGTTTCATCAATGGTAGAAATTTGTCTTATCCTACTATTATAATATTTGTGGCTAATTTCTTATTACTTCAATACTTTGTTCTATTGAAATAGGAGCTCAAATAAATATTAACAAATGATGAGTGAGTTGCATCTATGCCAGGTTAAATGTTGGAATACAAGAATTATACTTGAAGGTCATGAATTTTGATTCTAATATCAGTTTGTCATCCGATTTTGTAAGTCTCTTGTGAGAATACTTTGTCTGACTAATGGTAATGAGAAAGCAACAATGATTTATTTTTATGATGTCATAGAGAGGGCAAAGGAACAATCAAAGACAATACAAAAAATAGGCTTTCTTTATATACACCTATCTTACAATCATTATTGAAAGATGAGAAAGACAACTTCACTCTCTGTTGCTTACAGCTGGGGTATTTTTGAATCCTAGTATCTATTTTAGACCAAGTTTTCTTAAAAAAGCTTTATATGAGAATGCTATTAACTATATTACAATAATTGTTGTCCATGAGATGATTCAAGATCTCCTATGCTCACAAATGAAGGTTTATAAGGATGATTTTAGTGATTCTAGGATGCCCATTGTAACTTGTTAAAGAGACAAACTTAATCCTGATATACGTTTCTTTACTTTTGTTACTTGTTAAAAATTAATCATCACTTTATTTTATTTATAAGATTACTTTGTTGTCTTACAGTTGCTTAGTGGATTTGAAAGTGGCGTTTCAAAATTGCAAAGATATGTAATTTGAATTTTGAGTCAACGTGAGAGTGCAATGAGATGCAAAAGAAATCAAAGTACATTTGAATTCGTCCATTATAAGGACATGAATAGATTAGAGTACAAAAGATTAAATGATTTGGTCTTTATTCGATACAACTTAAAGTTTCAAAAAAAGGTATGTTATTATCATTATTAAGTTGAATATAATTTTTTAATTAATTTCTTAATAATTTTAATTTTATTTGTTTACTAAGACTCTTAATAGAAGAAGTAGTTCTATATATCCAATTTGTCTTGACCATATCGATGTTTTAGAGGATTGAGTTTATGAGGAACCAAGTATGATAAATGAGAGTGACTTAACAGATAATCTTGGATGAGAAAGTATTAACATGTTATTCGGTGCAATAACTTTGAATGATGATACTCCTTTCAATGATGAGGTTTTTTTATCAAATGAAAATTGAGATCAATGCAATTTGAGTAAATATTTAATTAAATAAAGTTCCAAATTTTTCATACATTCTCTTTTAGTTTAATTTCATTTGTGTTTGATGCGTATGTTAAATTATATGTATGCAATATAAATATCAAACTTTTAACTATAAGTGTTTTTGTTTCAGGTTTCGCTTTTACTTGATTGTGTTCTTTAACATGAACTCTTATTGTAATACTTATGGAGTCATAAACCTTCATTATTCTTACCATATAATGTTTTGATGTAGTTATTCTTTATTATAAGTTGTAAATTGTAATATTTTAAGGACTTTATATTATTCATAGTTTTATATATGTATAACGATTAAATGCTCTTTTTTATATTAATAATAAAGAGATAGCTATTATTTCAAATTTATATAATTATGATTTTTGGAGATAATGTTGAAATAAAATTAAAAATTATATAGCACAGTTTATTGAGGGACTATTTTGAAAATTAAAAAAATTTAAAGAACCAAATCTAGTACTAATATATTCGTAGAATTAGTATTTTAATGTGCTAGTATATAGCTAGCTACTTTTGTATGTATGCTCGAGGGAGTGAAATGAACTGAATTGAAAAAATTAGGCAAAATTATAATTTTTTTTAAAAATTACTTAATTTTATAACATTCATCGAAATTATTAAAAATAATGAATATTATTAAAAGTAATAATAAAATATCTCAATTTTAGTTTTTGTTAAAATTATTCTAGTGCTTAGTGTTGATGTGATAAATCATGCCATTAAACCTATTTGACACGCAAGTAACTTATTAATACTGCATTAAATTAAATATTACCTAAAATTTAAAATTTTCAAAAGGATTTCTTTATTTTTTGAAACTGTTTTCAAAAGGAATTGTACTTCGTTCTAATGTCATTTAAATTTACTTTGTCATGCAGGTCACGGTCAAGAAAGATTAAAAAGTCAGCCTTTTTCTTATCCTACCTGCCTTTTTTTTCCTATTAGCTCAAATGTCAGACAGGCTGTGGCTTAGAGAGCTTTGAAGGCTACAAAGCTTCCTAGAAGTCAACTTGTTATCCGAGGGCCCCGATGTGTGTATAGATGTAGACTTGTAGTGTGTACAGGGCAGTGGTTTATTTATATTTTCAGGTCTCATGTCTTGAACTTAATTGCAAAGAATAGGGTAACTGGGTAAGGTATAATAACATCCAAGTCTAAGCAGCCAAGATACAAGTAAAATGGCAACAGAGCGGGTGTAGATCTATCGTACAGCCTATTTTGGTTGCCTCCAGAAAACGCCAAATCTAAACCGAAGAAGGCGGAGGATTCTGTTACCACAGAAAGAAGGCAACTTTTACTTGCCCTCCATACTTCCAAACCTCGGGTCCACTTTTGACAACTATTTTACCATTCCATGCCTTTTTTTTTCCCCCTTTTTTTAATTTAACTTTCTAGTGAAGATATAGCTTTTTTTTTAATCTTGGGTGGCAGGTATTTTCATCTGGATTGCTCCTTCCTATCTCTCTGATTTGAAAAGGTTTGGGCTTTCTGAGATCCCATATCGATTTTCTCGTTTTTTTTCCTTTCAATTTTTTTTTCTGATTGGTTTTTCGGTGATGTGTGTCAAAGGGGTTTGTGTTATTGTTCGTTGTAAAGATTAATGGGGTTGCTTTATATTGTTAATATCTTTTGTGTGGCCAAGTAAAATGCAAATGCATGAGAATTTCAAATAAAAGTTCAAACTTTGTGGTCAAGGTCAGGTTTTGATGGGTTTGGAGGAATCTTGATTCTTGGATCACTGTTACAATGTCAAGATAGAAATTTTCACACCGTGAATAAGTTCAGAGTGTTCTTTCTTGTTTGGTTTTATTAACTTGATTTGCAAATACAGGGAGCACGCTTTTTGGCAGTGCTCATTCATGGATATGACAAGAATTTTTTGCTTATAATCTAGAAGATGGATCACAAGTTACAGCCGGCAGGAATTAAATCCCAACTGCAAGTAAGCTGCTTCCTTTGTCTTTTAGCATCCAATTGATCTAAGCATCCTCTTCTGCTGCATGTCAAGCTGAATAATTTCCCAGGTTCATCACCAAAAAATCAGTAAAGGAAGGGAAATCCCCTTTCTAAGTGTGACGCCCTTATATTTTTTTTCCCCTTTTGTTATCATCATAACTTTAATTGGCTAATATAGCTGGTTTGCTACCTAATAACGGGAGAAAGGAACATTGTTTACAGTGTTTGCCGACAAATAGTGACCTTCACAGCGTTGATTTGTCCTTACAGATGGGATCTCTAGTTGAAAATCGTATAGCACATGAGTTTGAAGAAGAGAGCCTTTGTAGTCCTCGGCAAGCAGCTCAAAAAATGCAAGCTAATCATATAGCTGAATACGGAACAGCTTCTGCTGGTTTCCAATCCATTGGTAGTAATTCTTGGGGATACATTGTGTACAAAAGCATAAAGATTGTAGTTTTCTCTAGTAAACTAAACTGGCTTATGCTTTTTGGACCTCTTGCAATCTTGATCCATCTATTAATGCATCATAATGTAAGTAGAGATCGTCTGACTTCTTTACAAATAATTATGGTTCTTGTTTCTAGTTTCGGTTGAATTTTGAGTCTGGTTACAGGGATGGGTCTTCCTTCTTAGTTTGTTGGGAATTATACCTCTGGCTGAGCGGTTAGGTTTTGCTACGGAGTAAGAATTAATACTTCTAACTCATGTTTGTGATTACTGTTTTGGTGGTTTGGTAGTTAATATCCCTAGCGTATTGCTCTTTTGTAGGCAGCTGTCCTTTTTTACAGGACCAACAGGTATTAATTAATGATCATCTATGTCAATCACAAATTTGGTTTATCTATTTAGGATATATCATTAATTGATTTATGTCTTGGTCCATTTTTGAGATATTGAAATGGTTTTGCAGTCGGTGGTCTTTTAAATGCTACATTTGGAAATGCAACAGAACTTATCATAGCAATCCATGCCATGAAAAATGGAATGATACGCATAGTTCAGTTGTCATTGTTAGGATCCATATTGTCAAACATGCTGCTGGTGCTTGGGTGTGCTTTCTTCTGTGGTGGACTTGCATTTTATGGGAAGGAACAAGTTTTTAACAAGGTATAGCATTTCTTCCTTCCTACTGGTCTTCTGGACATCTATCATCTGTTCTCCGAGCCTGGACTGAGCTAAGATGGTTTGCAGGCAAGTGCTGTTGTGGACTCAGGGTTACTGTTAATGGCCGTTATGGGGCTGCTCTTCCCTGCTGTTCTGCACTATACACACACGGAAGTGCATTATGGGAAATCTGAAATGGCGCTTTCGAGATTTAGTAGTTGTGTTATGCTTTTGGTGTATGCTGCCTATCTTTTTTACCAGTTAAAGAGTCAAAGCAAGGCATACCTTCCGCTTAATGAGGTTGGTTAGTGTAGCATTATTAAGTGTCTGTATTTTGTTTATTTGAGATGGGATAATCAATGCTGTTCTATACTGTGTGAACTCAGGAAGAGCCTGAGAATGGAGAGGGCTTAGAGATTTCTCAAGTGGAGTCAGTGGACGATGAAAAACCAGAGATTTCTCGAGTGGAGTCAGTGGTTTGGCTTGCAGTTCTTGCAGCTTGGATATCCGTCCTTTCAGATTATTTAGTTGATGCAATTGATGTAAGATTTAGAAATTTTGAAGCTTCCCATATGTTAGATGCAGCATACTGTGACAAACAAGCATCTTGCATATCTATGTGGTGCCAGCCTACATGTTAATTTATCTGCGTTGACCTAACACATTTAGGAGAGTACAGTGGCACAGGGTTGTGATTATTGATGGCATGAACTGTTAGGAAACCAGTGGGTAACCCGAGTCCTCCACTTCATGTCTGATGTTCTATCTTGGCATGTACCCATCCATTTCAACCAACTTACAAAAGAAGGAAAAGGAGGATATTTATCACCTATCGTTGGTCAGCATGGGGGTCTCACAATCTGATGTCAAAAATGCTTTACATAATTGCATCTGGCATGATCATCTTTTGTGCATTGTCTTAGACTGATTTTTTATTGGGACCGTTTGATTGAATTCGGCCCTGCTTTTTCTGATGACTGATGGCTTTGTAGGGAGCATCTCGTGCACTAAATATACCCATTGCATTCATTGGTGTTATCTTGCTCCCAATTGTGGGAAATGCTGCAGAGCATGCAAGTGCTATTATGTTTGCCATGAAAGACAAACTTGTAAGAGCGTCTTCCTTTTTCTTTCCTTACACTTCTAGCTGTAATTCCATAATTGTGATACTGAATTTCATTTCCAGGATATATCACTTGGAGTGGCAATAGGATCATCAACACAGATATCCATGTTTGGGGTAAGTCTTTTGACCCATATATTATGGGAGAATGATTCTAGGACAATCCAGCTCTTCTCCTTTTAGTCCTCACCTTATCTTCTGTAATACTGAGATTGGTACAACTTTGATACATGACATAGTTTTGGCCTTTTGGTGGGCTTCTGCATTACTTATTCATGGAAGGTAACACCTCCCCTGGCTCGGGTCTCACCACAATCCCCCTCTCCTTTCCTTCATCAAAAAAATGTGAAGAAAAATGCTTTCTCTTCCCATTCTTCAAACCTCCTAAACAATATACCGATAAAAGTAGAAAAGGAAACTAGAGGTAGTTGATTGTTGCAAGATGTCGTTGATAATTCTGAACTTTAATCTCTTGATTTTGTCATTATTATGCTCTAAAATCTTGTCAAAAACTGTTGTCTTGACCTCAGATACCATTCTGTGTTGTGATTGGCTGGATGATAGGTCAACCCATCGACCTAAACTTCCAACTTTTTGAGACAGCAACTCTATTCATTACCGTATTAGTGGTGGCCTTCTTTTTGCAGGTCTGTATCTGGATCCAGAGAACTCTTACATTTTCCTAGCTAAAGATGATCAAGATTAAGTTTTGAGAGCAACTTCTTTTTTTTAAAAAAATTATTGTGGGAAAATAAGGAGTATTTATAAATATTTATTGCCTGAACTTTGTTGGGAGTGACTCCTAATAATTGCCAGGGAAAACTAAGAATGTTTGAATTGTTTTTTCTGGAGCTTTTCTGTTTTAGATTAAATTTACTTAAAATAGTTTCAGAAGCTGCCATGACATGTTTGCAGGAAGGAACATCAAATTACTTCAAAGGACTGATGCTTATTCTTTGCTATGTCATTGTTGCTGCCAGCTTTTTTGTGCATGAGGACTCTACCTCAAAAGGTCTCCCTGTACTCCTTTTGTTTTGAGTGAACATCTCATTGCATCAACACATGAGCTATGCATTTAGTTTGGAGGAAATTGAAGTTGTGGTTGTATGGAATTTTGTATTGTTGGAGAATATGAATGTCAGATGTGATTTTGCAGATGGAAAAGAGTTGAAACCGTAATTGATGGAAGAGGTATATCAGCTAACGTTTGTCCGCCATGTTGGTGTATATATATACCCACTGAAGACGATCATATATTCCTGCTCTGGCGGTGCTTTGTTCAGTTGAAATCATGGAACAGGTATCTTGTAGAAAATTTGTTCTTTCTTTTTTGTTTTCTTCATGGGATACCTGCTTAGATGCTGTATGGTTAGCATAGTTGTTGCAGCCCAAATGTTTACATGTACAAATGCTAAGATTTTAGTCTTGTTACTACGTGAGACTATTTTTGTTTAGACATGGAAGCTTCATTTTGACTAATACTATTCCACTTCCTTTATTATGTCTTCCTCCTTTTGCTGACAAATGAAGGCAGAGAAGATTCCCATAGAAATTTCTTCCTAAACCTTAATTACGTCAAACTTGTGTTAAATTTCATTCATTGAAGCGTCAATCCAGCATAGCCCACTTGACACACTAATTTCACTTTATATGAAATAATAAAATGAAATTAATAATAGAAACAAAATATATTAAAATTTCATTAAAAATATATATCAAGTGTATTCACAATGGTGGATTCTATTTGTTTATTATATATATAATTAGATAGATAACGGCAAATAAATAGAGAAAGCTTGAAAATAAATTAATATAAAAATAAAAATAATATTTGGAAGAATGAAAATTAGTCAACAAATATAAATTAATTTAGTTAGATAAAAATTAGTGCCCTATTATGTGATGAAAAATATAAATTACTATAAATTTTGGATATAATCTACGTTTACTAATATTAACATTAAAAACTTTTAAGCCATAATAACTAATCTTGATATTTTTGTGCTTAAAAATTTAAACATAAAAACATAAATTTTAACTTAATCCTTTAAATTTTCTTAATTTAGAATTTTAGCTCAATGTTTTCATTATTTTATTGTACTAAGTATTACAAATAAAATAATTTACATCCTTACTATTATCCTAATCATTGGAAAAAATAAAAACTCTCAGTAGCAACTTACTGCTTCCAACTTTCTCTTCTATCTTTTTTATGCTAATACTCAAAACAATCTTTATTTATCATTTCACATCATGACTGACTTTTTTTATATAGAACCCATTTAAATACTTATTTAATTTAGCAATTCTTCGACTTTTTAAATGTTTGTTACAATACAAACAAATAATCTAATTCTTCAATCTAAGAACTAATCCAGCGTGAGCTTAAGCATCATCAACTCTTCCTGAAATGGTTGAATTTTTAGGATTATTCAAACTTTCCTTCGTTTATTTATAAAAATAAATAAAGAAATATGTCAAAAATTAAATTAATAACTTCGTCCAATTTTATATCATTATTCTACACAAATTTGTGTATTGTTTAACTGAAAATAAAAACAAAGCACATCTTAGATTCTAAAATAGAAATACATGATACATCTTAAGTGCAAAATAACAAGAAGAAATAGACCAATAATAACTTCTCAACAACCATATCATACAAACTTTATAACCTTATATAAATGATTTCTTAAGAAAATTGGACATGTAAGTAAAATTCGTAAACTTATATAAATAATTTCTCAAGCTTAATTACATTCTATATAAGAAATTGAAAGTTTGAAAATGATATTACCATATTCATAATATGTTACGAATTATGAAATTAACTTGTCTAAATAAGTTCTTTGTTGATGAAACACTTTGAATGTGAACATATTAAAAAGTCAAATGAATATTTGTAAAAGAAACATGAAAAAAAAAATTATCTATAGGAACATTAACAACATACATCAAATTTTTGTCTTACATTTTTCTTTTGTAGTGCACAATTTTAAAGTTTTAAAATTGGATTGATTTGATTTATAAGCATAAAAATGTAATTTATCTTTGTTTAATTGCTTAGGAATGCGGACATCTGATGCAAAAGAGACAACAAAGACTATCGGCCAAAAGTTTCGCCGTTGCCGGGGATCGAACCCGGGTCACCCGCGTGACAGGCGGGAATACTCACCACTATACTACAACGACTTGTTGATGGGTTTGTGACAACCAATTTTATTTCTATAAAACAGTTGATATGAAAATAATGAATTAAACAATAAACAATTTATAGAATGGAGCGCGGGCTAGCCTGAAGGGATTTATTAAGGTCCTTTAGATTTATAGGCTTACTGACAGGGTGTACTTAATTTCTGACACTTCAAATATCACATTTAGTTAATTATGATGCTTACAAAATTATGGGAATAAAGGCCTTTGACTTAGGGTATAGCGGAATTTTAGAAAATATTATTGAGAATAAAGAACACATTATATAATATACCAAAAACATACTAAAAGTAATTATTCAACTATTTAAAAAAATTCTTTCTATTTACTATTTATTACAAACTTTCAAAGTGATTTGCTAAACTAAAAATTTCTTCTTCTCATTGATTACAAAAAGACATTTAAAATATTACATTGAAACAAAATTTTGCTAGATGGAAAACTATTTTAAATGTTTTATGTGTAAGATTTTTGAAAATTACCTAATAATTTTACTGTTCATGTTATGGTCCATTTAATGCATTAACCATTAACACACGCACACGGTAACGTCCATGCATCACCGATTTACCTCTTCTGTGATGGGCAGAGGTGTTTAAAACGGTTTAAAGGTTTGTTTTGGATCCCTATCCTTACCAAGCACTAGAGTACACCATCGATCGTGCTAAAGGGAGAGGCTAGAAGATTCAAACATAGAGACGTTAAGTATCAACTATAGAGCAATGGTTGGAGGTATTTTTGTTTCGGTTATGCTTCCGTTGGTTAATATGCATGTATCTTTTATGTAAATGTTGTTGTGTGAGATTCATGATCTGCTATGATTTATTTCACTATGATATTATATTTTTTCTTATTTGGATTATTATGACCCATATTTATGCTCAAACATCTATTGTTAGGCCTGGTCAGATGAGTTGGAGATACTATGAGTTTTTTTTGAGATTCTTTAAATGGACTCACATCAATGATCAAATTAGTAAAATAAAAGAGAGGAAATGTAATAGAAAGATAAAGTTTGTAGGTAAAAAGTGACTACTTTTGATCTCAAAAAGGTGGAATTGTCCACCCTAGGTGCCCCCACACCCCGGCCCGACAGAGTTGTGAGGGGGGTAAATCATGGTTTGATCTCAGCCAGCTTCTTAGAAGGGTGGCCCAACATTGGTGTGCACAAGGAGTCACCACATTGGATGAACTCTCACACTGTCGTTGCCGGGACTCGAACCTGAGGCCTTAATCTCAACTTGCTCTTCCAATGACCAACTGAGCTATCCGCGGGCAAAAAGTGACTACTTTTATAATGACTTGTAGGTGCATAAGATTATTGCACTTGTTTTCATCTTATAAAATATTGAATAATACTCATTTATTTAGCTTTGGGACATTAATGCAAATAAATATCATTTTTCTTCATGCTTTGACCATAAGCCTATTACAAGGTTGAAACTACGTGACAAACTTTGAAATTTGGTTTCTAAAGGCTTCATTTTGACAGGGGAAGATCTATTGTCTAGTTCACACCACATACTTTTTAGACTATCAATTTATCAAACTTATATAGTTGGTGATTCTTTGGTATGTTATGATGGTCTTTAACCTTATTTTGTGATAGTAGTGGATGAACCAAAAGATAGAGTTCTTCACCTCAGGTATGTCTAATCAACTTGAAATTCATTAGATTGATTATGGAACAAGGTGAAGGGTCTTATATGAGGTGGAAGCCCTTGAAGTGATTAAGTTGTACCAATGTATGTTAAGAAATATGTTCTCCATTTGTGAGCACTTTGTTGAAAAGAGATCCTATAAAGATGTTGGGAGTGATTATACATATTACGTTTGAAGAATTTCCTATTGTGAGCTTACCTTTTTTTATAACACATCGGTTTCCTATAAAATTTCATCCTAATCTTTAAAATTTGCAAAAGAAACTCCTTTTGATTTTTAATTTTTGAGAAAAACTCCTTTTACACTTTCGTTTAAAAAAACAATGAAATATATGTTGTATAAAAATCACATGAGTCAATTAAATATTGGCAACATGTTGGCCTAATCTCGCTTTTAAATATGAATTGACCTAATTATGTACGATCCAACTAATAATTTATTATAGTTATCTTAAATTATTAGTTTAGATTTGATTTAAGAGCTGAGTTTGGTCGACATGTTAATAGCATTTGATTGGTCGATATGCGTTGATAATGTCACGTGTGTTGCATCATTATCTTTTAACGAAATTCTAATAAAAGTGCTTTTCTAGTAAATTGAAAACTATACAGATTTAAGAGTTCTATATCTTTTACCTTATTTTTTGCTCTACTACAAATTTAAGAGTTCAATCAATCTAGACTAACCAAATGCATTCAATGTAGGCCTATCATCTACATATAGTAAGGTTCTAGTTTTTTTTTTTTGGTAAATTAGTAAGGTTCTAGTTTCTTTCCGTTAATGTTTAAACATAGTGATTCCTTGAGTGAGGAGGGTTTTAGTGCCAAGAAGATGTGCAAAGACCTTGATGTTGATAAGTGTGAGTTTAGGTTTAGGGTAGACCTATATGACGTAATATTAGATTTTAACATCCCTTTGTCTATAAGGATTAAAAAAACACATACCTATGAGATCTGCTTTTGAAGGTTTTGTAAGGTTAATCGTCACCATGAATACTTTAGGTATGGTTTGACAATAACTTTTGTGTCAAGTTATTAAAGGAGACAAGTACAAGCTTAGGTCACCTACATCCTTATTCTTGGTATTTGATATTGGGTTTGCTTATAGTCTACTAATTAGGTTTCTACTCCTTACTTAGAAGATGCTAATGAGTGAAGTTTTAGGCTTACAATGAGACACGATAACCTCATATATATTTGTTTACAAGAGGAGAATACAAAACTAAATCAAGGCACGCGGAAACACCGCACCGTGCGCGTCATTGCAGATGAGCTCCTGGGTACCAAAAGGGGGTTCCTGGAGGATATGGAGGCCCGGCTGAAGCCGGCCAGCTAGTCGAGCGAGATAACCTCATATTTTAATAAGTAAATGTCATACAAATGGAGAAGAGAAGAAGAGGAAGATGGGTGACACTAGAACAAAAGGTAAGGGTTTATGAAAAAGAAAAGAATAAAAATCCCCTTTTTTGTTTGGAGACTATCCAAGTAGAAGAGCAATTAGGGTTTATCTAAGTTATTAAAATGACCAAAAATTTTATTATATATTTCTCTTTTTTTTTAGCTAATTTCAACCTTTTGGTCCTTTTTTGTTAACTAATTAATGAAATTTCTTAGAAGTTCTCATGTAACTTTTTTTCCTCCCTAGAAATTTTCAAAATGGTAAAGTTACTTAATTGCACTTGTTATTCATTTTTTCCTTTCTTACTCACCCAAATTTCTTCAAAATAAAAAGAAAATATCCTAATAAAACCATTTGACCCATAATTAAAATAAAGTGTTTGTAAAATTTCTAAGTAAAAGAAAATAGTCGTTAATTAAACTATGTTATAGATAAATATTTGAAACTTAAATTTAATTAAGACTAATTAGTACTTAAAATGAATAAAATTGAAAATGATAAAGAAAAGATAAAAATTAAACATGATAAAAAGTAAATAGATGCAAATTGAAATTAAAAAGATGTATTAAACATAAGAGAATCATAATTTGAAATTAATGAGACAAATTTATAGAAAATAAAAAAGCGTATAAATAAAAGTGGGGAAAAATTAAGTTTCGACACATGCACATATATCACTTTCTATTGAAAATTTTAAATACTGACAAACTAGTTTGGATTGGAAATGATAAAGAACTCACTACAAGAAAATGATGAATTAGAGAGGAAAAATTATCGACGGTAAAGAAACCATTGCAAATTACCGATAGAAATACAATTTCGTCGGAAAAATTGTCAGGAAAATTTTTGTTTTGCGGCATAAAACTTTATTGCTTTACATCCCTTATTTGAACTTCTCAAATTTCCTTGATGGCTTCTTCAATAGTTTTGTTCTTAGAAAGCTTAGGATCCATTTCTTCAGTATTCTTCTATTGGGGTGGATTCTTCTTTCCTAGTGAAGCCATATAACACCATCTTGAGGTTTGATGGTGTGTCAAGAATTCCCCTGTACATGTATGGGATAGGTGTAGTTTACTTTATAACCGTTGCAGCAAGTATGAGGTACCGAGGCCTTCTCTGATCTATGCATTCGCATCTTATTAACACATGTAATAATGCCATCATCCAGACCACATGAAGATCACAATTTTATTTTTTTTCTGATTCAAATGACTAACGATCTACCTAAAGGGATTTGAAATGTTTTAGTTGTGAATATAGAAGAATGTTTGATAGAGAATATTGGGATTGAGTGTTGGCATATATAGTTGGCAATAGTTATTCCTTAGCACATATACATCTAGCAACTTGCAGAACCTTATCTACCTTGGTTATCAGTTTATGGAAGAAAGTGTATTGTGATCCTTGTGTTAATGCATTCTTTTCGTGTTTTTCTTTTCAAGGAATGTCTCCTTGTTACTTTTTACCTAGTTTCATCATGAAGTTTCTTTTTTGTTATCGTTTTTTCCTTTTGGATATGTTACATTCTTATGAAAGGGTGGCCTATTAATTTGGTTGACCTCAATTCTCTGAATGATTTCCTCTCTTAATCCTTTCTTGGTTTATCCTGCAGAGCCATTCAAACTGCAAACTGCTATCATAGAGAAGCTATAATGCTGCATGCACACATGGAAACATAACAACCTATATGCTGATGTTTGGAGCTGTTCAGATTGTAGCATCACTGATACCAAATTTCCACAGCATTGACTGGCTCTCAGTTATTGCTGCAATAATGTCCTTTGTCTACTCTCTCGTAGGGTTCGGACTTGGCTTAGCTAAAGTAATATGTATCTCAACTAGTCTGCTTAGTACTTTTTGTCTGCATAACAAGGTTTTCAACTCGGCAATACAAATTTCAGGCGTTATAGCCAGAAATGAAACTCCCTGAAGAAACAATCACTCTTTCTTTTCAGTTAACTTATCAATTTAAGTTTTAGTTGTAACCATATGAATTCCCCATTACACTTTCAATCTTGGGAAAAATCTGGTAACATATATAAATATGTCAAACACAAAATTGAAGAGTTGAATAAAGTCAATTGAGTTTTTATTTTGAAGTTGAAATGGTCAAATAGCACTCAAAAAGAAAATAATGGATTATGGATCGTTTAGTGGAAGTAGCTGCGTTAACTTCCAGACTGGTTTCCTGACTGCTGTTATTCAAGTTGATACACAAGCTGAGAAAGTATGGTTAATCTTTGAAGCATTCGGGAACATTGCTTATGCCTGTCCATACTCGCTGCTCCTCCTTGAAATTCAGACCAGACTTTCTGTTTGTCGAAATTTTATAAATCAGAAGATTATGAAAGTCTTATCTTAAAGATATACCGGGTACAGGATACCTTGAAGTCACCTCCATCTGAGAATAAGACCATGAAGAAGGCCTCGATGATTGCAATCTCTTTAACAACATTCTTTTACTACCGCTGTGCATGCTTCGGATATGCAGCGTTTGGTGACAATACACCAGGAAATATCTTCACAGGATTCTGCGAACCCTACTGGCTCATCGGCATTGCAAATGCTTGTGTCATTCTTCATCTGGTAGGAGATGTCAGGTATAATCCAGGTGGCCAGCCACACAAAAGCTTACTGTTGTTTTCTTCACTTAAGCTTTACAGAGGAGGCAAGTAACAAGCTATGCTAGCATCCTAATCAAACGCATTTGCTGCATATACTCCATTCCTTGACATTATTCTTTCCCTTTTTTGTTGATAGAATTGTCACTTTTAAGCTTCATCCTTCTATTGTCCAGAGCAGATGTCTAATGTAGTCTTTTGAAGTCCTATTTTTGCCTCTGCTTTAACTTTAAGCAATGGGCTTGAAGTTCGTGACTGACATTTAATTATGCTTGGGAGACTCTTCCATGTTCTCAATATGATGACAAGCCTTTAAAAGTTACGAAGAAATTTCTTGGCTTTCTGAGAAGAAAGGAAACCAAAACTTGCTCAATAACATGCCAACTCAACCAGAAAAGTTGTATGCTTTCTGATGTTAAGTAGATGAGAAACAATGATTCCTTGCTTCTTTTTTCCACAAGTTCTCTGTTTTCTCTATTGAGGACTTCATGTTCCTTATTATGTTATCCGATTTCAAACATGGAGATCTTGTTATGGTTTTTACTTGGAGTTATTAACATTTAGCATGGGAAATTCTTTCTTTAATAGGTCCATAGTCATTGTTTGCATTTTTGGAAAGTTCGTTTGCCAATTTCTCAAAATGTGTTCTGATGACCATCATCAAACTCCCATTGCTGCCTCCACTTGAGCTGAGTCTTTTCAGGCTATTATTTCGAGCTGCATATGTTGCATCAACTACTGCGGTTGCTATTCTTTTCACATACTTCAACCATATTTTGGGTGTGCTTGGGCCTTAAAACTTTTGGCCCTTAGCCATATATTTTGGCAAATCAGCCCCTGTGATATACTTGATTATTCATCTTAGCCCCTGTGTTTTTAATTCGTTCACCTTAACTCCTGTGTTTTTTATTCTCATTCAAGATACCCCAATTGGGTATTTTCGGAC
>JANKOD010000193.1:32828661-32849594 GCA_026284645.1 Erythroxylum acuminatum | reverse complement strand
CAGACAATAAGTTTTGTAACCATTGAAGTTCAGCCGCCAGTGTTGCCAGAGAATGATACTCAACTTTAGTGGATGAAGTTCAGACAATAAGTTTTGTAACCATTGAAGTTCAGCATCACTGTACGCCTGAAGAGATGACTGCAAAACACTGAAGAGCTAAAGAGCCAACCAATGTAGGCTTACGAAATTGTAACCCAAAATGGATAATCCCCTTGAGATATCGATAAATCCTTTTTACTTGCTGTAAATGGGTAACAGTAGGAGCATGCATGAATTGAGCAAGTTTATTGACCGCAAACACCACGTCTGGTCTGGTATGAGTTAAATATTGAAGACAACCGACCATCTACTTATAGACCGAAACATCAGTCGGGGTCGTACCATCATCAAGAGACAACGGGGTTGAGAGACATAAGGGAGTGGTCACCGATATGGCATCAGACATGCCAAAACGGTCCTGAATGTCTCCAATATACTTGTTGATCGCGGCTCTGTCGATTCGATCTTAAAATCGATCCTTGAAAATCGGTCAAAAATAATAAATTCCAAGATCGCAGGATAGGTTGCAACTTCGGGTCGTCTCACTTAATCGGAACCGACAAAAAAGGTTTTAAGCTAGCCTATAAGTCAAAAATGCAATTAAAGTTGATAAAAGGAGGGCGGGTTTGCAAGTTGGTCAAAATTGAGTAAATTAACTAAAATCAAAGAAAATTGTATAAAAAGTATATTTTTGGATTTTGGGAATTTTAAAGCAAACAACGTTCAAACGATGATCAAATTGGATAAAGTTCTCTTGAAAATGAGTTTAGGCTATCACTGTTTAAATCAAATTTTCGGAGATGAAATCCACTAAGTTTTCAAAAGATCAACCCTAAAAGACTCTTTAGGTCCAAGGATTTAATTAATGAACTCCATTATTTAAAACCTTGTTAAAAACCTTAGTGTGTGAAATGGACAAATTCATGCAAGTGGTCTATTGGATCAAACACAATCATCTATATCAAACACAACTAGGCAGATAATGAGGATTAATGCAATCACCAAAGACATATATGAGACTTCATATATTCAAGCACAAAGTTCTACATCAACCAATCCAAAACACAAATCATTGTTCAACACCCGATTAAACTATAACCAAGCTAATTTAATCATATAACCGTAAACTCTAACTCAGAGTTTTACAATAATATAACTAAATTTCAGACAATGAATGATTACTCCCCTTTGAAGCCCGTGAACTCAAGCCATTGCTACATCTTCAAGAGGTCGGAACGCCTAGCCAAGCATGACGGTCGTAGCCCTCAACACTGTTGTAACTCCGACAGCATCCATGGTAGAGATGATCCTGCGGTGTAGACGATGACGTGTAGATGATGATGAAGTGGTCGACGGTGGATGATGGTCGCGGTGGAGAATGGCGATGATGAAGTGTTCGGATCGTCTCTAGGTTTCCGAATGTCTCTGTATGTGTATCGGTGTTGTATGTGTAGCCAGCCGCCTCTAAATGACCTAATTTGGCAAGCTTATAAAGTAAGGAGTCGGGCCAGGTCAGAATAGTGAGAGAATTTTCCATTTACAGTCCGGGTATCTGTCTACACGTTGTGACGAGTGAATTGTTTGACGTCGCGACGTGCTGCTCTTGCTTGCTCGTTGCGGCGTGTGAATTAGTTGACGTCGCGACGTGCTGTTATCCGTTGATGCACCGTGACTTGTGAGTTGTCATATGTCACGACGTGCTTTCTCCTGGATGCGCCGCGACGTGTGGCTAGGCTCACGTCCTATTGACTTCTGATGAGTTGACTCCCTTGTTTTCCTACAAGACAAAATAGCAATTTGCAGTATCATTTGTCCTTAGAAGAATTATAATGCAATTAATATCTTGCAACAATTTTATTAACAAATTGCAATTCATATGAGCTCACTATAAGGAACCAGTTTAAGCACAAAAATCACCAATTAGAAGTCAAAAAGTGCATTAACAATTATGAAAATGCAACCAATTTATAAGATAACTTGGGCTCAATCACTCTTTCCCATAAATCATAATATCACGAAAATATTTAAAGGACTGGGGAAGGGAACAAAACAACAATATGGCTTGATCTTCATCCTTAATTTTTACATCTACATTCTTCAAATCCAAAATAAGAGAATCAGATTTATCCAGATGTAAAAGAATAGATGTACCTTCTGTCATCCTTAACATGTACAACTTCTGTTTTAAATAAAGCCGATTTTTCACCCTCTTCTTCATGTACATAGCTTTCAACTTGTCCCACATATTTCGACCAAAGAAAAAAACTTGTCCCACACACCTTTAGCTGTGCTTTCACCAGCAACCTCCTACAAAATCTCATCGGAGAGATTTAATATGATGACTGATCTAGCCTTTTTATCTAGATTAGCGAATTTATCTGACGCCATATCTGTTGGCTTTTTCTCCACTCCATCATGTGCAATCTCACACCCATCTTGTATGAAAATGGCTTGCATCTTGAGCTGCCACATATCGAAGTTAATGCTCTGGTCAAACTT
Source organism: Erythroxylum acuminatum (assembly GCA_026284645.1). Lineage (NCBI taxonomy): Eukaryota > Viridiplantae > Streptophyta > Magnoliopsida > Malpighiales > Erythroxylaceae > Erythroxylum > Erythroxylum acuminatum. The sequence continues at coordinate 32,847,056 of JANKOD010000193.1, read as the reverse complement.
TTCCATAGAGGTTTTCGTTATCGTCATGATGGCTAAAAATTGATATTTCGACTATTTTTCTATAAGTGGGCCCCATACGTGAAACTGGGATAGCGGATCCCACAGGCAAAGTCGAGACTTGGGCCCCACATGCAAAGATGAACTCTGTTTACAAAATCGAGACAGTAGGCCCCGTTTAGACTTATAATAAAAATCTAAGTTACTTTCTGATGTAGAGGGTCCACCTTAGTAGCAACCACAGAGCATATGGTATGTTAGACTAACAAGAGAAGCTCTAATACCAGTTTGTTAAGGAAAATGCCCTCAAATCATATGTCGATTAAATTTAATAGCCTGAAAAATAGTAACGAAAATAAATATAGGCAAAACAAAATGGGACAGAACACAAAGATTTACATGGTTCGGTCAATGTAACCCATGTACCTGTAGAAAATCGTGTTTGTGAGTCTTCTTTACTTTTGTTGAGTCCGTACAATATATATTCTCGTGACTGTTCTTGGACAAGAAGTATTCGTACTATTTTGTCTACTTCTAGACATCGTGTGAAAGAAATCATCCAGAGTTTCAGATTGGAACAGTGTGGTCTTAGATCTACCACTGCAGAACAATACGTAAAGCTTGAAATCTCTAAAGAATTGATCTCTTTATGGAGGGAGCAAAATCATACACATCTTCATGTTGGAGCTATACGCCTTGTTCTTACACTTCATGGAAGAAAGGAAATACCTGCTACAGCCAGGATATCTTTTCTAGACACTGACTACACAATGTACCAAAATGCTCTTATTGGTACTCTGCTGACAACGCTCAACAACGGAAGTGTCATCTTGACCATAACACCTTATTTCAACATCAGGTTGGATGATCCTACCTTATCTGAACGTCTGCAAATTCAGATCCAGATCACTGGAGCATATCAAGATCCTACAGTCATCATGGCTACTCTACATTACCAGATGATTTATCGTTTATAGAATCATGGTTTGGACCTTAACTTCCCGAATTCCACTTCGGATCCATTTTTACATGATCGCTGATCATTCCAATGATCAGACTACTATCATTCAAATCTCGAAGCAACTACCAACATAAGAGCTTGAAAAGTTGATGCCTACTGAATAGATCACCAACTACCAGAAGGTGTTCCACACACCTCATCGACACTCTTTTCATATGACAACTCCTCCGATTCTGAAGACATTGAGAGATGGAACTATTAAGTCCATCTATACATGGCCCAATGAAGATCCATCTGGACCTTCAACATCTAGGGCAATCCTTATGATCCAACCCGTATTCACATCTCATTTCACTAGTACTTTGCGAGAATGGTGACAAAGTATTAATGAATATCAACGCCTTCAGCACATCCAAGTCACTACTGCGGGAGCACTACTTGGAATTATCCATAAAGAATTAATTTAGTGACTTTCAGCTCATTGACAAACAAATTTGTCAGGAATACTTCGCAATGAAATGTTATTCTCTTGATAAGCGTGATATCTGGAAGCATTATCAACGAATGACGGAAAAGTACTATCTTTTAAATGGATGGAATGATGTTAATCTTCAATATACTTTTATATCATCCATTCCAGATCAACTGCAACTAGAATTACAAAGGACCATAATTTCTCTTTAGCGGGATATGTCAACAATATCTCTTGGAGAAATTTATCAGCTTACTTTAGCTTCTCTTGATAAGTTATGTGATCAGCATACCTTGTTCAAGAATATCATGAAAGGCGGTCCAGTTCTCAAACAGGCTTGCAAGAAGCCTTATCTCTAGATAAAATGCAAAGATACAAAGACTTGTGAGTGTCATAGCAAGAAGAAAGCGCATCTTCATCAAGTCTACCCTAGGAGAAAGTTCCAAAGGAAGAAGGAAGGCCACAAGCCTTGGAAGAAAACAAATGAAAGGAAGAACAGTAGTACAAAGAGAAAATTGTTCAGTTTTTTAAAAAGTCCTCACATCAACAGAAGCCTACTCGATGTTTTCTCTGTGGACAACATGGACATTTTCCACGTACTTGTCCTCACAAAATAAAGAAAGATCTCAAGTTGTTGAAACATATCAAATCTATTCTGCCAATACATTCTGACAACGACTTTGAAGAATTAATTGAGGAGCAATCTCAAGAGGACGATGATACTAAGTTTGTTGTTTCAATCTATACATTTAAAGAAGAAGATTCATCTCATTCATTTGCCTCCACAGATGATGATTCATTATACATGCTACAGCAGACATGCATGAAAGTAGATCGTACACCAGTTCAACAAACTTATGTCCAGATCCAACTATTTCAACAGGACAAATATGACAAACCCATCAAAGATATCGGGTTTATAGATACTGGATCTAATCGTACGATCATGAAGCCCAATATCTTATCATCTGATGCATGGACTTCTCATGAAGAATATTTTATTGCTGCTGATGGTAATTCTTTTAAGATCGGGTTGATAATAAGAAGAAGAATCGGAATTAGATTCTTTCCTCAATGTACAGTTTGGACTAAAGTTCTTGAAAGCAATCTATCTGGCCCAGACATTCTGATTGGCATAGATACATACAGTAAAGCCTCACCTTTACAGATCGTACCCACAGGCCTCAGGTATCGATCACTATTCAGTGCATACACTGAAATAAAAAATGTGTTTAAACTAACCCAGGTTCCTACACAATACACTGCACCACGAGATAAACTGTTGGAATACTGTCCTGAATCTCATGCACAATTTTCTCACCCATATCCTCTGTGGAAAAATGCTGAATACTTTATAAGGATACCTTTCAAAAAGAACAAGGATATCAATCCTATGAAAGCCACACATCCAGGGATGAATCCTGATGATCTGAAGCTCACACAAGATGAGTGTGCAATCCTTTTGAAGCAAGGACTTTTTGAGCCCACAAAGTCGGATTGGGCTTGTCAAACATTATATGTCAATAAACGTTCAGATCAAAAACATGGAAAAAAGAGATTATTCATTGACTATAAACCTCTGAATGCTTTCCTGCAAGATGACAAGTTTCCTTTACCAAAGATAAGTACTCAAGTACTATTCCTTAAAGAAGCTGTTATCTTTTCAAAGTTTGATCTTAAAGCAGGATTTTGACAATTGGGTATTGACCCAACAGAACGATATAAGATTGCACTCTGCATTCCCAATGCACTATACCAATGGACTGTTATGCCATTTGGACTTAAAGTCGCTCCATCACTGTTTCAAAAATCTATGAGCCTATCCTTAATAGTGCACTAATCTACATTGATGACATCTTACTGTTCTCAAAGACCCATGAGGAACATCAGGCCCTTCTGAAAAGATTTTTAGATCTCACTAAACAGTATAGCATTATGCTATCGACCTCAAAAAACATTATTGGCATTACAGAAATTGAATTCTTGGTTATGCATTTCAAAGATGGGTTCTACTAGCCAGGTTCACACATTGTAAAAGAGCTGTTACAATTTCCTGATGAAAATCTCACTGTCAAACAGATACAACAATTCCTTGGAATTGTCAATTATATTCGAGATTTTATACCACACGTGGCAGCTTACACTTCAAGCTTATCCAAGCTTTTGAAAAAGAATCCATCACCTTGGACAAAGGAATAAACAAAGGCTGTCAAGCATCTAAAGCAGATCTGTCAGGATCCTCCACCACTAAAGATTCCTGACACAGGACAACGTATCTTATAGACTGATGCTAGTGACACCCACTGGGGTGCTGTACTCCTCGAAGAAATCAATGATCAAAGACATTATTGCGGACATATAAGTGGTCAATTTAGTTTTACTAAATGCCACTATCATATCAGCTATAAGGAGATTCTTGCTGTTAAACGAGGTATTGAAAAATTCACTTTCCACCTCACTCCTTATCATTTTGTCATTGAAATGAATAACACCTCCTTTCCAAAAACCCTTGATCAGTCCAAGAAAAAGATTCCCAATAGTCAATTACTTCGTTGGCAAGAGTGGTTTTCCTCCTATATGTACTCCATTCGACACATTAAAGGTCACAGAAATATCTTTGCTGATTATCTCTCTAGACCTACAAAACCTTTCTTATTCTTCTCTCAAACTTCCCATTCCATTATACTAGTTAATAGAGTTTCCCATATTTGCAAAATATAAAAAGGAGCTTCCTCTTTTGTTTTCTACTCCTCCAACTATTGTTTTAGAGCTTTATCCACTTCTGCATCAGAGTTTGTTTTATTATTGGCATCTAATTCTTCTTCAGCATGACATTTTACTAGTTCCTGGATTCTTTGATCCTACTACACCTTATAAAATGATGTAGCATATTTATGATACCACCCATGACTCAACCTTGTGGCATCTCTGGGCAATGTCAGCCCTTTATGCTTGTTCAATTTCCTTTTCACCTCTTCATGTGTATCATCATCTTTCTGATCCAACCAATTCAAAATCTCTTCTATGGACCTTTCTTGAATGGTTCCAACCCCTAAATAAATGGAGAATTGATATGTCCCAACTCTTAACACATCATAGATTATGGGATTCCTCTTTGGATGATCAAGAAAACTATGCCATTTATCTCATTCATCGTCCTTATGTTATGAGTGATTCTGGACATCTCTGCACATTCAACCATCTCTAGCATTGGAAAACTTCTACTTCCTGGTCTACAGATCAAACATGTTTCCTAGAAGATTTATATTCTCTTTTAGACCAGTTAAACCAATCTCAGAATTCAGACTTCTCAGCAATGTGCACTTCTCTTAGACCTTATTATGGAGATACTGCTCTTCTCGAACCAATTACCACTCCATCAATAAGTCAGTGGGCTTCCATCGCTGATAATGTAATTCATATTAGAGCTGGTGAAATTCCTTGCCCAATCTCCAGTTCATCAACAAGCCCATTATGTAATCCAATATAAGAACCTGATTATGTTTCTAGTCCATGGCCTTCTAATTGGGATACGACAAATATCCATCAACTCATCGACCAACTTGACAGAACAATGGGAACCACTGAAGATAATGACATACTGGATAATGTCACTTTAGCCCTTTAAAGTGAGCACACCTTTTAAGGTAACCACCTTCACGATTTTTTATGAAAGATGGCCCCACAAATCACTGTTTAAGCTACTGTTCAAGATTCCATCTTATCATCACATTGTGTATCTTTAGACTTTTGATAAAGTAGGTTACTTTTGTCAAAGTTAGGTAGCATTATTGTACCTTAAAGTATTCTTCTTTTCAACAATTGTCTTAGGTAGATTTACATTTCTAACCTTCGCTTTGCCTATAAAAGCAAGGTTTCCTTTCCATTATAAGCAGGCTTAATTTTAGGTTTTGAAGATGGATGCTTAATCTTAAGCTTTCCTTAAAGTGTGTCTTAGTGTGAGATAAATGAAGTTTGTTTCTTTCTAAGTCTCTTCTCGTTCCTGAAAACTTCAAAGGCTTGAATCATATTACTATCTATCTAGGTGTAGGACAAGTATGCTCCACACTCGCCTCTTCTGAGGATCTTGTGTATCACAAAGTCTATGACAGTCTGAGACTGCCTGTAAAACAATTTCCGCTACTTGATTCTGAGTTTAACGAGGAAAAAGTGAAGGTACTGTTGAGATTATTGTTACAGAGTGGGAGCTGAGAGTTGTAAAAAGGGAAAGGGTTCCTAAGAGGAAAGATGAGAGTTGTGTGCCCGTAGAGAGTGGCCTTGTTGTCTCGTCCATAATACCTGGAACAATCCCGATAGTCACAAGTATATTTCCAAGTTGTTTCACAATAGTCTACCAGACAACTCAGTACCTCGAACCTGACTTTGGTTAAGTCGATGATCTTGTCTAAACGGGTTGTTTTAGCCAGTTTGGTGTCGTAGTTTTCCTGTATGCCCTTCAGGGTCCCCCTATGGTATTAGAGCTAGAACTTTTGTTCTTGCCCAAGATATATCTTGTATACTGTCGTACCAGTATCCCAAGTCACCCACAAACTTGGAGGTCTTGCATTACGCATGACTAGCTAGTGGCCCAACCAAACCTTTCGCATCTTGTCAGACAGGTAATATTGATTCTTGTTTAAAGAAGTGAGTAAGAAGAGAGCCTATGCAAAAACATGGAAACACTGTCCACCGACCCTGTTCATTTATCGTCTACTTTTTCTATGTCTTCTTTACCTTCTAGTGTAAAGCGTGTGTTATCAAATAGAATAGAAAACCTTGTTGAAATCACCCATGTTCCTGTAGAAAATCGTGTTTGTAAGTCTTCTTTACCTTTGTTAAGTCCGTACAGTATATATTCTCGTGACCATTCTTGGACGAGAAGTATTTGTACTATTTTGTCTACTTCTAGACCTCGTGTGAAAGAAATCATCCAGAGTTTCAAATTGGAAAAGTGTGGTCTTAGATTTACCACCGCAGAATAATAAGTAAAGCTTGAAATCCTAAAGAACTGATTTCTTTATCGAGGGACCAAAATTATACATATTTTCATGTTGTAGATATACACCTTGTTCTTACACTTCATGAAAGAAAGAAAATACCTGCTACAGCCAGGATATCTCTTCTAGACACTGCCTACACAACATATCAAAATGCTCTTATTGTTACTTTGTTAACAACGCTGAACAACAGAAGTGTTATCTTGACCATAACACCTGATTTCAACATCAGGTTGGATGATCCTACCTTATCTGAACGCCTGCAAGTTCAAATCCAGATCATTGGAGCAGCTTAAGATCCTACAGCCATCATGTCTACTCTACATCACTAGATGATCTATTGTCTACATAATCATGCTTTGGACCTTAACTTCCTGAATTCCACTTCGGATGCTTTTTACATAGTCGTTAATCATTCCAATGATCAGACTACTATCATTCAGATGCCGAAGCAACTACCAACACAGGAGCTTGAAAAGTTGATGCCTACTAAATGGATCACCAACTACCAAAAGGTGTTCTACGCGCCTCATCGACACTCTTTTCATACGACAACTCCTCCAATTCTGATACATAGGAGACGGATATGTTGGTTATGTAATTGGAAAATCTGTTGAGGATGAGCCATAAATTGTCCTTGATTGTGCAGAATGTATGTCAGCTTCTATTTGTTGCTCAATTCCTTGTATCTTTTGTATCTCACGAACCTTAATGTCGAAGTCAGGACCCATATAATGGGTAGAGATGTATTGTCGAAATTTAGCATCAAGACACTGAATCTGAGCTTTGTATGACTGATACATCTGTTGTATCTGTTTAGAAACTGCATCAACTTTATGATGAAAATCTCACTAATTTTGTTGACAGATTCCATCCAGCTTAAAATCAATTCTTTTCAGAGCTTTGTTCTTTGGTACTGCATTTGATGTTTGCCAGTTGAGAACTTCATCAAATGGATTTGACACAAGTGCTCCTTGTGAAGTGATTCATGTGGCTCGGATATAAGGGTTAGAGACAACCCGCGTTGATTCATAGTAAATGTAGGAAAGTCTTTCTCGTATGGCTTTGCCACCATACAAGGTATAGGAGTAGGAGTCATAACAGGAACTTCTGGCTTAGATCTGTATGCAGATCTGCATGTAGACGACTTCAACATCTTTTTAAAAGACTTGGGTCTGGATCTTTCTATCAATAAAACTTTAGAATCGTCTAGATCTGGATCATCTCTAAGGGGATGATACTCACGAGAAAACATACAACGAGATTTTGGCCTTTTCTTTTTCCTTCTCCTTTTTGTATAGCGATCATCGTCATCATCACTATTTGACTTTAGGTTGAGACAGATCTCATAGTCTGTATCACACATCGATGGGTTGACATCCCATACAAAATGTCCAAGATGATGGCTGACATAAAGTGGATCTCCATTAGATTTAAAGTAATGAATAGGGGGCCAGATTTACCTACTGTATGAGAAAATAGGGCTGGATCATAAGGATTGTCCTAGATGTTGAAAGTCCAGGTGGATCTTCATTAGGCCGTGTATAGATGGACTTAACAGTTCTATCTCTCAGTGTCTTCAGAATTGGAGGAGTTGTCATATGAAAAGAGTATCGATGAGGAACATGGAACACCTTTTGGTAGTTGGTGTTCCATTCAGTAGGCATCAACTTTTCAAGCTCCTGTGCTGGTAGTTGTTTCAGGATGTGAATGATAGTAGTCTGATCATTGGAACAATCAACGACCATGTTAAGAGCATCTGAAGTGGAATTCAAGAAGTTAAGGTCCAAAGCATGATTATGTAGACGATAGATCATCTGGTGATGTAATTGGAACAATCAATGACCATGTAAAGAGCATCCGAAGTGGAATTCAGGAAGTTAAGGTCCAAAGCATGATTATGTAGACGATAGATCATCTGGTGATGTAGAGTAGTCATGATGGTTGTAAGATCTTGATCTGCTCCAATGATCTGGATCTGAACTTACAGACGTTCAGATAAGGTAGGGTTATCCAACTTGATATTGAGATCAGGTGCTATGGTCAAGATGACACTTCCGTTGTTAAGCATTGTTAGCAAAGTACCAATAAGAGCATTTTGGTATGTTGTGTAGGCAGTGTCTAGAAGAGATATCCTGACCGTAGCAAGTATTCCCTTTCTTCCATGAAGTGTAAGAACAAGGCGTAAAGCTCCAACATAAAGATGTGTATGATTTGCTCCCTCTATAAAGAGATCAGTTCTTTAGAGATTTCAAGCTTTACGTATTATTCTGCAGTGTTAGATCTAGGACCACACTATTCCAATCTGGAACTCTGGACGATTTCTTTCACACGAGGTCTAGAAGTAGACAAAAAAGTATGAATACTTCTCGTCCAAGAACGGTTACGAGAATATATATTGTACGGACTCAACAAAGGTAAAGAAGACTCACAAACACGATTTTCTACAAATGCATGGGTGATTTTTACAAGGTTTTCTATTATATTTGAGAACACATGCTTTACACTAGAAGGTAAAAAAGACATAGACAAAGTAGACGATAAATGAATAGGTTCGGTAGACAGTGTTTCCATGTTTTCGTATAGGCTCTCTCCTTACTCACTTCTTTGAACAAGAATCAATATTACATACCTGACAAGATACGAAAGGTTTGGTTGGATTACTAGCTAGTCATGCGTAATGCAAGACCTCCAAGTCTATGGGGGACTTGGGATACTGGTACGACGGTATACAAGATATACCTCGGGCAAGAACAAAAGTTATGGCTTCGATACCACAGGAGGACCCCGAAGGCCATACAGGGAAACTACGACAACAAACTGGCTAAAGCAACTCGTTTGACCAAGGTCATCGACTTAACCAAAGTCGGATTAGAGGTACTGAGTTGTTTGGTAGACTATTGTGAAACAACTTGGGAATATACTTGTGACTATCGGGATTGTTCTAGGTATGATGGATGAGACAGCAAGGCCACCCTCCACAGGCACACAACTTTCATCTTTCCTCTTAGGAACCCTTTCCCTTTTCACAACTCTCAGCTCCCACTCTGTACAATAATCTCAACAGTACCTTCACTTTTGCCCCGTTAAACTCAGAATCAAGCAGCGGAAATTGTTTAACAGGCAGTCCCAGACTATCATAGACTTTGTGATACACAAGATCCTCAGAAGAGGCGAGTGTAGAGCATACTTATCCTACACCTAGACAGAGATAGTAATATGATTCAAGCCTTTGAAGTTTTCACGAAGGAGAAGAGACTTAGAAAGAAACAAACTTCATTTATCTCACACTAAGATACACTACAAGGAAAGCTTAAGATTAAGCATCCATCTTCAAAACCTAAAATTAAGCATGCTTATAATGGAAAGGAAACCTTACTTTTATAAGCAAAACGAAGGTTAGAAATGTAAATCAACCTAAGATAAACTCACTACTTCTGTTGAAAAGAAGACTACTTTAAGGTATAATAATGCTACCTATCTTTGACAAAAGTAACCTACTTTATCAAAAGTATAAAGATACACAATGTGATGATAAGATGGAATCTTGAAAAGTAGCTTAAACAGTGATTTATGGGGCCATCTTTCATCAAAAGTTGTGAAGGTGGTTGCCTTAAAAGGTGTGCTCACTTTAAAGGGTTAAAGTGAGGTCATCCAGTATGTCATTATCTTTGATGGTTCCCATTGTTCTGTCAAGTTGGTCGATGAGGTGATGGATATTTGCCGTATCCCAATTAGAAGGCCATGGACCAGAAACATAATCAAATTCTTGTATTGGTCTACATAATGGGCTTGTTGATGGACTGGAGACTGGGTAAGCAATTTCACCAGCTCTAATATGAATTACGTGATTAGTGATGGAAGCCCACTGACTTATTGATGGAGTGGTAATTGGTTCGAGAAGAGCAGTATCTCCATAATAAGGTCCAAGAGAAGTGCACATTGCTGAGAAGTCCGAATTCTGAGATTGGTTTAACTGGTCTAAAAGAGAATATAAATCTTCTAGGAAACATGTTTGATCTGTAGACCAAGAAGTAGAAGTTCGCCAATGCTGGAGATGGTTGAATGTGTAAAGTTGTCCAGAATCACTTATAACATAAGGACGATGAATGAGATGAATAACATAGTTTTCTTGATCGTCCAAAGAGGAATCCCATAATCTATGATGTGTTAAGAATTGGGACATATCAATTCTCCATTTATTTAGGGGTTGGAACCATTCAAGAAGGTCCATAGAAGATATTTTGAATTAGTTGGATCAGAGAGATGACAATACACATGAAGAGGTGAAAAGCCAATTGAACATGCATAAAAGACTGACATTGCCCAGAGATGCCACAAAGTGGAGTCATGGATGGTATCATAAATATGATACATCATTTTATAAGGTGTAGTAGGATCAAAGAATCCAGGAACTGGTAAAATGTCATGCTGGAGAAGAGTTAAATGCAAATAATAAAACAAACTCTAATGCAGAAGTGGATAAAGCTCTAAAACAGTAGTTGGAGGATTAGAAAACGAAGGAGGAAACTCCTTTTTATATTTTGCAAATCTGGAAAACTCCATTAACCAGTATAATGGAATGGGAAGTTTTAGAAAAGAAGAGAAGAATAAGAGAGGTTTTGTAGGCCTAGAGAGATAATTAGCAAGGATATTTATGTGACCTTTAATTTGTCGAATGGAGTATTTATAGGAGGAAATCACTCTTGCTAATGAAGTAATTGATTGTTGGGAATATTTTTCTTAGACTGATCAAGGATTTTTGGAAAGGAGGTGTTATCTATTTCAACGACAAAATGATAAGGAGTGAGGTGGAAAATAAAATTTTCAATACCTCGTTTAACAGCAAGAATCTCCTTATAGCTGATGTGATAGTGGCATTCAGCAGAACTAAATTGACCACTTGCATGCTCGCAATAATGTCTTTGGTCATTGATTTCTTCGAGGAGTACAACACCCCAGTGGGTGTCACTAGCATCAGTATGTAAGACACATTGTCCTGTGTCAGGAATCTTTAGTGGTGGAGGATCCTGACAGGTCTACTTTAGATGCTTGACAAGCTTTGTTTGTTCCTTTATCCAAGGTAGTGGATTCCTTTTCAAAAGCTTGGATAAGCTTGAAATGTAAGCTACCACGTGTGGTATGAAATCTCAAATATAATTGACAATTCCAAAGAATTGTTGTATATATCTGACAGTGAGCTTTTCGTCAAGAAATTGTAACAACTCTTTTACAATGTGTGGACCTGGCTGTTAGAATCCATCTTTGAAATGCATACCCAAGAATTTAATTTCTGTAGTACCAATAATGCTTTCTGAAGCTGATAGCATAATGCCATGCTGTTTAGCGAGATCCAAAAATCTTTTCAGAAGGGCCTGATGCTCCTTATGGGTCTTTGAGAACAGTAAGATGTCATCAATGTAGATTAGTGCACTGTTGAGGATAGGCTCATAGATCTTTGTCATGGATTTTTGAAACAGTGATGGAGCGACTTTAAGTCCAAATGGCATAACCGTCCATTGGTATTGTACACTGGGAATACATAATGCAGTCTTATATCGTTTTGTTAAGTCAATACCCAATTGTCAAAATCCTGCCTTAAGATCAAACTTTGAAAAGATAACAACTTCTTTAAGGAATAGTACTTGAGTACTTATTTTTAGTAAAGGAAACTTGTCATCTTATAGGAAAGCATTCAGAGGTTTATAGTCAATGACTAATCTTTTTTTTCCATGTTTCTGCTCTGAATGTTTATTGAGATAGAACACTTGACAAGCCCAATCCAACTTTGTGGGCTCAATAAGTCCTTGCTTCAAAAGGATTGCACACTCATCTTGTGCGAGCTTCAAGAAAGTGTTTTTCAAAAGTCACGATATAAGCATGTTCAACGTGAACTATAACAGCACAGTCCACCCGCCCACATATATTGTTTGTTTTGGATTGCCCATCAGGTCAAGGCTTTCACAGTTTTGCTTTTCTTGCTCCCGAAAAAATGCATCTATGAGGAAGAGGTATCCGTACTCTTATAAGACATTATTCATTCTCCTCTTTAATCGATGTGGGATCTCACAATCTACCCCCTTTAGGGCCCAACATCCTCGCTGGCACAACAGGTTGGGAACCAACTCTGATACCATTTATAACAGCCCAGACTACCCACCCACAGGCATTGTCCGCTTTGTGTTGCCCATTGGGCCAAAGCCCTCATAGTTTTGCTCTTCCCGCACCCGGGAAAATGCGTCTATGGGGAAAAGGTGTCCGTACTCTTATAAGGTGTACCTCGTTCTCCTATCCAACCGATGTGGGATCTCACAATCCACCCCCTTAGGGCCTAGCGTCCTCGTTGACACAACGAGTCGAGAACCAGCTCTCATACTATTTGTAATAGCCCAGATCACTCACCCACAGATATTGTCCGCTTTTGGTTGCCCATCAAGCCAAGACCCTCACGGTTTTGTTCTTTCCGTAACCCAAAAACTCGTATATGGGGAAGAGGTATTCGTACCCTTATAAGACGTATTTCGTTCTCCTCTTCAACAAATGTGGGATCTCACATGAACCGTAGTATCAGTCTGAAACCTTAGGACCACGCACAAACAAAGTTTCCATACATTACCCTCCTTCTATAATCGAAAACCAGCTAACAACTTAAATTGTGGAAATCACAAAGATCAACCAGTGGGGCTATTCAGTAGAAACTAGGGTGTTAGTGAAAGTAGCAATAATAATTAAAATGGAACGACTTATCTGAAATGCAAGACGTCGTGAAAAATCACTGCCCTAAGTCAAAAATTTTCCTTTACGGTGTAGCAGGACAACGGGATCCGACTCTAGGATTAATGCCTTTTCCACCAGCTTCAGTGCACTCTAAAGGGTGGAGTAGGAACTGTCTCTGAAATTAAAGAAAGGCAGATAAATGCAGAATTTGTGTGTAAGAAAAAATGCGTGTGTAAGTTGTTTGTATGTAGAGGAAAATGCTTGAGTTGGATGGAGCAAATAAAGATGCATGAGAGAAAAAAAACAGAGAGCAGTGTTCAACGGTCTCCTTATTGAGCAAATGCATGACTCCTATATATAACAGAAATAATGTATACATTAGCAATAGGAGAAATGAACGTTAGAGCATAATAATGGCTAAACATTATAACTATTAAAGGATAATAATGAGGTTGACAACCGTAAGGTCTAAGTTATGGACCAATAACACCAACAATCCCCCACTTGATCCAAAACTTGAGAAACAATCTATAACAATTTAGGAGAAAAATTAGTGAACAACTAGGTGAACTAAGTCTTGAACCTGTTGTCCAAGAAAATTGAAGATAGAACTTGCCTTCTTGAAGGTCTGTTTTGTCCATCATTCTTCTTGAAGTTATTAGCATTTCTATGTTCTATCACATTAGCCTTAACAGTAGGGACAAGGATGAGTGTTTTGGTCTTATCTTATGCACGGTTGGCATCCTTAATCTTTATATGTGCTATCAACTCCTGAAGTTTCATGTCTTTATTCTTATGTCTCAACTGGTTTTTGTACTCATTCCATGAGGCAGGTAGTTTCTTAATAAGGGTGTTAGCTTGAAACAACTCACATATGTTCATACCCTCGGCAAGGATTTTAGCAACTAGATTTTCATACTCATGTAGTTAGTCCATAATAGGCTTATCAATAACAACGATAAATTTTAACCACCTAGCAACAACATATTTCTTAGTACTGGCATCATCCGTCTCATATTTCACTTTTAAAGCATCCTAAATTTCCTTAGCAGTTTTGTACTTACAGTAGATATCAAACAAATGGTTGATCATATGGTTGAGCAACACTCCCCTAACGCTACGGTTATCCTTAGTAATCTTAAGGTCAGTATTGTCACTAGGAATCTTTTGAATCAGTACATAATCCATGTCGTATTGTTAAAAGTAAACAGAATTTTCTCAGACCATCGTTTAAAATTTCTCTCATCTAGAGGCTCTAATCTAGTTAGATCAGGTATAATTTTTGGGTTTATAGTGATAGGAGCTAAACCTATATGGGGAACAGTAAGTGCAGAGCTTACGTTGATCTCATTTGCAGACAACATATTAAATTCAAAGGCAGAAATGTCTCACAAGAAATAATCAAAACATACGAAGAAAACAATACCGTATTGTGACTTCTACCAAATTTAATAAGCAGCAGCAAAATCGCAGTAATTTCCAATAAATGATAGCAATATAATAATTTTTTGACTTAGATTATTATTAAAAGTAACAATAATATTTAAAATGGAATGACTTATTTGAAATACAAGATGTCGTGAAAAATCATTACCCTAAGTTGAAAATTCCCCCCTATACGGTGCAGCAGGACAATGGAATCTGACCCCGAAATTAACGTCTTTTTCACCAGCTTCGGTGCATTCCAAAAGCTAGAGTAGGAACTATCTCCGAAATTAAAGGAAGGCAAATAAATGTAGAATTTATGTGTAAGACAAAATACGTATGTAAAGTGTTTGGATGTAGGGAAAAATGCTTGAGTTGGATGGAGCAAATAAAGATGCGTAAGCAGTGTTCAACGGTTTCCTTATTCAACAGATGCATAACTCTTATATGTAACAGAAATAATGTATACGTTTGTAACAGGAGAAATGAACGTTAAAGCATAATAATAGCTAAACATTATAACTGTTAAAGGATAATAATGACGTTGACCATCGTAGGTCCAAGTTGTGGACCAATAACACCAACATATGGAACTTCTCTTCCCCGCTGAGCCGCCTCAGCTGTCATCAAGACTATAACTAAGCATCGCCATTTGGTAACTCCATGAGTCAAATAAACCAAAGGGTTTAAAGAAAGAAAGAAAAAAGAAGATCTTTACATGGCCATGAAGTTCAATGTGTCAAATACGATCAGTTTAATCAACAGAACCAGAACCGAGCTTCCTACCAGTGCAATTCCAAGCCACCGAATGCACCTATCAATTACTTCAAGCCAAATCTCTAGTTCAGAATATTTACACTACACCATAAAGAAAAAGAAAGATAATGCTGAAAAACAAATAAGAAATTGAAGTGGCATCATGTTCATAGTAGACTGCAAGAAGAAAGAAAGGAGACCTTATTTTCCTAGCCTAGGTACTCTCTGCTGTGAAGATTTTTGAAAGGTGCTCTCTCCTCCATTAACTGGGACTCCAATAAGAAAAGTGAAGCTGCTTTGGCTTTAACCGCACCGGTCAAAATTAAACGACGACGACGACGATCATCCACTTTTCTTTTGGACAGTCAGAAAGTAGCAAGACCAGAGTAATGCTGTCTTTTACTTTCGTTGTTCTTCTTGGGAGGGAATTGTTTATTTGCATTATAACCCCCAACTTTGTGAAAACTGCTCGATAGGCCCTAACCTACCAGCACAACCGGCCCAACTTGTAAACAGAAAGGCCACGTAAACCTAAGCATATAGGTTAAATTAAGGCGGCTAAGGCCTAAGGACGAGAATTCTTGAGTTAGTTGGTAGACGTGACTCCCCAGTTTCTGTCATGATGTACACCAATCAATTAATGTAAGAGTAGACTATATGGATTATGGTCCCATCTTATACATTTTTTTTTTGTTCTTACGAAATGTCCTAGGCGGATCTCAATTATGGGAAGACATCTTTAAGCCAATCACATCCAGACTAATCCCTGCTCTAGCCGGGTAGGTCCCTTGCGGAAGGCGAAGCTCTGACTCTAAGTTTTAAACGGTTGCATATATGAGAGGGGTTCGAACCCATAATCTCACTTAAGCCAGAAGACCCCCAACACTAACTCGCCTTGGGGTTATCTTATACAATTTTGAATTTACGATTCTTTTCATCAGCCAAACAGCGAAAGTCAGGAGCTGTGGAATTCTTTGGATTTGGTTTTCATTAGATATCCTACATGAATTTTCAAACGCCTGGCTGTTGCATTGCACTAAAATTCTGAGGGTTAGGAGAGAATTTGTAACTTTGAGAGTAATTGTACCAGTTCTTCAAAACTTGACTTGAAAATAATGGAAAATCAAAGCTTAATCGTTTCCAAAATTGATATTGTCCTTATACCATTAATTATTATTTTTTTCCTCAATAAGAAGATAAGGTGAAAAAAAAAAAGTTGAAAACAGTGAATGTGAAACAGAAGGAAGGGTTGGTTGGTATTGTTGTTGTGGGTGTTGGTGCTGGTGGTGGTGTTATAAAAGAAAAGGGAAACGGAGAAGGGGAGAGATCCACCGACGCTTGGAGGGAGCCAGTGGTCGGGATCGACACACACATAAACACAACAGAGTCTTCTTGGCTAACATAACAAACCCTTCTCTTCTCTTCTCTTCTCTTCTCATATGATATCCGAGTATCAGTCTGATTGAGCACTACTAAATAACAGTACTAATACTAGTAGTAGTCGTTGTTATGTTATCTGATCATTTGGATTTTTACAAGGATATCAATTGGAGCACTTCCAATATGTCAGCTTCCGGCGGCGCCGCAGCGTCCGCTGCCCGTTACATGGCATACTCTCCATCTCCCTCTGCTTCCCACTCTTCTCACCTTTCTGGCCTCCGCTCCCCCTCCTCCTCCTCCTCCTCCTCTGCTCTCGTCGTCGAGCAGGAAAAGTAATTCACTTCTTCCATCCACTAGGATCTATGTTTTTTAAAATTATTTTCCTTCTTTTTTTTTTTTTGGGTATGATTCTATTCTATGATTTTGATTGTGTCTTACTTTGTTGCTACTGCATCAAGACTTGATTTTTCCCCCTCCAGTTATGTGCATCGGATCAGCTTTTCTTTCTTTCTTTTTTAATTATTCTGCCTCTTCTATTATTAGTTTCATCGTCTTACCATATTATGCCACATGATCACGTAATTGATTCTTGGGAATTGCTTTTCTTTGCTGTGATTGAACTTTTCAGCTGCTGCTTTAGTTGGTCAATATTTGAACTCCTTTTCCTGCTTGGGGTGTACGAGATCGTGGGTCTGTAGCTTAAAACTGATCTAATGGAACTCATTTCTTTCAATTCTATGATTGATTGGTTGATTGATTTTAACTCTTCAACTTCACATTTGTAGTTGGTTGAATATAGATACTACAGATCTTTATGAGCTAAAATTTAATTGTTTTGATTAAGATTTTGCCTGTTGCTATGTATAACATTACTCTTTTGTCACGATAATCAATCTCTTTAAGCATACAATTCGTTAGTCATGTGTGTATTGGTAGCACCAGCTATTACATGTCAATTTACGTCACCTGTATCTCTTATGCAGATATATATCAGAGTTATTGGCAGAGCGCAACAAGCTCAATCCATTTATGCCTATTATCCCTCATACATATCGCTTGTTGAGTCAGGGTGAGTTTCATTGTTCAGTTCTCTTTCTCTTATGTAGATCAGCTACAATCCTAAACACCAAAGTAGTTAATTTCTGCATCTCCGTTATAGCTAGGGCAGTGATAAACTGAAGCAAAATGTTTAGATTAGAAAAGTTCCTTTGTTTCAATTTTTCTTTGCATCTAATGTATTAAGGTCTACAACAAACAAATGCAACACATATTTTCTGTTATTTTGTTATTAGACTTTGGCTCAGCCTCGTGTACATTCTTGTTTCCTCTATGTGCTTATCTTTTGATAGAGTTTTAAACATCACTCTGCATCACACATTTATTTAGTAACAGACTGTTTAGGTTTGCAAGTTTCGGGTAAATCTTCTTCTTTTCTTGTTGAATTGGATCGATAGTGATGACCTATTCTCTGGTTGATGAATGTGAAATTGCAGTTTTCATCATTTACAACATATTTCCAGCCGAACGTACTACAGCATTGTGTGGGGTGAAAAATGAAAGTTGTTATAAGAACGTTAGTTTCTTATGTTCATGAATTTATAGTTTAGTTTCTTATGTTCATGAAGTTGCTACTCCTTAAGTGGTCGTATTTGTTTTTACACATTTTGTAATCATAAGCTAACTGTGTTAG
>JANKOD010000193.1:32800274-32825669 GCA_026284645.1 Erythroxylum acuminatum | reverse complement strand
ATTTAAATTTATTTTAACATTTTATATAATATTTATTAATAAAGTATTAATAAAAGTCTTTTATTTTTTAAAATAAATTAAAAATTATTATTTATAAACTAATATTTATTTATATTTATTTTTAATTATTAAATCAAAATTTATTTGAAATTTATATATTTTAAAATATATTTTAAATTTAATTATATTTATCAACAATTACAAAATTAATTTTATATATTAAATTATAATTATAATTATGCCTAATTAAATGTAAAATGAAATGGAGCGTGGAAAAACAACAATTCTAAAAAGTAATTCAAAATTTTGATAAAATACAAAAATTTTAATTGTTTTTCATTATTTTACAATAAATTATTATATTTAGATAATTCTTATATATATTATATATAGATAATTATTATGTATAGAAATAATTAGAATATAATAAAGAAATATATAAAGTTTAATTGTTATTATTATTTATTATTAAGATTTTTAAAAACATGGTTGACGTAAACAGTAAACTAGTAAAATATACAGTATAATATATTAATGAATTATTTTGTAAATTTTAAAAATTTTAGGGATTATTTTATAAATTTAAAACATTATCTGAAATAGTACCCGATACAGATTAATATCATTATAATTTTGTTCCAAAATTTAATCCAGTACCGAATCCGATATAGGTATTGATAACTTTATTCTCTGCGCTATCTTAAGTTCCGTTCTTGGTGATATGTTCAGTTTGATTGTAGACAGTCTGTGGGGAGCCTGACCTAAACTTCAACCGTCAAGCAATTATTCTAACACATAAATCAATAAATGTTTATAAAAGGAGTTGTGAAAAAGGGGAACAGAGTTTATAACAAAATTCGTATGTTTTATATTATATACGTTGCTATGCTTACATTTAATGAAAATTTGTGTTTCTTACGTTCCAATTTTCCAGCAGACGATACATTCATTTTGCAATTACTGCAGATGCCAACGACATGCCTCAGTTATATATTTTTAGTGTGTATCAATTTCTTCAATTTCCATGTTATTCTTAAAGTTGTCGTTTTACGCAAGCCCTCTGATGGGGTGTAGTCACTTGACCATCTGAAAGGTGAGCCCGCTTAGCTCGCCTGTGGAATTTCTTCAAATTAAAAAAACTCAATGTTTCATGCCATTTTACAACTGACTTAACTAATTTTTTTAATTGGAAATATCGCAGCACGTCTGAAATAAAAAAAATGTAAGTTCACAAAGCAACAATGGAGTTTTATTTGATGAAGACGGCATCACCTAGGCCTTGGAGCCTGTCGTCTTGAGTTCTTGACCCAAAGGTTCCAAAATAAAGAATTTTAATAAACAAAGAAGACGTTAGCTGTGAGGAGAAAAATGGGACATGGTGAGTGGTGACCCAACTGCTACTTACGCGTAATTTGCTGTCACCAACTTAGGCATTTGTCTGCTTCTTCTCCTCTTTCCATCATTTCCTTCCATATTAGTTTTTCTTTTCTAGTTTCTTAAATCTCCAATCTTTGCGCTTAACTAATTCACCCAGAAACCTATAGAACCTCAAAGGATCAAACAAGTTTAGAGACTCAGATTCCTTCTCAGAAACAAAAGGCGCCGGAGATGCAGTGTAAAGCAGTTGCCTTTCTCTTTCTCTTCGTGGGCATCCTTTCCCATTCTTTTGCTTCCAGTTTTATTTCAGGTATTGTGCGTTTGTCTTTTTCAACTGATGTTGTTAGATCAATCTCCTTTGTCACATCAACTGACGCTATGTGTCTCCGTTGGTTGACTTGGATCCAGATAATGTCTTCCACTCTCATGCTTCTACTGGCAGGAATCTTCTGCAGGCTAAGAAAGGTTTTTATTTCTCTATTTTCCTCACAATTTACTTACTTTGGAGAATTGATTCCCTGGGATTTCATCTAAAAGCCTCGTCTTGTGATCTGAGTGCTTCATAGTCCTTTTGTTTTGCCCCTAACTCAGTAGATCGTGTTTGAGAATGATAACGTATATGTATTATCAATTATTTACCTTTCCTTTTTGGTGAATTTTATTCATGTCAAAGCTTTACTACATGCTCCATCCGCTAACTTCCTCTTGCACTTGGAAAACAAAAGATTAGAGAGGGATGCAAGACCATCTCTTCCAGGATTAGAACTGCTATGCTCAAAGCTACAAATAGGCATTTTGAGCAGAAGCAACCAACGGCTGTAAATATAGTAGGGATCTTTTTGTACTCAGGCCTCATAACTGAATAACGAATTGTACTCCACCCATGTTTCCTCGTCAAGATTGTTGGTCCTGATCGGTGTTCTAAGATCTTGCCATCAACAAAATCAATTATTCTCTATATATATATTCTTAATGAACTTTGTTAACAAAATTTTCGTGTTTATTTGACCTTGCCCAATGTGTGATAGCATGCAACCTGAGTAAACTCCATGGATGATGTTGGGGAACAATATCCAGAATCAATCAATTGAACCACAAATTCTTATATCATTACAGTTTTCACCAATGGGCATGAGTTTCTGCATAGAAACTGCTTTCACTGCCCCAAGAAAGGAAATGACTTTAACGTCAAGCTCAGTTTATATGAAATGCTCTACTGAAATGTACAAGTTTCGTCCTTTCGAAACTTGTGATGATTATTCACTATTTTCTTTGATGAAAATTTGTTGTCATTGTAAGAAATTTGTTCCACGAAATTTGAATCAGAGATACTACGGTAGGCTAGTTTTCTTCTTCTGGGACAACTCAATTGCTATTGATTTCTGCATTATATACAACCTGTACATGCCTATAAGCTAAACCCTTTTGAAATAGATAAGGAAATATCTTCCTTTTCAATGCCAGATTCAGTTTCTACATCATATTGACCATTTTTTGTCACAACAATTCATTATTGACGTGGGTTTCAACAAATTGATTTAGTCTCTGCATTTTAAATCTGCCAGAAACTCCTCAGCCTTTGAATCCTTGAATGCTCTTATATAAGTTGGATTAGCTTTAGCCGTTGATATGCTTATAGATTTTGGTGTTGAACTTTTGGTAAGAAAAATGAGAGCTTTTATATTATCATTCACATCTAGTTATTCCTTGTTTTTCCAATGAATAATGGTATCTAATGATTGGCCTATTCATCAAAGCTCTCACCTCTTGAAATGAAGTCAACTTTCATTTCCATTGATTAGATCATCTTTACGATTTTATGTTTTACCAGTTCATGCATGTCATCCCATGATAATGTCATCTTGTTCCACGTATGCAGCTTGTCCTGTGAACTTTGAGTTTCTGAACTATACGATCATAACCAGTCAATGCAAAGGACCTGAATACCCTCCTGATCGGTGTTGTTCAACGTTTAAGGAATTTGCCTGCCCATATGCAGAAGTTTTGAATGACTTGACAAATGATTGTGCATCAACTATGTTCAGTTACATAAACTTGTACGGAAAATACCCACCTGGACTTTTTGCTAGTGAATGCAAGGAAGGAAAGGAGGGGCTTGCCTGCCCTCCCTCAGCATCTCCAGATTACGCGATTAGTGATTGCATCATCTGTCATCCTTCCTTGCTGTTAACGCTCTTGGGTGGGTTCACTGTGCTGCTGTTATCTAAGTTATTTTGAAGGCAGAATATCAACTTTATTAAATTAATTCTTCACGATTGTATTCAATCTTTTCAAGAGCAGTATAAACAAAAAAACTTTCTAGTGGTACTGTCACTTAGGCATACTGAAGCTTAGCTTGCTAATTGAGTTGCTGCCTCTCGTTTCAGAGTTAAATCATTGATGCCTGAAATTTGAGGGACAATCATTTATCTGCACGTTTGTATGTATTTGACATGAAATTGGATTGTCATCCAACTATTCTGCCCCTATGTTTTGTTTTAGCAGTAACTGCTACAATGTTTTAGAGAACCTTGGCTTTTCCTGTGATTGTAGTTTGTATCAAACAAGAATCCAAGAGATTTGAGGGAATGTTGTTTGATGTGCCAAGATGCTTGTAAGTGCTTTGCTCTATTTTCAGTGTAGCTTTGTTAACATTCTCGAAACGGGAGTATTTGAGTTTGTCATGTTCAGAGGAAGATGAACAATACGGGGATGGACAAACCTCAAATTTGTTGATATTTCTAATTCAGGCTCAAGGCAATCAATAGTCCATTTGATATCACCAATGATTGCCTATTTTATAATCTAAAATTGAGAGAGTTTGTAATGACTGGTTTTGATTCAAAGAGATTGAGATAGCATATGATCTCATGTACTCCAAAGCTTTTTTTATTATCAGGTCACATTTAATTTTAACAAAATAAAAACGCATGAAAAAGAGAAAAGATCCATTAGTTAGTGGGGATTGAACCCGACGTGAATCGAACACGCAACCTTCTGATCTGGAGTCAGACGCGCTACCATTGCGCCACGGATCCTTGGGTAGCATCTCTGTCTGAAGGACATTGATTCATCGTAAAATGCCACTTGGAGCCAGATCGATTTGTGATCCATAAAGAGCCAATGAAAGGAAGCCAAGTGAGATTCCAAAATCTTTCTCGTATAATTCCATCCTCACACTTAACACTCTCCCTCTCCCTCCTTTGGTTTTTCTCCATATTCAGTCTCCTCTCATCTCTCTGTCTTGATTTCTCAATATCAAAGGTATCAGCGGCAACTGCAAGCGAACATCTATCTTCCAAATGGCAACCTCGACCATGTTCTTAACTACTCCCACCTTCCACAGCAACAATCTCAATCTCTCCCCCTCCAACCTCTCCTTCCAAGGCCTCCGTCCTCTTCCTTCCATTTCCAGGCCCAAAACCTACAGCATCTCCACCCCTAGGACTAACCGGAGCTTTGCCGTCAAAGCAGAGCTTAACCCTTCATTGGTCATCACCCTTAGCACCGGTCTGTCTCTCTTTCTGGGTAGGTTCGTCTTCTTCAACTTCCAGAGGGAGAACGTGGCGAAACAAGGCTTGCCTGAGCAGAATGGTGTTACCCACTACGAGGCTGGAGATGTTCGTGCTAAGGAATATGTTAGCCTTCTCAAATCCAACGATCCTGTTGGCTTCAACATAGTTGACGTCCTTGCTTGGGGATCCATTGGTCACATCGTTGCCTACTACATCTTGGCTACCACCAGCAATGGCTATGACCCCAAGTTCTTCTAATTTCTTCTTCTTATTATTATTATTCTCTATTTTACTCTCTTGTAATGTACTGTAATGTCTATGACGCTACATCTTCATGTAAGTAGTATAGTAGTTTGTTAGCTTGGACTACTGGACCTGTGGTATTTCCCTCTTCATTTTTCTCTTCCTTTGACAACTCAATTTAATGCTCGGGTTTTGTGCTTGTAAGATTGCACCCATTGATTATTGCCATGGCCACTTCATGTTCAAGTTGTATCGAAGTTTATGAAAAAGCTTTATCCCTTTCTCATTCTCTTTATCCTTTTTACCATAACAGACGATCAAACTGTCAGGGGTGTGGTGTAATAACTGGGTATAATGCTTATGAAATTGGTTAGCCTCAAATCTAATGTGGATGGATGGTGCTTTATCTTAATCATGCATTTTTTAGATGGATATTTAATCTCGTAACTCCACTCAAAGTAAGGCAGGAAAGTGTTGCAGTTCCGAAGAACGCCGGTGGACAGAAGCCCTGCGTTGGCGGTGGCGGTGGCGGTGGCCGTGGCAGTGGATTATGTCTGCTTAAAAATGTTAAGAATGCAGCACCACAAAGCCAGTGAACCAGGATGTAAATGAAACCAGTTCAAGCACAAAGCAACGTCAGTAATCCTAGTTTATCCATGCAGTTTTAACAAAGTTGATATTCAATCCAGGTAGTCAAGCAGATGGGAATATAACTAAGGACCAATTTTGTCATATCAAGACGCTCTTCTCTGTAGAAATCCTAGAATTAATAGGTTGCAATGTATATACAAAAGCCTTTGAAAATTGAACAACTGCCACTACCTTAATACACCCACCAAGAAATGGAAAATCTTATGTCTACAAGCGTTGGAACTACACAAAAACAAACTTTCTTCTCATACTTAAGTTGGTACAACACCACTGGAGCGTGATGACAACTGCAAGACTAATAGCTCAAACACCAGGACAAATAAAATCAACTGGACGAAAAAGCATGAAGTAACCTTACATACTCCCTTCTGCATCTTCAGCACCTCCTCAGTTCCTAACACATCTCCCTTATATTTTTCCAATTCCTCAGCTTGTTTCCTTAGAACATTTTCCTTATTTTCTTCTCCTTGGAGAAGGCTTTGTTCCTTTGCTTGCTCGCTCTCCACCATCTGCTGCTGTTCTTTTTGCAGCCTAATATGATTACTCGCATCAATTCTCAACTTCTCTAAAGTGCATGCTAGGGCCAGGTACTCAACCTTACCCTGAATTTTTTGCATCAAAAGGTCATCAATTTCCATCTCAAGCTCCTTACAGTTCATCTGCCCCAGTTCTACAGTATTCCCCGATTCCACATTAAGTGAAACGCCATGGTTCGACATAGCTTCTGGACCAACCCCTGACTCATTCAGCTTCAGTTTAGTCCTCGCCTCCTCCAGTCTGCTTTCCAAATGCTTCGCACTCTGTCTCAAGTACAACACCTCAGATTCCAAGGAAGTTAATTTTCTGGTACTTTGAGATTCAAGCTGATCAGATAAACCTGATTCATCGATTCCTTCGCATGCAGAAACAAAATCTGCTGATGCAATATTGATCTTTCCAATCTCTCCCAACTTTTGAATCTCTGCAAGATTAGATATCTATTGTCAAACTTCTACATCCAACCATAGTTTCCAAGCAAGTAAAATACCACCACAGATCAAAGATCGCAGAAGAGAGGCACAATCATTTTATCATGAAACAATCCTGAATTGGAAGAAACAGACTACGATCAATACACGACTAAAAGGACAAAACATATCAGAACATTAACATCATGTTCTTACAATAGCTGCACAAAAGAACAGAATAGAAGATGATTCAAGATCTAGCCAAGTGATTCACAAGTAGCTAATATTACGGTTAATTCAAATTTTCAATGTTTCTATGAAAAAAATAAGGATGCAATGGAAAGAGTAAATGCTATTGTGAGGTTGATTTCAATACTAAATCTATATAAACAAAGATAAAAAGAAAAGAGTCATCCATCTTTTGCCACATAAAGCACACCATATAAACACAATATCAACCAATTGTATGAAGACATGCATATGTTATGAAGTATTATCTTCTGCCACACTGGATTAAGTTTAGACATATAATATACTAACCAATTAGATGATGGAATATAAATATCTTATCACAAACATAATATTTAATGACTGAATCGATTTCAAAATTTTATTGGATATATTCAAATAGAAAAAACTACATAATGCATATAGGTGTGTATTTCTATTACAAAATTAGTTTAAAGATGGCCCGTTTCCTTTACGAAACATAATCAAGCAAACATAATTTTTCAGATGCCAAATTTGTTTCCGTGGTTAATACTGTCTCAGTGATATCAAGTCAAAAGATATGTGCTTTTCCAAGTGGATATCAGCTTCATTGTTTCCAATGTTTTCTGTGTCATTGCTATATTAGTTAATGTTGTAGAACAACAGATACGGCCATTGAGTATATATCTACTTACATTTAGTTTGAAGCCAGAAATCATTTAAGTTCAACAAATTTTGTCTGCAGGTAATCAATCAATATTTGCTAAGTAAGTTACCTTCATTTTCAAATTATTTCTCCTTCATTATCAAGCTCGTTTTTAAAGAAGTCTCATGGTTTGTCATTTAATCAGTAAAAATTCAAGATATAATAGTTGCAAATAATCACAACAACATCAAAAAGGCATGGAGAATATGTTAAAATCGGTATCTTCTATCTCTTATTCATAG
Organism: Erythroxylum acuminatum; assembly: GCA_026284645.1. Lineage (NCBI taxonomy): Eukaryota > Viridiplantae > Streptophyta > Magnoliopsida > Malpighiales > Erythroxylaceae > Erythroxylum > Erythroxylum acuminatum. Next base: position 32,817,778 of record JANKOD010000193.1, on the reverse strand, counting down.
TCTTAAAATTTAAAAGGTTTACTACATTTAGCATTATAAGTTGTTCTATTAATTCTAATAATACTCCTAAGATGGCACAGAATGTCAATGAGCAATCAGTAATAATTAAGATGGAACATAATATGCCTCATACACTAGGAATATGTAAACATGTCAAAATGATCAAGCATGTAAACAACTTTCCACAAATTGCCAACCAAGAACGAATCTATGGAAGCATTGGTTTATACACTATTCTTAGTTTCAATCTTAGAAATTATTTTTTAAAATTTTTTCAGAAACAAAACTTCCTACTGAAAAGATGAAGTAATTATTCAACATCTTAATTAAAGTAATGGTGATGAGCCTGGCACTATTGGGATGCTCATTATCATTACTTCAACTAGTCCCCATGCATTTCAAAGCCATGAACTGAATTTAAACATACTGCACCATTCCACAACAAGCTAATTACAAATGACAAAATTGGCTGCTCATTGCAGGACTAGGTTATGGTCTTTACTTGGACTAATTGACCATCAACAGAAGTCCCGAATAGGAAATGTTTAACTTCATGAAAAGTTTCTCCAATGTGAAGCAATAAAAGATACTAAACATGCCAAGACTCAATCCAAGCTCTAGGGTTTCCATCTTCATCCATCATTCAAGTGTAACCTGATTAAGAGAACTTTTCTCCTTCAAGAGGCTTCCAATGGTATCAAAGCATTTCTTTTCATAAGAATATTATTCACTAAATTTTTCCAGCTTTTAGACTTGAACCACATATTATTATGAAGAAACGAACTGCACATCCACACTTCTTAAGTATGCCCAAGAATGCTTCAGTCCTGGAAGGGGAAAAGAAATTTTGCTAGCCTTTCTACCACTAAGTTGTGAATGTTATGCAAAATACACTCTTTCACAACTGTTACTCATTTATTGGGTGAAGCTAATTTTCAAAACACTTTTAGGCTAAAACCCACAGAGTTGCCTCAGAGCAAACTTGAAGCATCATATCTAATCATACATAGCTTGTAGAATCATTCTCCATTCTTCCACCAATGCTTCATTGGTGCTTCCCGTTAATGACATTCAAAATATACTCCATACATCAAGTTCCCCTCTGTTCACCAAATCATTCACCCTCACATACATAAACGGGGAATACATGACCACCAACATACATCATATCTTTTTCATGTAAAGCTCGTATACCGTAACATTTCTGGGCTTAGAATATTATGATTTCAAATGGGATAAATTGAGAAGACAAAATATTAGCACTCAAATGCAAGTCTGGTGAGCTTGTACTGGAAAAAGATGGATATGCAATCCCTATTCTTTTGAAGGAATCCAAATTTAATTTTCAACATGCTGTTATATGAACAACAAGATGGCTATGCATGAGATTTATATATTTTTAACATCAACAAAATGGATATTTTAACCACTATAAAAATAGGAGACTAGCACTAACAGTTGTAAAAGGAAGAGTAAAGAGTCACTATCAACCAGTAACATCAGATACAAACACGCACGGAGACACATACACACGCACGTGCACACACACATGTATATAGACATTTATAGAGCAAAGAAGATTCCAGAATTGTCTTACCACTTCCAAGAGCCTCTTGAACAGATTGGAGGGCTAGTATAGAATCAGTCAAAGGATCCTGATTTGTTGAGGACTGATTGTTTGTCATGTTATCTTTATCTTCCTTACCCTCCCAAGATGAGCCAGCTGCCAAATCATCATGTGACAGATCTTCTACCTTACCAGCATTCTCTTCTTGATAACCAGCTTGAACCTCCTCACTAAACTGCCGGTCATCTGCATGGTCCTCATCACTATTTTCTCCATCAGAATTAGCTGGCATTCCAACTTGCTTTCCGTTGCTGGTTACAGAAGAAGCTCCTTGCATTAAGACAAAGTTGGAGCTTCTAGAGTCAGATTCCAAGCTAGAATGGGAGTTTTCCTTCTCGAATTTGACCCTTTCTCCTCTTGGTTTCTTACAGCCTTCAACCCGTACCTTCACCTGTTGAGCACGTTGAGATGAACTAGCTATTCCCTTCCCAGACAAACTCTTGACCCTATTCTTCTCCCGCACATAACCCAAAGCTGCAGGAAGCTCGTACCTTCCCCTCGGCGCACTGGTCGCGGTTGAAGATTTACTGCATCGGTCCTCACTGTTGTCAGAATCTGCGCCAGCCATAAAAGCAGACCCAACAGCAAATCTAGAATCAAAACTAGATCCAAAGTTCAGAAACCCATCAGGAAAAGCCACATTCTTTAAGACATTGACTGATCGAACAGAACCCTCACTGTTTTGCTTGATTTCAGATGAAGTTAAATCAGTTGGTTTCGCAGGATTGGCAGAACTAGGCCGCTTCAAATTTTTACTGTTATCTACACTGGCAGGAACATCCTTGACAACACCTCTCTTAATTCTTCTCCATTTCTTCAGCCCATAGCCTTTAGTAGCAGGAGGTGAGCCAGCAGTAGGAGATTTAGCAGTTATAGGAGACAAGTTTCCAGAATTCCCGACATGCTCACTTTCCAGACCTCCTTTAAAATGTGTACCCTGTTTAGAACTATTGATGCAAGCATTTCCAGCACCATGAATTTCGATTGAGCATGGCCCATTATTGCCCTTAACCTTGTTGTTGGAGCCCTCCTCACCATCAACATCGTCATCTTCTTCATCAAGATTTGATACACTATATTCAGGGGGTGTAGCTAACTCATTATCTTCCACGGATTCATGTGCAGAACATTCACTTCCGATATCCATATGTTCTTCTTTTTTTTTGAAATAGTATTTCCTATATCCAAAAAAAAAATTTCGGGGGTGGGTGGGTCTTGGTGGTGGTAATTCTATAGGTGTGAGATCAAAGATCAAGAATAACAGCAATCACTCCAGGAGCCGTCATGCCCAAAAAGTGAAGTAAAATTCTGGAAGAAGAGGAGATTAACCGCGCTCTATTGGAGTCATAATCGAATATTAGTAAGAATAGAGAACCCTATACTTCAACTTGCGAACTCGAGAGGGACGAAGAATCGTTGATCAGAAATTTAGAACAAGCGACGAGCGGAAATGACGAAATTGGGGGATGGAGAGAGAGTGGACGTACCTTAAATACGTTAGTGGGAAAAGGTGGATAAGCAAACAGATCAAATGAAAGCAACCTTGGAAATCAAGAAGCAACAGAGAGGGAGGGAGGGAGAGCCGAGGCGAATGACGATGGATGACGATATGATTGATGCGGAATTGAGGAGAAAACCTAGGTAAGTAACTAATAGAATAGGCCGAGCCGACTATTAATTTGGATTCATGTGAATATAAATTAATATTCCAATATCAATTATCACCGGTAAGGAGTGCAAGACGACGACAACATAGATTAGACTAGCAACATACACGGAGGGAGACAGAGAGAGAGAGACAGGGTGAGTGTGGGCTCATGTGGAGCGGAGAGAAAGTTTTGGAGTGCCAACGTGGGCCACAGCCCAACCTGGGAATGAATGGATCTTGTCGGATTCCGGGTCATCTAATTAATTGTTTTAATAATAACATATGGAGTAATTAAATTTTCTTAGGAGTATCATGTAGTAAAGATAGCGATTTATTTCGATCCTTAACGTTGGGTATGGAGTAATCTTAAATCTTTAGGTCAGCTGTCTCACTTTATGAAGTGTCTACAAATTAGCGAGAGTATTAGCCACTGGATCCGCAGGTGGATACCCTGGTCTAAAATAATAATAAAAAAAAGAATAAATCTTATGTTCTTATTAACCTGTTTTTATTCTATTTTTGTATTATTTTATCTACATAAATGAGGTTTAGAAAAATATAATAATAGGTTAATCCAAACAGAGGATCTCAACCTTTTTTTTATTGATTCATATATAAGATAGTCAGATTTTATATTTTGGTTTTTTTTTTCCGTTTTTAAAATTTATAATATTTTAATTATTAAATTTTTAATTCAATCTTTAAATTTATTAATCATAAAAAATTTATTAATATCCCTTAAAAGATATATTTCTTAAATATTTAAAATGGACAAGTATTACTTTATGTTATATATCTATTTAATTCAAATTTAAAATTTAAATATATAAAATAAAAATAGTAAATATACTTATCTCTATTTCAACTCTTTTATAGTTGTTATAAAGCATGTGTTGATGATTGATAAATCAAAGTCCGCATGGCCTTTTGGATTCCTCAATTGCATCAACCTGTTAAGGGCAACACAGCCATGCATGGATGAAGCAGCAGCAGCAGCAGTATATCCGGTAAACCCCCATGGCCTGAACACTGACCATCAAGATTTCAACTTGTTGCAGTAAAACTGGCAAAGAGATCTTAAAAGTTAAAACCTCATGGTTCTTGTTCCAGTTCAAATTTGGCTATTAACTCTATTTTACTCTCCGTCACTAGTTTCCAGCCATCATCGGCTTTTGTATCAGCTTTACAATCACCATACATATCTCCTAAGGATATAGTCCTAAAATCTTTGAAAACCCAACTCTTCCGGTGGACCTAACACCAGTTACTCACCCTTCACCACCATTCTCATCGTATACAGGTTCACAGTCAGATGACATTCCAAGTAGCTCTTACACTCCACAGGAGACCAATATGAATATTATGATGATTTGACTGAAGCAAAGCTCAAGTTTGTCACCTGTGTATCAGTATAAGATCCTATTCCTCCACGCAACTCATTCTCTTTTCATGTTCCCCCCGTCCGTCAAGGGAACTTTTTCCCTTGCTTCCAATGCCAAACTTAGGAGCTGTGACGTTTACATTGGCTTCCATGGCAATAATCCTAATCTTATGCCATTTTGTAAGTGGCTTAAGTCAAAGCCTGAGCTCCAGGGGATTGCTTGCTTTATTGCTGACCAAGCTAAGTACGTGGACGATCACAGCCACGAAATAGCGGACAGAATTATAACTTCTGTCACTTACGGAGTTGTAGTGGTGACGGACTTTACCTTTATCAACCACCTGAGCTTGTAGAAAATTAGATTCTTCTCCCAAAAGAAGAACCTCTTACCCATCTCTTCTTCGATACGGGCACGACCGAGGTCATAGGTCATCTCAATTGTAGTTCACTTGATAAAGAGCGCAAAGAAGCTATTGATGGGGCTGATAAAATCTTCTTGAGTTTAAGCTGGAAGCTAATGAGTGTAACTGGAGAAACTGTGTAACCAAAGTTGTAGGTCTATTAAGAGCTAAGCTCGGTAGGAACACTGTGGCTAAAATGGTAGAGGGATTTGAGGAACTTGCATTCTGAAGAAATAGATATTTTATGGTAAGAGAGAAGGAGATTATGGAGATTAAAACTACTTTTTTCAGATACTGCCATAGTCTTTAATAGAATTGTTCCACAACTTCCCTTAAAGGAGAAGCTAGTGGAAAATCTGAGGGTCTTACAGAAGAGGAAATTGAGACATTTAGCAGCAGAGGAAGATTTATTAACTAAGAGCTGGGAGGATAGTACAAAGAACTATCTTTAGAGGCCTGAGTTTAACCAATTATGGCAAAGAATTCTTTGGAAAGATCCAAAAACAAGAAATCAAAAGGTGGCAATTGCAGGATCCTGGGTAACAGTGTGATTAACATAAATGGTATTCTAGGAAAGATGGAATTTGCACTTGAGTTTGATATAGGCATTCCCAGAGATAGAAAATGGTTCTGTGTGTTGGTGGTGAAGCTCGATATTTCAGGTGTCACTCAATCTGAGGTTGGATATCAGTGCCAATATTGAGAAGGAAAGAGGTGAATTCGAAGCTTTGAAGTGCAAGAATTTGAGGCATTCCAGAGAGTTGTTCCGTGGCAAGCTATATCTTCATATAATTGACAATCTGGAAATAGAGAGAGAGAGAAGTGGGAAGGACAGGACCTAAATGATTTTATTCCTAGGAATGCTGGTGGTTCCCATGTGATTATTACTACCAGACTAACCAAAGTGGTGAACTTTGACATAATGTACTTGCCACCATTGCCTTCGTCTGATGCAATGATTTTAATGAGAGGGAGAAAGAAAAGGAGTACGCAAGCCAGGAGTTTAAGAGTTTCTTCATGAGCTTGATGAGAAATTGAGAAGGTTGAGTTTTGGTTTGTGGGTTGTAGGACCATTTCTTTCTGAGCTTGCAACTATTCCATCCTCATTATTTGAAATTGTGAATCAAGTTTCACTGGAAGAATGCTCTGCCTTCTCGTAGATTAGTGCAACAGATGAGCACCACTGTAACACTAATCCCTTTTAGATGAAGCTTCTACGCTTTTGTCTCATTGTATTGCAAAAAGAATGAGACAAAGAACCTTCTTGCCTCGAAAATGCTTTTAGTTGGCACTTGGTTTGCTCACAGCACCAATTTCAATAACTCTACTGGTAACAACAGCTAAGACTTGATTGTCGTCGGAAATAGATTTCAAAACTGGACCAAGTTTTTGACTGTTGCCTTTGCCTGCTGCTCTGGAATGTGCATTAACATCACACAGTGAAGAAGATTCGACCCTTTTCCTTGTTAAACTAGGATTTAGCACGAAGAGAAAACATGCAGGCTGGGTGTTGGATTTAGTTCCACAATATAGCTGAAGCTTCTGTAAGAAGGAAAGGTGGTTTGCTATTTTCTTTATCAGTGAATTACTAATTTGTCACACAGCGTCAACTGCACCCTAATAGCCCTCCCTCCAGCAGTTAAAGCCTTCATGAACTTTTCAAGATGTAATTCAGCCTTTGTACTAATGTGTTGGAGGAAGTGGAGAAGTATTTTGTGTCCAAAATACAACACCGATGCCATGAATCACTCTATTGGAAGAAGAGGGTACGAGGGCATCAAAGAGTGCAAGAGTAAGTGTGGCAAGATATGACGCTATTGAAGGTTACTTTACTGGAGACAAGAGCACAGTTGTTCCTGAGAGGTGGGCATTTTGACAACGTGGAAGGGCTTTGCAGAACTTGTTTAAGTATATATCAAGACAGTTGTGCTCCGTCATAACCATCCTCAAACCTTGGCTGCTGAAGAAACGCTATCTAAGCTGGCGAGGATGAGAAGCAAAATATGAGGATAAGAAAGAAAGTAACAGAAATGTCCTTAATGGTAGAAGAAGAAGTGAGGCTCCTGATTTCTAGGACAACCACCCCCGTAAACTAAAATAGTTGGTGTGAATGTAATCTCGCCTAGATGTTGACTTTTGTCCTGAAGTATTTATTTACATTTGAAATTCAAACTATCTTGAATCCCATTCCCACCTTCCTTTTTCCCTTTTATCTTCTACCTATATTTTCATGCAAGACACAAGCCAACCATTTAAGAAGGAGACAGACTTGTAGGTGAGTGAAGAACTACCAGTACCACTAAAATTCATGCAAGACCAAGTACCAACCAACTTACATAGCTAAAGCTCCCACAACCTTATAGTGTGTATATATGCCTACGTATATCAGTACACGTAAAGAGTATATAGAGCCAATTATATAGATCTCTACGTTACATAAGTACGTGTGCATGTATCGTGTATGCTGCGTGTGCATGGATTCTAATAATTAGGTGAATTTTGTATCCTGTGAATGTGAGCAGCTTCAGTTTCGTTTCTTGACTGAGTTCTGACACTATCTCCTAATCCTAATTATACATAAATAATACTGCACTTGCATTATATACTAGAGCGTCTGTCGCAAGTGACCCACCACCGTCACCATCACCATCACCATCACCAACTTGATACTCCTTTTCGTTGACATAACCGCTGTTTACATGGTTTATTCTGGTTAAGTGTAAACCCACAACGACGTGACGATTCATTTCCATTATGTACTTACCCTAACAATCTTACATTATCGAAACAAAATCAACAGTATCAACTGCCTGTCAGGTAAAGATCTCATTTTCACTGTCCTCTGTACTGGACAATCTTCGCTATTTCTCTCCTTGTTTTCTTCTACTGTCCCGCGTCCTGTGCAACTAATTTGTTACAGAGTATAACGAGAGGTCCTCGCACAACAATGTTCACTTCGTGTACATGCCTATGCCCACCCGTACTTGATGCGCATGCAATAATTGACGGCCTTCATCCATCATCGTCCTTATATTTTATATTAAAAGTAAGTAACCTCTTCGAAGATGGAAACAACCAATAAATAAATAAAAGTAAAACAGATCCGTCTATTTATTGTATGAGGAGACATTCTTGTCGTACCATATCATACCATAAGGAGTGTGTGCACTGTGTGGGCATATGGCGAGTCATTATCAAGGTCACCAGTCACCATGCAATTCTCATTGCTGTATCACATCATTATGCAATGAACCCCACAACTTTTTTCGATCCTTAAAATAAGTAACAAGCTACCCTAACCATATATCATATTCATACATGAAACCATTGAATTACTAGGTTTTGGTTTTGCCCCAAGTAATTGGCACTCTGTATCTCTTTTGTTTATACTTCAAATGCCGTATCAGTTAAAATACCAAACGTAAACCCAAATTTCTTGCATTAATTTGATGATGGAACATTGTATCTCATAATTTTTTCAGCCAAGTCCCCACCTCTTCTGCTATTATTTACGGCTGCTTACACATATATCTCATCTTTGGCTGCGATTCATTCTAAACAGAAGCCTAAAAATCTGCATAAGCTTTGGCCTTAGCCTTTGCTAACATTAGAAATAAATATAAACTTTGTCAGATATCCCTCAAACTGCCATTTGTCATTATTTTTCCATGTAATTTTTCAACCTAGAGTGACTCATAGGTAAGTTATCTATAGGAAAAGAGTAGGTTTCACAGCACAATCAATGGACATTCATGCACTTGCCCATCCAAGCATGCCCAGACATTACGAATAGCTTTGAGAGTAGTAAAGTGCTTCGGAACTTAGATGACCGGTTGAGGACGATGCAGCCACAAAAGGATTCCGCTGTAAAACAGCTGGACCTTCTGAACTACAAACCCATGTAACAGGAGTTGAGCTGAATAGCCTGGGACGAAAGTTGGGATTGCACACTATATACGACTTTTCAAGATAAGTTTGTCCTTGAGACTGATACCAAGATAAAGGATGTAAGCGATTTGGGGTATAACTAGGAGCTGCTGGAACTGGGGTCGAAGATGAATCAACCTGATGCCCCCTCCATCCATCGTTGCCCATTATCACGTTAGTGTTCACTATATTTTCACCTCCGGGGACATCATTAATGATGATCACTTCTTCTTTTATAGGAGGGGCAGACGAATGTGAGAGATTTTTCTCTAGGTATCTGGATGATGCATTACGTTCATTGCTTAGTCTATTCTCTCGGTTTAGAAAATTGTGATCAATGTTGTACTTGTACGGCTCCTTCAATGCCATGAAATCACTATCTGCACGTGGGCCTTCCGACATACCAGTTGGCAGACAAGCAGGTACTTTATGGCTTCTGATACTATTTGACAATCCAGCATCAAAACTTTGTCCCATCATGCTGTGTGGATCTTGACTGGAAATGGCAGATACTTGAGAGATCATGTGATGGAAAAAGTATGGATCTTGATTCTGAATATTGACCGAACAAACTCTGGAATGTGTTGGAGATTGAGAAGTTTTATCAATATCTGGCCGAACCTGATCAAGAGGCATGGAAGCATCCTCATCTTTGTTGACCACCATTAAATTCTTTCCCATCAACCTGAGTATGGGATTGGAAGCAGATGGACTTGAAGAATGACGATCACTCCGGGCCAGAAAACTTACTTCACCACCTGTGGAGTCTTTGGAAGGAAGAGAAGCAGCAGGGGGCTTAATAAATGGGGCGGCATCCTTTTCAGATCCGGAAGTTGGCCAACAGTTTAGAGGAGGTCTCACGTTGAAATCACCAGGTCGTGGCTCAGAATTGCAACTACTTTGCTTTCCCATAGCTGAGACTTTTCTATTACCAATTTTCCTACGCCTTAATAGTTGTGATTCATGACTATCTAAAGAAACACCCTGTGCAAATATCTCTTTCTTTTGGCAACAGCATGGTTGCTCACTATTGGAAATCAGATATACCTTTTCACCGGGATTCCTTTCAGTTTTCAAATATTTTCCATCCAAAGTAGCTCTCTCCAGTCGTGTATTTGCTGCGAATGCACCTGCATTTTCCACTGAATTTACAGTCCTAGCAGCTGTTGAGCATAAGTAGATCTTGTCCTGATTGGAATATGGTTCTGCAGGTGATGAAGGTTCACAGTAATTCAAGTCGGATCTACCTGCAGTGGGGTTAGAGATGCTAGCCGCAGCTGATATAGGGGAATCTGATGGATCTCCATCGAGCATATCATGTTGATCCGGAGAAGACTGAACCATACTTGTGGTCAATGATGAGTTACCTCGGAAATCTTCTGAACCCATATTCCTGGGGCTTGGCAAAAAAGACCCCGGTGGTCCTGGAATCGGTATTGGATCAACCCCAAGAAATGGGTTTCCATCCCCAACTTCAGAATCTAACTCCAGACCTATTTCTGCAGTTTGCTTCATCATGTCTTGGTGAACTCCATTAGCAGAAAACATCTCTTGATCATCCACTAAAGCTGGACCAGTTGGAGCTGCCGGTACTTCCACTTCACATAAAAGCCGTCTGTAATCTTGAATAGATTGAAGGGAGTTATCTGGAGCTTCCGAAGAGTCACTGAGCTTGTAAAGTTCTGTACCCAAAAATATATTCAGATTTCTAGCACTTCCCTCAAAATCCTTGCTACATGCTCCACTACCAGCATCCTCCACATTGACATCCATCTCTGTCCTAGCAGATTCTCGGAACTCAGTTTTTTGTTCAAATTCAGCATTACATTTATCTGAAGAGTCAATATTCTCCGCTTCACCGTTGCTATAACAAGACGCAGATTTTGAACTTTCCATGGCAATGACTTCCTTGGTTTGAAAAACAGAAAGGAGTCCTCTTTTCTCTCTAGCTCTAGCTTCCAGAACACTGCTTCTCCTGGGATTCATATCACTAGTTCTTTCTTCTCTTTCCAACTGATTTTTAGTACTGCCACGTATCAAAGTGAGTGGTTGATCAACCTCGGAATGCGAAGCCAATGCTTCTTTATCTCTTTCCACCATGGAAAGCACTCGAGATTTCTCAAGGGTTGAACATTTCTTTATTTTATTAGGTCTATCATCACTAACAGCTGATGGGCTGTTCACAGCCTTCATGTTGTTCCTACAAAATGAAAATTTCATTGTTTTATTTACGATTGCATGTAAATCCTTTGAGATGGGAGTAAGAAAGGTATTGGAACAATCTATTGTATCCTCCAAAGTGCCAATTTTCTTATCATTCGATACATACCTTCTGGTAGTGTGTGGATGAATTGGCAGACAACACTCACTGTTAAATGTGACATCCTTGCTCAACTGACTGGCATTTCGCTTCGTCAGCGGAAAGGATACATCAACATCATTGGACTTGCCTCCAATAAAGAGATTACCGACTCTTTTCCTCCCAAAAGTCTTCTTCCCTATCCCTACGTCACTAACTTGGGCATCATGGGATATCTGCTCCATTCTCTCATTTTTTCCAGAAGAAGATATTAGGTTCTCAGACAGATTTGTAAATTTCCGAATATGACCGCTTTCAGAAAGAGGATTCTCCCCAAATGAATTTTCGTTCTCAACCAATAAGTCTTGAGGCAGATGCCATTTGCACTTCGTGGGTTGATGACCATCTTCCCTTCTCACTCTTTTTGTAAATCCTCTTCTTTTGGAGCAAACCCATGGCCTCAAGGTCCCAGAATCACTGGACTCTGATTGCTTTGGCATTGGTTGTTCTTCATTGCAACTTTTATCACCCCTTTTGCATTGTTCTTCACGTCCAAAAATCTGTTTGAACAAATTTTGCAGCAATGCATGCAAGTACTATAAGATATGTAAAATAAGAAAAGTTCAAAATCGCTGGTAGTGGGAAGTGCATACTATCAATGAGATAGACCAACCATGGTTCACAATATGGTTCACAATTGCATTTAAGAAATAGGTAGTCAGTTTATCGTAAGTTCAAAATTCTGTGTTCTAAAAAATGAATAAATGATAGATAAGGAGGAGATGTTAGATGACTTAGGAGGGAGGTTCAAGGCTTCAAGCACATATAGATACAAGCAAATAAACACGCAGTACCTGACAACCATGGGCCTTCTTGTCCAGGAGAATCCTTTTGCTTTGTGGAGCAAGTTTCAGATACTTCTGATATTTCTGAGCAAGGTGTTTCTTCATTTTCTTCGGAACATATTTGCTTCTTTTGACTCCCCTCAAAAGTTTTCTAGCTTCAGCAGCCTTTCCTACTTTTGAAGCCAGTTCTGGATCGTTAGACTTGGATAAGATCCTAAGTTTTGTACCATTTGCATCAATATACACTGGACCTACATCACCCACATCTTGCGAATATACTTGAGACAACCGATATTTCCTCACTTCACTAGAGGTCTCAATGTTCTGGGCATCCAGGGTAGGCAAGTTTGAATCTTTGGCTCCGGTTCTACCATTTCTTCGATCAAGCTCCTCCAGTGTGCATTGTTGTGCAGTAGCATAAATATCCACCATCAACTTTGTTTTCCTGGGCTTGAATCTATGTCTAGTGAGCTTAGAATTGGTTGCACCCTTAGGTGCTTGCTCCACAGAAAGGCATTGATCAATGTGAGCATTCAATGTGGTGTTTGATGAGAACGAGAAAGTTTTGCAAACAGGGCAAACTTTGGAAGCCATTGCTTCTGATGCTGCAGTACAGTTGGAAACAATATCTTCTGACGAGCTACGATCAGAGTTGCCACCAAATTTCACAATCAGTCTGCACTTCTTACCCGATGGTCGGTTGCTGCTTTGGGCTTTGTGGGTCACAGGAAGATCTGCGGCTTCGACTTCAACTGAAGCTTTCGACAAACTTCCAGTTTGTAGCAATGTACTAGAGTGCCTGTTACCGGGAACTGACTCTATCTCGCATTGAGACACTGTGGTTGTTGAAGAAGGGAAATTTTCCTCCCCAGATCTGCATGAATTTATGTCTAAGCAACTTTCTGCAAGCTTATTGCTTACTTGAGCATCGTAGCACGAATCTAGCGTTCCATGAGTTTGTTGTCTTGAAGGCTCCTTACCAAAATTGTTCGTCTTGTGGGCATTAAGGGAATTAATTTCAACAGCACAAATCTTGGATGATTGGTCTCTTACAGTATCAAGATGCTGAAATGGTGGCAATACATCTTTCACACCATGCTTGAGACAAAGTTGCAGGTTTTTTGGAGAAAAAGGCCAATTCTTCTTGATATCCTTGCTCCGTGATGTAAATACATAATGCCTGCAGAACACCATAAAGGATTAATCTTCAAGTGATTTAAGAATGATCAGCGACAAAAGGCATAAACTATAAGCCATCACCCAAGATTTGAGCTAAGATACATGAACAGGAGTAGGGATCAGAATTGAAATCACCAATAAACAAATTCTTTTGAGCAAGAGAACCAATATTTGATTTTATGAAACTCCATATTAGTGCGTAAACAAACAGTACTTTTGCGACAATAGAATTCCGATAATCTAGTGAAGGGGGAGAAGATCATGGACAGATGGATTGTTAACCTGAAACAGCATGAAATCACAAGCGATATTGATCAACCAAGGCAAGAGCAAATGAAATCATTGATCAAGATCACAAGTATACATACAACAACAACAGTGAACAAGAAGAAGAAGAAGAAGAAGAAGGTGCTTGGGTGCCATCCGAAGGAAAAGCAGCAAAGAATAGATAACATAAGAGCGTTATCTTGAATACGGCCCCATGTCGAACTGCTCAGAGCCACAGGTTCATAAGGCAAGGTGAAACACATACTGGATCTGACCCAAAATAACAACCCAAAAAACAGACTAGACGACTCTGAGATCATTGTGAGAAACACACAAAAAAGAGAAAGATGTTAGTGTGTCACAGGTGGATGGACAAGAAAACAAAACGATAGCTCAGTTGCTAGCCAGCGCAAAACAACCCCGAACTAGCTAAGGAGATGAGGAGTAATTGACTACCTTATGGAGAAATTGGGAAGATCGACGGATGGGCTGGGCAGATCTAGCTCTGGCAAAAGAAGCTTGTTGGGAGAAGAAGAAAACCTCTGATCAGTCTCATCACTACAACTACTATTCAGTTGTGGAAATTTGCGAGGACATGAAGGATCTGGTACTGGAGGGTTTTCAATGGATAACATCTGATGCAAAGCTTCTGTCTTCTTGCGCTGTTGTTTCTCCAACAGTCACAAGCTTCTTCAGTTCTACTACTACCACCAGCACCGCCACTTTCACAACTACTGGGTCTTCTTTCCTTTAATTTCTTAGCCTTCAGCATATATATAGCTATGTACACGATAACTATACCGTTCTCAACTCTCTCACCTCTACTACTTCAATCAAACGCCACCAAAGTCGCAAACAACACGTACATAACTTCCATCTAGTTGCCAGCAAGCCCAAGTTTTTACCGGTTATCTATTTACCGATGGCAGAAGACAAGATCAACCAACCTTCAAGCGGATCTTCATCTCATTTTCCTGCAACGGTCATGTTAAAATCGTCAAAAAAAAGGTTATAATATTGACGAATGAATTAGAACACAGAAGTAGATGATTGCAATCCGATTCTCCTTAAACGTTATTTTATGTGAGATGGAGAATGAACGAGGGAAACCGAAGCATCTGGGTTTGGATTGATCAAGCAAGCAAAGCACAAATTAACCAAAACCCACAGCCGATGGTGAAGCTTTTAGTATTATTTTATGTGGGAGCAGCCCAAAAGGCAGCAAGGGTTTGAGACAACAATACCCAAGACAAAGAGATATCAAATCTTTGACAAAGGGGATCGTATGCTTGCATAGAATAATGAGAGAGAGAGAGGAAAAGGGAACAGTAGTAGTAGTACAAGCAAAATTTTCCAAAGCTAGCTAAAGCTCAATACTATTTAATCAGTTGAGAAAGAGAACGGGCCAAAACAGTAAACAACCAAAGCAGCAGATAGTGAAATGAACAGACTTTGACAAAATTAAGGAGTAAGGACTGAGCCAGAGAGAAGGAAACCTAATTAAATATTTGTTGCCATCGCGTGATCATTTAAGAATGTGAGATTTGAGGAAGGAGATGAAGAGTTATGAATTAAGGAAAACAAAGAGAAAAATAGGAAACCCTTGGGTTATCAATCCACAAGATAGGTATGAACAAAGCTTAAAGCGGAAGAGACTGAGAGTCGACATTTGACCAGACCCAATTTTTGTTTCAAAGTATAAACAAAACTTTGAAAAGTTAACCAAGAAAATAGGACGAAACTCAGTCACGCGGCCAACGAAGAGAAAGAAAGAGGAACAGATCTGCTTCAAGTATGTTTTGGGTGTTGATTAAATCAAAGTACAAAAACCAAGGACAGAAAGGGAGTGTTAAAGTTGAGGTTGAGGTTGAGGTTGAACAAACCTTTAGTGAAGAAGAAGAAGAAGACGACGAAGAAGTAAGTAAGTATTAACCTAGTCTTTGAGGGACAAAGAAAGAGGAGAGGAGAGAGGAAAGGACGGGGAAAGAAAGAGCACCACTCACTCACACATCAAAGGGGGGGCATAAGCTTCTCCTTCTCTCCTACTACTATTTTCTCTATCTATCTCGTATTAAAATAAAAGAAAGGAGCTATAACCAGTCTTTCTCTTTTTTAGTTACAATTACAAAACAAGCGTTTTGATCTTCTGTCTAATATTATAGCGTTTTATTATGTCTAATAAATCTCGGTTATTTATTTATATGTATCTCACGTAAGTCTCACGTAAATTCTGTAATATAAATGACTGAAATTTTATGAGACAGAATAAAGCAAAATAATATTAAACAGAAGATCTGAATTTTTCTAACAACTCTGTAAATGTTTTTTGAGGTAATTAATGATAAAGGAAAAAGACAAAACATGTTTTAAGGGAAAAGCAGATGTCCGGTCTATCCTATTCCTATACCTAACTGCCCCTACCCTATCACTATTCCTTTTTCCCTAAATAATAAAAGAAAAATTACTATTATTAGTGGGGCCTATTCATTTGTAAAATATCAAGCTTATCCGGACCCATTCCCAATTCAAACGTTGCGTATTGATTAGTATACTATATATATTGTATATACATGCGCCGCAACTAGTATTACTACTATTACAATTTCTCCCACCGTCTCCTACACGCCAAACACGTCACCGTTTATTTATAGGCGCCTTTTCTTTTCTTCTCTGCGAGATTCTAACAAGTAATATCCACAGTCCCACCACTCCTTCCAACACGCACCCCACTCATCCTCAATTTTCAGATACATGAATATGTTCTCTCCTTTCTCCTTTTTCCTATATTTCTTGGTGCAAGGCAATCTCCACTTGGAGATTCGGTCAATTTCTAATTTCCATATACACCCTCTAAATTGCGATACACGCCATAACCCTTACAAGGTCTTTCTTTTTTTTTCCAATTTTAATCTTAAGAAACCCTAGTGCAATTAAATTTCAACTTCACCTACATTTTACCTTTGATAGAAATGACAAAATTTTGATTTTAAAGAAACGGTTACGTACTACTAAACTTTTTCAAATTTTGTGTATATCCCTTGATAGAAATAACAAAATTTTGATTTTAAAGAAACAGTTATATATTACTGTACTTTTTTAGATTTCGCACATCAAAAAAAATATAACTCAGTAGGAGAAGTACACAAAAACTAAGCTACAATACGGAGAAACACGACCCTTGAGCTATCCTCTAGTAGGATAGAAGAGCAACTCTCAGGCGGGTTTGGATACCAATAGATACCAAGAGTGAAATTCTTAGCGTAGTTTGCTAGCCAATCCGCAGCTTGATTAGTTTCACGTTAGATATGCCTAGCTTTCACAATCCACTCTCAGTTGAAGAGTTGTTGTGTCCCCACGAGTAGAGTGTGGTATGAAACTTATGATATTTCGGAGGATGATAGTAACTTAGCGACTATCTGAGAGTCCACCTCGAGTTCTACCTTTCGAAAACCTAGTGTCCGTGCAAGTTGCAATCCCCAAAAAAACTCCCACAACTCAACACATATATATTCTTGAATGACATAACAAATTATAAAAATAAAATTAAAAAATATACTTTATAACTCACTTTATATTTCCTCGTGCTAAAATCAATCTGGTTGGATATAAAAAAATCTATTAGTTTTTGGTTGTACAACAACACTAACAGCCCGTTTGAAAAGGGCTTAATTGAATTCAATTCAGCTGTTTGAAAACATAAAAATAGAATAAATTCAATTCATGTATGTAGTTGAAACCCATATTCTTTATAAATTGAATTCACTCCTTCAAGTATAAGAATTCAATTACATTAAAGCTTAAGGTAGTATCTTGTTCTTTTGCTATTTTATTCTTTGGAATACTTCACTTTTCACCCTCTTGTACTTTACTTGATTAGATTTCAAAGACTATTAATTAAAATATTATTAATAATTAATTAACAACAATATA
>JANKOD010000193.1:32752679-32769999 GCA_026284645.1 Erythroxylum acuminatum | reverse complement strand
GTTTAAAGGTTGCAATAAAGTCCAAGTTTGCTCTACAAAATAGTAGGAGGTCATAAGCAAAGGATAGGTTAGTTAGGCCAACCTTCTTACAGCGGGAGTGATATCTCAATTTGGTACTTGTTGCCACTTCCCTTTTGATGATGGAATTTAAGGTTTCCATGCATATGATGAAAAGGGAGGGGGAAAGAGGGTCCCCCTGTCTCAATCCCCTAACAACCTTGAAATAATTTGAGGGACTTCTATTGATGAGCACAAAAAAGCTAACCATAAAGATACATTTTGCCATCCAATTGATGAAGACCTCAGGGAAGCCATGAGCTTCTAGCATGTTCCAAAGAAAATTCCAGCTAACACTATCAAATGCCTTGCAAAAATAAATCTTAATAGTGCAGTTTGGAGTGGATTAAGATCAAGAATAGCCTTTTAATAGCTCTTGAACTACTAGAATGTTGTCACCAATATGTCGTTTGCACAAAAACGCACTCTGGTCGTCGCTAATGAGGGAGATAAGAATCTTCTTCAGTCGTATAGCAAGAATCTTCGAAATGATTTTATAAAGAACATTTGAGCAGGGAATCGGCCTGAAGTCACTAAATCCGGAAGGACGAGAACCCTTAGGGATTAAGCATAGAAAGGTTTTATTGACCTCTTTAAGTAATTTGCCGTTGGAAAAAAAATTACTTAACTGCATCTTTGATGAAAAGACCGTTAACAGACCAAGATTTTTGGTAAAAGTGTGCATTCAGTCCATCTGGCCCAAGAGCCTTCCTACCATCCATGGCTAATACCACCTCTTCAATTTTCTTATCCTCCACTGGTTTTGTTAATGTAGCGGCTTCCTTTAAAGTTATCTATGTGTTAATAATCTTTGGGAGTTCAGTTGAAGATACATGAGCTGAACTCGGCGTACCAAGCAGTAAAGAATAAAATGTTGTCACCTCCTATTGGATATCATCAAGGCTGTAAAGATGGACCCCATCATCATTGGTGATTGTAAGTATGCGATTTTGGTTCTTTCTAGCAAGTATAGTATTAAAAAAACGTAGAACACTGATCTCCATCTTTAAGCTAATTGGTCTTTGCTCAATGTTGGAGTAAGGAGGAATGGTTACTTTCATGTTGTTCGAAAAGGCTTGGTTTTCTCTAGATCGGAGGAGGGCATCTTGAGGAGAGGAGGCACAAAGCTGCTAGATAGCAATGAGATTAGACCGAGTTGACTGTAGAGCAAAAGAAGTGTCAGAACCCCTTAATGAGTTGAGAGTCTTGAGTTCATGTTTGATAGCTTTGAGTTTATGAACTCAGCAGAACTGCTTAGTGTTATGAATTTAATAGGCCAGTCCCTACTCTACATGCAGCAAGAAATTCAGGGTCATTAGCTAAAAAATTATTGAACTTGAAAGGAGAAGAGCGTCTAATTCGTTGGAATAGGTTGCTAATCTTAATGGGAGTATGGCTCGAAAATAGAGGTTCTTGAAAATTAGCATAACTATTAGGGAATTTAGCTAGCCAAGTGTCATTGACAAGGGCTCTATCAACTTTCTTTTTGATGAAACAACTATTGTTTTGCTTGGTTCATGTGAATTTGTACTCAATCTGTTTTAATTAGAAATACTGAGGTGGTATACACATTCTTTGAAGTCTCCTGAGAATTTTTTAAGGTTTCAATGACCTTGAGCTCCAGATCTGTAAAAGGTGGAGTTAAAGTGATCACATATCAACTATGGCGTGTCTATATTGGAGCTGACGTGTTTCAGATCATTTTATAAGGCTCTTCGTTGGAAACAGGGTTTTGAATACCGAATCGTACTGGCCGGTATAGGTAGGTATGTACTGTATCGGATCAAAACCGGTACGGTATAAAGGGTCAGTTGTACCGGGTTTGAATACCGGTTGATAATGACCCGTTTCGGATGTACCGGTCTGTATTGGCAGGTATTCAAAATATCGACTAAATACCGGCCGGATAGTATAGGAGTTAAATTTTGCAGAAAATGAAAATCGCGAAGAGAGAACTTCATTATATTTTGGTTGCTTCTTTCTATTTGTCTTTACAAATTATGCCGTGGCTACTAACATGGAGTCGTTCTTTTGTTACATGCGTCATGATCATCAATTATTACCAGCATAGCATGCAAGCTGTTACAAATTCTAAACGAAAGGCTATTGCATTTCAAACTCGTAATTCTCTTTTTATATAATTACAAGTTGTTCCAGAGTTTGGATTTTGGTCAAGGAAACTAGATTTCTTCTTGCACTTCTCATTTAGAATTACATTATTTATAATGGGTTGCGGTGCAGAATTAGACAGAATAGAATAGAACAGGTCTGCAAATTACTCTTCAGAGTTAGCAATTAAAGAATTACTTTTAGGTTGCGGGAGCCTTGAAATTAGAATTTAAGATTGAAATTTGGACTGTAAATTTTAATCCTAGTGTTCGTTGCATGGTAATAAAGCTAGAAATTTCAATTCTTGATCTCATTTTTAAAATGCCCAGAAATTGTTAACACAAACCTGTGAAATAACCGATGCAGTTTGCAGATTGTAATTCAGAACAACGAACATAATCTTTCCACTTTCTCTGTAAAAGGAATGTTCATACTCGTAAAAAGCGAATGTCAAATTAATCCTAACAGAAAACGACACAAATGTAGTCAATATTGGATTCCAAATAGGGACATACTCAAAATAGACTTGACAGTTGCATCTATTCAACTTGTTTGACAAAAACTTTATTCACGAAGAAACTAAAGAATGTAGCGGTCAGTTATCTTTGGTACTGCGTGTTGGTTCCTTTGGTCATTGAAAAATTCGACCCTTTTCGTTACTCAATTCTCCTGGCTGAGTTCTCCTGTGACCCTCGTCCTAAATTACGTCCATCAGGCCTCAGCTTGGCATCTTCGTGCCTGTCTTATTCCTCGCTCTCGTTACGAACGACTTATTGAGTGATATCCGCCTACTCTGGGTTGGGTAAAACTGAATACTGATGGCGCATTTATCAGCGCAAACTCTTCGGCCATAACTGGTGGTCTTATTCGGTATAGCTTGGGGGATTGGCTTGGAGGCTTTGCACAGAATATCAGTCGGTGCTCCCCGGTCTCGGCGAAACTTTGGAGAGTCTATTCGGGCCTGAACTTAGCCTGAATTCTTGGTTTTCGACGAGTGGTACTCGAGCTGGACTCTCTTATAGTCAAGGACCTGCTGTCTGACGTTTCACACCGGACTACGTCGCTGAACCCCCTTGTACTGGGCATCCATGAACTACTTACTCGCAATTGAGTCGTCTTCCACGCCACACATACAGAGAGGGAAATCGATGCACTGATTGGCTTGCCAACCTTGCTGTTAACCTGGATCTTGGGCTCATCACTTTTGTTAGTGCACCCTCAGGGTGTGACACTATCCTTCTAGAGGATATGACGGGGGTTAGCCTTACTCGGAGGATCATGTAATTTTGTTTCTTTTCCTTGTAATAAAAAAAAAAGAATGCAGTCTGTGTACATGGAGATTGCAACGTTAACGCCTAAACTAATTACCATTCATCTTCACATCAAATAAAGAGTTGGTAAATATGCCCTTGCTTCTTCTTCCTCTTTTAGAGGATTTCCATGTCATTTTTCATAGTTTGATCAGTTGTTTAAACTGGAACAATGATATTGGAAGAAACTGACGTTAAACTTCAATCCTCAGAATAATAAATTTTTTTAAAAAAATTTCTCATAATAATAATTAAACAGTACTAAGAGTTAATATTGTCGAGGGGCTGAAACAAAAGGTTATAACAAATGCAGGACTAAAACCAAAATAGTTGGTAAAGTTATAGAAATCAATGTAAAGACTTTTGGACTCTAACAAACTGAAATGTAATTTATCTGTTAAAGCATGACGAGTTGAAATCCTCTCTCTAATTTTACCCAAAGACTGTCCCACCCTGTCAATGACTAAAATGACGTGGTAAAATTGGACAGGTGAAGAATGACAGTGCTCAAAAAGTATTATCATTGTAGCTCACCTCGGTTCCTTAAAGTTAAAACACACAATCAAATAACAGTTCTTATTGATATTGCAAAATTATGAGGTAAATAGTAAAACTGATTTGTCATATTTCAAATAGAAAGTTCAGATTTAGAGATAAGAATGCCATCATTATCAGCATATAACCATTCCCCTTCTTGGATTAAGGTGCCCGCAATATGCACAGCAACATGCTTTTCACCAATTCCCTTCTTGTTGGATTTCATGGGATGTGTTGCTAAGGCTCTAACCCCAATGTCACAACCATCGATCTCATCAGCATCTCTGATGCAACCATTAACTAAAATACCAGTCCAACCCATATTCTGAGCCAACTGTGCTAAGTTGCCTCCGACCAGAGCACACCTCATGCTTCCTCCTCCATCAATCACCAAAACTCTTCCTTCGCCTCTGGTTTCAAGAACCTCCCTAACCAACACGTTGTCTTCAAACACCCTAAGCGTAAGAATGGGTCCTGAAAAAGCACGGCTTTGACCAAAAGTCTTAAAAACTGGTTGCAAAACCCTCAGTTCTCCACTCGCTATTAGTGATGCGTTAGAATCACAAGCTTCAGCTGTTGTTATGCCAGCCATAGGGCAGATGGAGAATGTCGATGAATATGATAAAGTGGACCACTTTTTCTGTAATAATTGCATGTCAACAGAAGATACTCATCGTCGTCATCATCAGTGTAATGCATAAAAGCGTGTCATAGATTCATAATCAAATTACTTCATCTTAAAATGACATGTTATTCTTCAAATGTTGTATACTTGGTTTGCTTCATAATATATAACTAACTTCAACAAATTCTTCTATCCAACATAAACAGAGTGACCTCTAAGCACATACCATATTCATAATGAGCATGAAATTAGATAAAAAGTCGACCTACAGACATGTTTGTATTAAGTAGTCAATTACATAGATTGTGCGCAGGGTACAGATTAAAAGAGCACATATAGATAGCCTCTTACTCTCCTAAATTAATTCGTGGTGAAATGAAAAGGGTTTGCTGCAGATTTTCCATTAAATCTTTAGCAGTTTCCAGCAACCATTAATTTACAACAATACATACACAGGAAGATAAAAGGATACATAATTAGTAACGATATAATAAAAGGAGAGGAGGAAATACCAGTAGGAGTGGGCAAGTGGAGCAATGAAGAGAAGGGGATATTTGATGACAGTTAAGAGATAACAAAAATGAAACGTCCTATCTCTTCTCTCCTCTCAACTTCAGAGCTTGCTACAAAGTCCTGTTTTAGAAACGGAAGACATATATATACATACAGGTATAGATGGAAATGAAGATAATATGGCAAGTCGTGGGTAGTTACCTGATTCATATTCAAGGTTGACGGCGTCCTCCCACATCACCGACTCCTTCGATTGGTGTGCCAAAGCCGATGGTCATTTTATGCCGATGCTTATGATATTCTTGGTTTAAAAACAAGTTTTTATGTGAGATTTTTAAAAATTTACTTGATTATTTTGGAATATTATTTTAAACCTTTTTAAACACAGTCTTATTTTTGTTTCATTAAAATTATATCAATAATATAAATTAAAAATATTTTTGAATACTTTTTTCAAAGGAAATTGAAATTTAGTTTTATTATAACTTTCTTATTTATGTGATTATTTATCGTTTCTTAAGTTAATTATATTATCTATTATATTATTTATTTCTTAAATTAATCATTTTATGTTGTGTTTTATTGTTTTTTAAAAGGGATTGATGATGAATAATGATTTTGGCAAGAAAAGAAGGGAGAACCAAATGTTAAATTAATCAATGCAAACTAACATAATCTTATATTAATTAACATATTAATTATATACATGTGACACTGGGGCAACTTATAAAATAGATATTATATTGTTAATTATATCATAAATTCTTATGTTCATTCACTAATCTTATCCAAGTACATCTATTAGGCTTCGAGCTCATCATAAATTTTTTTCCCTAATTGATGTATTTTCACTTATTGTCAAATCATATGTTGTATGGTGGTGTGTTAATGATTTTTTTAAAAGAAAATTATATTAATAAAAGATAAAAAAGATGTTACAAGACACTAAATATTCCAGGGTATACACTTTTGTCTTCAACAAAACAGAAAATAACTACTAAGTAATAGTGAAATTGAAAACATTGGTATGGTATTCAAAGCGGTGAGGGTAAGCTGTCAGCTGGTGCTTGATTATGTAAAATTATGAGCTCCCGAATCCCAATGATGATTTCTACTATTAGTGTTCCCACGGTTTTGCTCTTGGCTTTCAATCGTCTCGAATTCCTTTCCTTCTAAATTGACTAAACTGTCAGCCCCATAGCTATTATAAAGTTCCCTCTTTCATTTTTTGCGATGGAGAAGTGACTTGTCAGTTAGCGGATGAGGCTAGATAACGAGTTCTTGGATGTATTCCAACAACATACGGTCTTAAACTGTCCCCAAATGATGGTTATTGTAGAGCATAAAAAAGAAAAGATGGTCTCTGGATTCATCATATATTGAGTAGAGTGGGCAAGATCAATTGATGTCTATATATGAGATTCGATCAGCAGTACTCAGTTTATTCTTCATGGTTAGCCAGAGAAGGAAAGATAACTTGGAGGGAGAGTTTTATGCCAGACTGTGGAGTTCCAAGTGACCTTAGGAGTCTTCAATTGGAGGAGGTCGATGATTCATTTACTCGACATTTGGTGAATGGGCTGGTTCTTTTTAAAAAATATATCTGAGCTGTTGGAGTTGGGGGTAGAAGGGCTGAAGATATTGTAGAGCATCAGGAAAATTCCAGGAGTTCCCTCTAATGAAAGAGCTAATCTTGGTGGAAATGGGCAAGGTAGGAGGTTGGGGTTTATATATTGAAGGTGGAAGAGGGGGTCATGGCTAGATCAATTATCAAACTAGAAAGAGATTTTCCCCAGTCCTAATTTTTCATACTATGTCGTCTTGGACTAAGTTCTTTAGAAGGATCAGTTGATTCAGAAAATAGGAGTAAGAAGGACTGTTATTTATTTACCAAATGCATCTACCCTTGAGGGAATATGAATGGAGCCAATGAATCCAAACCGATTGTTTATCCTCTAGGATTAACCATAATCACTTAAGAATAAGAGCTTGGTTAGTGAGTTTCACTAGAGAGATGTTTAAGCCCCCTTTTGCTTTTGAAACACATAGCTCAGTCCATTTTACTTTTGCAATACCTCTGGCACCATTTAAGTGGTTCCATAGAAAATTTCTGAAGAGACGTTCAGCTATTTTGATAACGTTTTTTGAAAGGAAAACATGAGAGCTACAATAGATGTGGAGGGAATTAAGGATCGACTTCACAAGTTCAAGCTTCCCTACATAGGAAAGAAATTTGTTAACCTAAGAGTGGAGTCTTTTCTGGATTTTTTAAATAAGGGGAATGCATTCAGCAAATCGTAGTCTTTTTGTAGATATGGGGAGACCTAAGTATAGCAGTGGCGGGGGTTTCATTAGCATACCAGTGGCAAAAGCAATAGAGGATTCAAAGTTTAGAGCTCCTCGGGATAAAATGAAGCGGCTTTTTTGGAGATTTATGTGTAACCTGGAAATTCTGGTGAAGAAATCCAAGGACCATTTAAAGGTTACAATAAAGTCCAAGTTTGCTCTACAAAACAGCAGGAGGTCGTCAACATAGGATAGGTTAGTTAGGCCAACCTTTTTATAGCGGGAGTGATATTTGAATTTGGGACTTGTTGCCACTTCCCCTTTGATGATGAATTTAAGGTTTCCATGCATAGGATGAAAAGAAAGGGGGACAAAGGGTCTCCGTGTCTCAATCCCTTAACAACCTTGAAATAATTTGATGGATTTCTATTGATGAGCACATAAAAGCTAACCATGGAGATACATTCCGCCATCCAGTTGATGAAGACCTCAAGGAAGCCACGAGCTTCTAGCATTTTCCAAAGAAAATTCTAGCTAACACTATCAAATGCCTTGCAAAAATCAACCTTAATAGTGCAGTTTGGAGTGGATTGAGATCAAGAATAGCCTTTTAATAACTCTTGAACTACTATAATGTTGTCACCAATATGTCGTTTGCACAAAAACACACTCTGGTTGTCGTTGATGAGGGACACAATAACCTTCTTCAGCCGCATAGCAAGAATCTTCGAAATGATTTTATAAAGAACATTTGAGCAGGCAATCGACCTGAAGTCACTAAATCTGGAAGGATGAGAACCCTTAGGGATTAAGCATAGAAAGGTTTTATTGACCTCTTTAAGTAACTTGCCATTGGAAAAAAAAATTCCTTAACTGCATCTTTGATGAAATGACCGGTAACAGACTAAGATTTTTGGTAAAAGTGTGCATTCAGTCCATCTGGCCCAATAGCCTTCCTACCATCCATGGCTAATAACACCTCTTCAATTTCCTTGTCCTCCACCAGTTTTATTAATGTAGCAGCTTCCTATAAAGTTATCCATATGTTAATAATCTTCTAGAGTTCAGCTGAAGAGACATAAGCTGAACTCAACGTACCAAATAGTGAAGAATAAAATGTTGTCACCTCCTGTTAGATATCATCAAGGCTGTGAAGATGGACCCCATCATCATTTGTGATTGTAAGTATGCGGTTTTGGTTCTTTCTAGCAAGTATAGTATTGAAAAAAACGTAGAACAACGATCTCCATCTTTAAGCTAATTGGTCTTTGCTCGTTGTTAGAGCAAGGAGGAATGGTTACTAACCGCTTTCATGTAGTTTGAAAGGGCTTGGTTTTCTCTAGATCAGAGGAAGACATCTTGAGGAGAGGAGGCACAAAGTTGCTAGATAGCAATGAGATCAGAACGAGTTGATTGTAGAGCAAAAGAAGTGTTAGAGCCCCTTAATGAGTTGAGAGTCTTGAGTTCATGTTTGATAGCTTTGAGTTCATGGACTCAGCAGAACTGCTTAGTGCTATGAATTAATAGTCCAGTCCCTACTTTGCATGCATTAAGAAATCCAGGGTCATTAGCTAAAAAATTATTGAACCTAAGAGGAGAAGAGCGTCTAATCTGCTAGAATAGGTTGTTAATCTTAATCGGAGTATGGTTCGAAAATAAAGGTTCCTGAAAATTAGCATAACTATTAGGGAATTTAGCTAGCCAAGTGGCATTGACAAGGGCTCTATCAAGTTTCTTTTTGATGAACCAACTATTGTTTTGCTTGTTGGTCCATGTGAATTTGTACCCAATCTGTTTTAGATCAAAAATACTGAGGTGGTCCACACATTCTTTAAAGTCTTCTGAGAATTTCTTAAGGCTGCAATGACCTTGAGCTTCAGATATGTAAAGGGTGGAGTTAAAGTTACCACATATCAACTATGGTGTGTCCATATTGGAGCTGACGTGTTTCAAATCATTTTACAAGGCTCTCCGTTGGAAACCTAAATTGTAGGCATAGATGAAGGACATAGTGGTATCAACTTGCTGTTGGAGGAAGTGAACATTAAGGTGGATAGCCTGTTCTGTTGGGTGGAGGATGTTGACCTGAATATCATCTACCTTGTAGCAGATAATGATCCTACCAAAAGCATGCTGAGAGTGCTTGGAGAGAGTAGTCCAGTGAGGTCCAAACAGCCTCAATTTATCCATATTCTTAGCCTTTATTTTAGTTTCTAAAAGTCCTACGATTTGAGGCTTTTCCCTCATAACGAAATCTCGTCAAGCCGCCTGCTTTGTTAGACAATTTAACCCTCTGACATTCCAAACAATAATGGACATATTAATGATTGCATCTGGAGCTTTTCTTCTTCCTTCGTTGGGAATGTCTTCTCTCAACTGTCAAAAACATGTATGGAGTTTCTACTTTAGTGTCATACGCAACTATGGGGGAATGAGTTACATTTGTGTCAACCTGTGTTGCAGTTACTGCAATAAGAGTACTAATGGCATCAGTAGGAGGAGTGGAGTCATGTTCTTTCAGGTGTGCACCAGGGGGAGAGTAGATATCCTCCTCGACAAAAGAGGAGATGGTTTTAGATGGTGATTTGGGTTCAAGTGAGGTGGGAACCATTGTAGCTAGATTTTGTGAGGGTTCGAGGTGCATATCTGAATGTGGTCGAGTGTCAGATGGAGGTAGCTCCATGTTTGTCAAGTCTGCAGATTGAAGATTCTCCTCTGCCAAAAAAATATTGCTCATCATCACCAGACATTTCAGTACACATTAATTTATGGTAAGTGCCCGTTTTAAATAGTTTCCTAGTAGGTTTCTGGATTTTTCCATGGAGTGGGGAAGGTGGCTTCTAGTGGTAAGAGATTGCTACACATTCCCTTAGTTGGTTATCTTCTCCAAGCCGCATGATGGGTATCTCACTCGAAAACTCTTTTGACAGTTTAACATTCACACAAATTCTCGCATAGCCGATCCTCTTTTTTTAGCAGTAGTTTCATCAAAACACATAGACTTACCAATAAAATTAGCAAGAGAGCCTAGGCCTTGAGTAATCCAATACTCAAGGGGCACGTTGTGGAAGTTAATCCAAAAGGGTACACTCTGGATTTTTATGGTTTCTAAGTTGAGACTTGGCTGCCATTTTTGGAGAAAGATGGGTTGATTCCTATAATGCCAAGGCCCTTTCTCAAGGATTTTGTGCGCTTCAAATTTGGTGGAAAATATAAACAAAATGGGGTTATCCTCATATAGAAGCACATTTGTCAAACCTTTTCCTTTCCAGTGTTTATGTGCCCAACAGAGATTTGTTAGCAATAAGAAGAAGAAATAAAGAGGAGGGCAGGTAATGGATTATGTAGAGAAGATACAAATGTGTCATAAGCATATGGAAGCTTTAAAAGGCATAAAAATCAAGTCCTCCAACGAGAGATTTTTATTTTATTTTTATAGCTTGTTACTTAAGGTTTGTGCCTTTTGTGTTCTTACTTATTTTTTCAAAATTTCTCAAGCTTGGTTATCTTTTGTGGGATAGTAAAGTTTGAGTTTTTAGGTAATAGGTTATGTTCTTTTTGGTGGGTTTTGGATTTTTTAGCAATTGAGACATACCAAAAAGAGTTGTTGGGTATGATGGTGGAGTATTTGCAAGGTTAGTCAAAGTGCTGAAAGTAGACGTCGAGTGAAAGTCCTGTGTTAGCAGAGTTTATTTCCGCCAAGAAAATGACTAAATCTTATTGTGACAAAGAGGAACGACAATCACATAAACAAAATAAGAGTAACAACAACAATGTTAAGGATAAGAGTAATAGTAATCAAAAGGCGAAACTTAACTGGCTTAATTATGTCAAGTATAGAATCAATCTCAAGTTCCACTGTCTAAAGCGGTAGCTTTCCAATTATTCACCATTTAATGTTTTAGCAAGAAAATGAAATAAAAATGAATATAGGGATTGATTTTTATTGTGGCTTATGATTCTTTATAAGATGTGCCTAGAAAAGCAATGATGACAGAGGTTAAATGTGGTGGGAGTGCATTTCAACCATTTCACAAGATATAAAAGCGTTGAAAATAGGGGCAATGATAAATAAGCAAAAGCCAAACTCACATCTTTGGTACCGGCTCTAACGACAAGTTTGACGATAAAGATAATGACATGTTGGAATAGTAATGGTTAAAAGAACAAGAAAAAGGAGAAAGAGGGTCAATAACATTCTCAACTAAGGCAAAGATGTCGCTTGGTAACAAGAGCTACATAAAGGTTCTTACAAGTTCCAATGACTCGGTGATTCATATGGTATATCACTTATTTTTTCCTTATTGGAAAATAATTTGTTTCGATTGTTAAGTCTATATGCTCTACTAATATGGTGGTTTTGATTTAATCTATTTTGCAGTTGCAACTCCAAAGAATTTTTTATTTTCATTTTTTAATTATTTAGGTCTTACTTGTCATGTAAGATGCATATTTGGTAAAAGGTTAGAGAAAAAAAATATATCAAGTAAGATATTTTTTACAAGAACATGACGGAGATGTTAAGTCAATATTTAAATTAAATGTTTGTAAAATGCTGGAGTTCTTTTTAAACGATTTAAAATGTTTGAATTTAAATTGAATTTTGATTAAAATATTATGGTCTAATTTGACCCTTTTGCACTTATTTGTTTAATTTCTATGTTCTTTCCTTGAGCTTGCTATAAAAAATTACATCTAATTTTGGGAAACTTTGGTTAACAATGGTTATAAATGTTAAATTAGTTTTTTGAGCATGTTATGGTTATCAATGTTAAATTAGTTTTTAGAGCATGTTACACTTCATGTTTCATTAACATATGTGTTTTATGGCAATTTTCTTGAATAAAATGGTTAAAAGATATTAGTTTTTTAAAGGCAAATCTTTTTTTTCTTTTTTTTCTCTGTTTGGTATTTTTGACCAAATTGATGCCATAAATCCCTTACAAATTTACAAAGGAGGAAAACTCCACCAACAATGCTGACAAAGTCTCACCTAATGACAAGATATCATCGGTTAAGTTACAAGTTGGAGATGAGTCATATATAAAGGCAGAAGACACATATTTATAGTTTGCCACTGTCATATTTATAATCTTATCATAGCCATATATTTATAGTTTTGTCCTTATGGCCTATTTACAGTTTTGTTATTAAAAAATTCTTCCGTTTTTATTATTTTGAGATGGGTGTCTTAATATGTTTTATTTATTACAAATTTTTCCTCAGATTGAAAATTTTATCCATTTACTTGATAATTTTGCTTTCCTTTGGTACCTTTACGAGTCCTTTTCGACGAGTTATTATTTGTTTAATATAACATTTGATTATGTTAATTTTTATTATCTTATTTTGGGTATAATTCAATATGATGTTGTTATGAACATGTCTCTTATAAGTATAGATATTAAATTATTTTTGTTGATATTATTTTCTTCTAATATTAATCATTTTTCTGCTAAGATCCATACAAGTAATAAAATTATCCTATCAATTAAGTTCAATATTTGGTAGCACATTTCAATTGGTTAAGGGAATTCATTGAATATTATGAAGTGACACAATTTTACTATCATATCAATAGTTCATTAATGCATTTAGTTATGATATTTAATGTATTGCTTTTACCTATGAATGAATGCATTTTTTTATGCTCAATAAACTTTAGCATTTAATGATCACTTTTATGGATCACTTAAGAAAATTGAAGAAAGAGTGAAATAACTTGATCTTATATTACATGTAAATTAATATTGCTTTTATAATTTTTTCAGCTTTAAATAATTCCTAATTCTCTACCATTTTGAAGCTTAATCTGACTAATCACAAACAACAGGTTGAATCTCTGATGATGAATTTAACAATTATGAAATTGGACTTAGCCTTTAGAGATGACTCTTTTACTAAACCCATTATTAAGACTTCTTGTAGTGATAAAAAGCTTTATGGCAACTAAGAGTGCTCAAATTGACGCTGTTTAATAATTATAAGGTATCACATGAAGGACTTTATATCTAATAACATTCAAATGACTGAGAATGTCTAAGGAATTTTTTGAGGCTATTAACAAGAAATATAAGAAGTTCTTTGAGAATGAAATGAGTGAACTCTTGAGCATCATGCATTTTATCAGTTATGATAATATTAATGGGATTAGAGAACACATTGATAATATTATGACTTTCTATCATAAGTTTAAGGTGATTGATATGGAACTTGATGAGGACTAAATTGTATAGTTTATTATGAGTTCTCTTTTGTCTCAGTTTGACTCTATTAGGTTAAGTTACAATGCTCGAAAAGAGTAATAGACCATAGAGAAGATGACCATCATTCTTGCTAAGGAGGAGGATAACAAGAAGAAAGGAAGGGAAAATACTATGTCAATAGTTATAAAGTACGACCACAATGGTCAGAAAAGGAAGCCTCTACCAAAGAATACCAATAACAACAAGTCTTTCAAGAAATAGAATATGGGCAATAAAGGAAAGGGAAAGGAGTGGCTTTATCTTCTAATATTCCTAAGAGTAAGGGCTTCAAAGGGAAAATGCAATTACTGGAAGAAGTTTGGGCACAAGGAGTTCAAATTATAAGAAGCTTAATGATAGCCTATAAAAGAAAGATAATCTTTTAGTGATGACTCGCTTGGTATCTTATATTGTTAATATGCCTTTTGATACTTAGTGGTTAGATACTGGCACTACAATTAATATTTCCAATTCCTTACAAGAGATTACAAACAGAAAGAAGCCAAATAGTGTGGAATAACAAGTATATACGGGAGATAGTACAAAAACTAAAGTTGAGTTTTTTGGGGACAATCAGTTTGCTATATGACATTTTTAGAGTACACGAGTTTGCATTTATTTGCTTAATTAGGAGGAATTTAGTTTTTATATCTATTTTTGGAAACAATTGGTTATATTATTCTTTTTGAATATAGAAAAGTGACTGTGTATTCTAACTCCATTTTGATTGGTAATGGAACTTTGCATAATAATCTTTACATACTTAATTTGGTGAATGCGTCCCTTCTTACTTATTCTTATTCTTCTTTTAATATTGTTACTACTACAAATAGTTCAAGGTTGAATGCAAAATATTCTATTATATGGCACAAGTAATTGGGTTATTTTAAGAAAAAGAATGAAACTATTAATAAAGGATGAGGTTTTACAAAATCTTTTTCTCAAGCTTCAACACTTGCATTGACTGTATAAAAGAGAAGTTGAACCCGAAGTTAGAAATACTAAAGTTGGCAGGTGCACATAACTACTTATGTTAATCCATGCTAATATTTATGGGCCTTTTTCTCCTCTAAATATGGGTGGTTACAAGTACTTTATCACTTTCATTGATGACTTTTTCCATCATGATTTTGTTTAACCCATTCACGAGAAGTTTGATTCTTTGGGAGTCTCTAAGGCCTTTAAAGTTAAAGTGAATCTTTAGCTAGGGAAAAAGATCAAACTAATTCATTATGATAGACGTGATGATTATTATGAGAGATATGATGGTACATGATGTAACATTTGACCTTCTGTAAAGTATCTATCGGAGTGTGACATCAATGCTTAATACATAATATTTAACATATCTTAGCAAAATAGAGTTACAAAAATAAGAAATTACACAAGTTTTGATATGGTGCAATGTATGTTGGTGAATTCTTACTTCCTAGAGTTCCCAACAAGTGGTGATTTTAAAAATATAGCTTATAATTTGAATTAATATCTAGTAAGTATATTTTGAAGACTTCTTATAAGTTGTGGCCACAAAATAAGCCACTTTGCATCATTTACATATTTAGGATTATAAAACAAAATTGAGACCCTATAATCTACAACCTAAGAAATTTAATTTTCAGATTGTCAATGGCTACTTTTTTAGTTGATATGTAGGATTAAGGAGCTCTAGGTTCTACTATCCATCACATACTAGGAGAGTTA
Source organism: Erythroxylum acuminatum (assembly GCA_026284645.1). Classification (NCBI taxonomy): domain Eukaryota; kingdom Viridiplantae; phylum Streptophyta; class Magnoliopsida; order Malpighiales; family Erythroxylaceae; genus Erythroxylum; species Erythroxylum acuminatum. The sequence goes on along the minus strand of JANKOD010000193.1, from coordinate 32,754,616 downwards.
TTAATTTATATTGGACTATCTATTTTAATGATGGCACTAGTACAAGCCAAAGTCCAAGGAAAATTGTGTTTAGTAAACACTCAATCATGGTTCGTATGCCTATCACTTCTACTCCAATAGTTGGCCTTATAGTTAATTAGCATCCAGTAGCTATTCAAGATGAACTCATTAAGTAAGTAGCACAAAAGGCTCCATATGTCTTCCTAGAAGATATGCATTTAAAGAAATTAGAAATTATTTGCAAACTTAGTTGTCTCTGATGACCATAGTGTATACTTGCAAAAGTATGAGTATGATATTAGTAAGACCTCTGATTTAGTAACCTATAGTGAAGCCATCTCTAATCTTTAATCTAATCTTTGGATGGATATTATGACTGATAAAATGAACTCTATGTTACAAAATGAAGTGTGGAGCTTGGTAAAGTTACCAAAAGGTTATAGGCTTATTGGCTATAAATGGGTGTTTAAGATTAAGTGTGATACCAAAGGTTAAGTGAAGAGGTATAAAGCAAGGCTAATAATTAAAGGTTACAGAGAACGAGAAGATATTAACTAAAGTTTTTTTGTTACTTCTAAGGATTCTTTATAAATCAGTATGACAATTATGTCTCATTTTGACTTAGAACTTAATTAAATGGATGTAAGAATGGCTTCTTTAAATAAAGACTTAAGTGAAGATGATTACATGGTTCAACCTACCAATTTTGAGGTAGTTGAGGAAAAAAACATGGTTAGAAAGCTCCATAAGTCAATCGATAGGTTAAAATAAGCTTTAAAGTAATGGTATCTCAAATTTGATGAAATTGTCACTACTATTGACTTCAAGAAAAACATTGTTGATACATGTATATTCATCAAAGTCAGTGAAATCAAATACATATTTTTGGTATTATATGTTCATGATATCTTGTTTGCTATTAATGAAATTGATATATTAATTGAGATAAAAACAACTATTATTTTGCCAAACATTGTAATTTTTATGCATGCAAATTCTTTGTGATAAAGTCAATGGTATTCTTAGATTGTCTAAAATTGCATATATTCATCTTAGCTTGAAGAGGTTTAATATTCAATATTAGATAAAACCATTGGAAAGTGACTAAGGAAGTCATGTAATATCTTCAATATACCAAATATCTTATGCTAACATATTTATGTATTAACACACTTGAAGTGTTCGATTTCAATGATTTCAAGCTTGCAGGTTGTATGAATGATAAGAAATCAACTTCTAAATACATCTTTATCATGATAGAAGGAGATGTTTCATAGAAAACTGTTAGCACTTGCAACTTCTTCAACCATTGAGGTAAAGTGTACGAAATGTTATGAGTTTACTTGTCATGCAATATGGCTGCAAAACCTGGTTTTAGTATTGAGGGTTACGAGTTCCATTTGAGGTTATTAAAATTGTATTATAACAAGTCTACAACTCTATCTTTCTCTTGGAACACAAGGAGCACTTCTTAGCTCCAAGCATAATTTTCTCAAAAAAAGGGAATTGAATACCGAGGAATTGTTGTTCGATCATCTTGAAGCTTCGTCCTTTAGTTTTAATGACCGTTTTTGCGATAACCCTCTCAGGGCTTGATTGATCTATTAGCTAATAAAACACCGCTTCCTGAATTAGTGAACGTGTTGCATCGCTTACGACACAAAGCAAGATAGATTAATAGCTCCTTCAATTCAAGAAAATCAATTGCTATAATATTTAGGTGAGATAGATTATTGTTGTGAAAACAAAAGAATGGTGGGATAATACCATGTAATTTTTCTTGGAGAACGTTCATATACTTCATGAGTCATAATATATTGTTAGTTTTATTTGTAACACCCCATGTTAGGGGTTAGAAAATTTAGGAATTTACAGTACATCATATGCTTTGCATAATTGAGTATTCGCTAATATATGCATATGAATTTTGACTTATA
>JANKOD010000193.1:32713459-32725335 GCA_026284645.1 Erythroxylum acuminatum | reverse complement strand
GGACTTGATTGTAAAGTTTGAGAAACTTTATGATTAAATATGAGATATTTAATAAATAAGGATTAATATGAGATATTGAATCTTATATGGGCATAATTGTTATTTAATTAAAGTTTAATTGAAATTAAAATTTAATTTAATTAATTTATTAAAACATCCAAAGTTGATTATAAATAGGTTTAAGCTCTATGGAGCTATTACTTCTGGTTAACCCTTTTTGTAAGAGTTATAGAGTTCTCTCAACCTATTCTGTGGTTGCCGTTAGAGGCCGAACACTTGTGCGGTTACGGTGTTTGAGACGGATCAGTTTCAGGAACAGTTCGAGCGATACAACAAGACAAAGATTAAGCTTTAGAATAAGGTACGAATTAAGTTTTGGCTTTATTATGATTTGTGTTAATCATTTTATAGAATTAAATAAACATTGATTTTCAGGAAATCAAAAGTCACAGAAAAATTTTGTGATTATTTTGCTGTGGTCGAGATCGGGTTCCGACCCAATTTCCCAACACTACAATCATAGAGGTCTTACAAATATTGACCACTGATTTTACAAATATTGACCAAGATAAAACTGCCAACATATATAATAATTAACTTACACTTCATAATTAAGTTAGGCGGCTTTATAATTAGGTAACGAGTTACAATTTCATAACAAAATTATACATGAAATACACTATACTGACGTGCTTTTTGTAATTGATTATCTAAAGAGAGTTGAACAAAAAGGGATTAATATACTCTTACAAGGTTGTTGCTCGTAGTTAAGAAATCAAGTCAACCCACCACAACAACCCCTGAATAGGCACCCAATTTATAACAGTGCATATTATTTAATATTATCCTGCCCGTATAACAACCATTTCTTGACTTAAAGCAGTTATTTGTAATCTAATCAAAGCTATAAACTACTTTTCTGTTTGTTTACAATTATTTTTTTGGTGATGGAGTTACGTACCAAGTAAATTTTAAAATGAGTCAATAATATGTCAATCACGTACTTCAATTACTCCTGGAACTAACTCCTAACATTCAAGGAAATTTGTGGACTTAGGATACAAAACTCCCCATACTTGAACGTGTTAGAGAGACCCCAAGAACAGTTGGACGACCCTAAAGACATGTTAAACAATTTCTTAGATTAAATTGCTGCCTACTTAATCCCATTAGTCAAACTCAGATTTCTATTGTACTGATAAAACCCTCCTCAGGTATAGATTATTTATTCCAGATATGTACTGTTGGCAACTTGCATATTTCTTGGTTGCTAGTTTGGTGACTCCTGATTTCAACACATGGAAATCAGAGGTGACGATTGAACGCCTGCAGAATAATACCTACTAGTGGCGTGATCAGGTCGGAACAATGAGAAATTACAAAAAAGAATGATAAAGCGGCTGAATCTTCGAGGCTTTAACGAATCCACGGCTACTAAATTAAAGATACTATCTAGACTAGGAACGTAAACGACAATCGCAAGGTGTACAAGCTCGAGGATTTTCTCCCTGGAAGGTGAACAACCCAACGTTTCGTTTCTCTTTAGTTATCAGTAGTTCATATGAAAAACATCGAAGCCATCATACAAAAAGACTGAGGTTTCTGTTTTAGATTCAAAACTTGTCCATGGTACAGAGGACTGTCCTGAAGGTTGATATCTCATGCCTGAAATGCAAAAAGAAGGTTCTGAAAGCAATCTCTGCTGTTGAAGGTGAGTCCTCTTAACCTATATATCACATCCCCTGTCTCTGAAAAGGTGATTATGTTCTATAAATGTGTGGTTGTGGTTGGCAGGGGTGGACAAGATTGAGATTGATGAAGCTAAGGGGACAGTAACTGTGACAGGAAAGGCAGACCCGTATGAGATTATTGTCAGAACAAGAAAAGCAGGTAAGTATGCTGAGGTTGTGAGCGTTGGGCCACCGCCACCACCGCCGAAACCGGAGGGGCAAAAGAAGCCTGACGAAAAGAATCCAGAGGAAAAGAAGCCGGCAGGAGGTGAGAAAAAGGCCCAGCAGTCGCAAGAAAAAAATAAGACCGAAGTGCAGCCTTGGGTACATGACCCTCACACATGCCCACAGTGCCAGCGTATAGTGGTGGTTCCGATGAGCCGTTACGACGAGCCCAACCCATCTTGCACGATCATGTGACCGTTGTCAAGGTGGCTGATGAGCCACGGCCTCGAAACAAAAAGTAGGAAATTGAATGCTTCATTTTGTAGTTATTCAGGACAACGACATGTGAGAGTTCCCAGACGTCTGATATGAATTGTTGCCACTCTCCAGAACTCGATTATTAGACGCTTGTTTTCTACTTTTTTGTTTGGCAATTATTATTAGATCCTTTGCAGTGCAGTCTCGACTCAATTATCAAGAAGCTAAAAGAAAAAAGAAAATTACTATGAATAGTGTATGAAGCATGATCTTGGGTGGGCTACATTATTTCCTATGTAATGTTTACGATCAATTTCAACCAAAGAGTATAACGAAGTATGTTTATCTTGTTCTATTGTAATTTTTTGTTTCTAAAATAAAAATGAAGTTGTTTCTGTGTGTTGTGAAAACTGATTTCTGAAACTAAAAGAACCCTTTTTGTGTTTTCACTTCTGTTGTTCTGCACTCCTCCACTAATGAGGAACTTCATTTCTTCTGCTGTTCCATCCACCAATCTCTTCTTGTGGTTCTCTTTGTCTCTTTATCGCTCTACTAACTAGGTCTTCGTCTCTCTCTTTTTCACTATTCCTACAGACTGTACTTGTTTGTTTTGCTTGCTTAGGGAAAAGTAGTAATACAGGTTCAATTATTTTGTCTGCTGTTTATGATTTTTAGCAATTCTAGAATCTGACTTTCTGAGTTTTTGCCTCTAATTTCCTCTCTAATGGTCGGTCTCGCTTATGTTCCTCACCTTTTTTCTTTCTGTCATTTCTTCTGTTTTTATCTTGTTTGATGGTTAACAACTGGAGCATTCGTAAGTGGGGCTGAAATTATCAAGTACGGTCGGAAACAATCTAGGTTTCCAATTTTTCTCATTATCTCTTTTTTCAGCTAATAGCATTATTAGTCTTGGTCAAGCTGTTATCAGTGCCGGGCCCCACAATAAATAGGGGCCCCTAATCCCATATAGTAATACGATGACATTCAATTTAGAATAGGATTTGAAACCATTCTTTATGGAGTTGTGTGTGGTTTGGCTGGTTTATATAAAAGTAGGCATGTTATGTGTTTTGAAGTTTGCGACTGAATGGTTTTGACATTATGGTTGAAGAAAACTTCATGAATGGTTTCATGCGATACATCCATATGTGTACTTTTACTTCTTTTTTCCAACTAGAGAAGCCGTGGAAGATTAATGTGTCAGAAAAGAAAAAAATTAATTTCTTGGCTTAGCCTTAGCTTAGTGGGAGTACTACACGATAATGGCTTAGCTTAAAATTATTAAAATTAATAATAAATAATTTTAACGTTGGTGATTTTTAATGTTATAAGTTAACGTTAGGCAAGTTTATTTAACATTATAAGTTAACATCTTATACTTATAAATAGTCTTGAAATAATTAAGTGTACTTTTATCTTCTAATTTCTTTATTTTCTGCATTTAGAGTACTCCAACTCAAAAATTAGTAGCAAAAAATTTTATGATTCTGTCGTCTAAGTTCTGAGTATAATTTAAAGGTAAAGTTTCTGATTTTTAATATATTTTTTCTCTTTGTTTTTTATTTTTAATATTAGATATTAAATTTTGCTATTTTTCCTCTATCTAAGATATATTATCTAAGATATATTACCATTTATATATCTTTGTGATATATTGTGAAGCTGTTGGAGTTTGATTGTACCTGCATATTTCTTCCAGTTCCAAACATATAAAATTAAGTATATTATCAATTTATTAGGGCCCCTTTTTTTATTTCGCCCAGGGCCTATAAAACGATAGGAACGGCCCTGCATTGGGTACACTACTTTTAAATTAGAACTATTAGTGAGTGATTCACTTCTAAACTCATTTTAGATTGCTTTTTTGATGTGGCATGAATCTTCCTGAAGCTCATTACTTGATCAGGCTTAGGTGGTATAAAGCCCAATTAAGCTTAGGTCAAGCTCGATTATCTTCTTTATATTTGAAATTTAAAATTTAAAAATGATGTCATTTTTACTTGATATATTATGACTTCAAGCTAGTTCGAGACGGTCAGCTTGAGCCTGAGCTCAGTCCAAAGCCCAAATTTTTTTTTTAAAAAATCTAAGTTTGGTCCTAAACCTGATCAATCCGATTCAAACACATTGACTTCAAGTCAGGTCAGACAAAACTGAGGCACAAGTGTCATCCTTAATCAACATCAGCTCCTATTATTCTCATCTTGTTGAGTTAATGATAAAAGTACTCAAACTTATTACATTCAAGCCTTTTATGAATAAATTAGCTATATGGTCTTCTGTCTTAACATGCTTGAACTCAACTTCATTCTTACAAAACCTTTTCTTTGATAAAATGATAACAAATTATCATATGTCTAGTTCTCACATGAGAATTTGGATTTTCTGTTAAGTGTATTATCAACTTTTTGTCAAAATATAATGAAACTGCTTAATGTATTAATTGGAATATATCTTTCAACAATTGTATAAGCCTAATAATTTTTTGATTTGCTATTGTTATTGCCTCAGTTGTAGATAAAATATAGTTTGGTGTCTTTTAGTGCACCTAAAAGTTAGTATTGATTATAACATAAAAACATAACTTTTAGTTAAAAACGTCGAGTATTATGATCATCTGCATAGTCAACATCTTAATAACCAACTTGCAATCTCCATCTTTCTTACACATAATAGTATAGTAAAGCGTACTTTTCACATATCTCAAAACTCGTTGCCCTGCTTTTATATAAGACTTCTTTGGATTTTGTATGTACTAACTCGTTACGCCAATTATATAAGAAATATCAAGTTTTGTTAGAGTTAGGTAGATTAAAGTACCCACTAATTATTGATACATCACTGGATCTTCCAAGTCTCTCCCTTATGAGCACCCATTTTGATATTTGCCTTAATTGGAGTCGATAATTGGCTTGCAATCAAGCATTCCAAACTTCTTCAACATATATCTTAAATGCTTTTCCTAATGGAGAAAGATTATTTCTTGAGTACTATTAACATATAGACTAAAAAAGTGCTTGAGTTGTCCAAGTTCTTTTATCTGAAAGCAATCTAATATGTTCTCCTTTTTTAGAGAATTTCTTCTTTGTAATTTCACGTCATGATTAAATCATCATATAAACTAGCACAATAGATGGCTTCTCTCCATTATCTTTAACAAACAAATTAAAATTGGTAGGTGTTGTCAAATAACCATTATAAGTAAGAAATTCATAATCTTACTATACTAAACCCATATTCAAGATGATCTTGACTTTGAAATCCCATCGATTGATTCATGTAAAATTCTCAAACTAACTTATTTGTAGATACACATTCTTAATATCCATCTATCATAAGTTATAGTCTTTGCCAGTTATAAGTGTAAGTAAGATTCAACAGATCTAAGCTTTGCAATTGGACTAATTGTTTCATCATACTCTAGTCTATATTGTTGAGATAACTCTTGAGATACCATATAATTCTTTGGCTTTTCAATTGATCCATTTGTGTAACACTTTACCTCATAAACCCATTTTGCAAGAAATAAGATTAACATTTCTTGGATTTAGCATGAGCTCTTGAGTCTAAATTTGTTTTAATGCATCAATTTCCTTTTCCATAACTTTATAATACTTCCTCAAAGGTCTTTAGTACTTTTTCAACTACTTCTTCTACTATTGTTACATTAAGATATTTAGAATTTGACTTTTTGATTCTAGTCGATTTTTTCAGGTAGTCGAAGTTTCTGCTTTACTAGTTTCATCTTCCTCACTTGGTCATTGATGTACACCAACTTGCATAGGACTTTAAACTAAGTCTTTTTCAATATTATCGACAACAATTGCATCTTTACTTATATCTAAACTCAACTAAATTTAAGAAAAATGCAACACATCTTTAAAAACATCTAATTTTGACAATACTTTCTTGTCTAAACACTACCATGAAGAAGCTTTAATGAATACCACACTATGGGATGTGTAGCGATTTCAAGTTATAGGATCATAATAACTCAACCTGTTTTTTAATTACCATATCCTATAAAAATACGCCTAATAGCCTTTTCATCCATCTTGCTATGTAATTGATCAAGTATTTGAAAACTTAAAAATAAATAGTTGTAGGTTTTATGTTCTATAATTTTGCAAAGGGTGAAAAGAAAACTTAACCTTTATTAAGGAAGTCGATTGTTCATAAAAACTATAATCTTTAATGCTTTTACTAAAAACCTTCTAGGTTTATTCTTCTTGTGAAGCATAGTTTGACAAATTTTCATAAGATATCTATTCTTTCTTTCAATTACATCATTATATTGTGGTGTTTAAAAACTTAGAAATTGGTGATTTATTTGATAATGTTAAAGGTACCTAGACAACTCGTCTGAGCTATAATATCCTTCTTTATTGGTACGCTAGCAGTGGATTCTTCTATAAACTTTTGCTTTAATTATCTATTTGAAATGTTCAAACTTTAAGAGTATGTCAAATTTTAGCTTCAAAATGTAACCATACATACCTAGAAAGATGGTCAATAAAAAGTCACCATTTACTTCATCCCACAAATTGATGACTACTTGACAACTCTAAACACATTAAAATGTAGTAGCTATAATGGTTTCCTTGCTTAAGACTTTGACTCTTCATACGGTGAATAATGGGCCTTTTCATACTGATAATATGGACATATTATGCTAGTTATGACTTTAAATTGGAAATTTCCCTTTAATATTGACCTTTTCATTATCATATGTAGTTTATAATAGTTGATGTGACTTAATTGCATATGTCATAAATATGTTGTCAAATTCTTTCAACACTTGTGTATATATTCAATCTCTACTACCATTATATAGACTAACTATATTCTTTTTCCCTTTATTGTTGACTTTTTTAAAATTTTACGGTTGTCATGTATCATTAAATATTGAATGTTAAATAAAATAAAATGACTTAAAGATGTTAGTTGTGACACTAAAATCATGTTTTCTTTTATACATGGGTTATGGTAGACATTTTGACAATATACTTTTAAGTTGTTTGTTGTAATCATTACATAGCTTCCCTTATATTTCGACAAATTTGTAGCTTTTATTTGCCATCTGTCATATGGTTTGAGTAGCCGAGTTAACGTTCCAATCATTCTCATAATCAATTTGCTTTGATGATGTTATAGTTAAAGCTAACTCCTCTTCTTCTGCAACAAATAATGCCTCTGCATCACATTCTTTTTCACTTTTGGAAGTAACAACATTACTTTCAATAAACTTCTTTTTTGACTGATAATATTTTTCCATGTGACCCTTCTTTTTATAGTTGTATTACTTCCCTTTAAACTTCTTATTGTTGCCATAGTACTTCTATGCTCCCCATATACGAACACTCTCGTCATCCTTGATGACTCATTGCCTTATCTTCATTTATTTCCTGTCTACTAATGACATATTTCTTGAAATTTCACCTACTTCTAGTAGTATAGAGTGCTTCCTCTTTACTCTTTAGTGAAATTCCTCCCATTTTCTCAACCAAAGCTTATTGATCATTAAGCAAATTCTTGGACTTAATAAGTAATGATCGATTTTTTCATCATTGTATTGTAGCAATAAAGCCTTTATATTATTTTCTTTATCTAGATTTTCCTAATTGGAGCTTTTGAATCAATTTAAAAAATCTCTCAACATAAGGATTTCACTTTGTGGAAGTATTGAATAACCATCATGTCGTTTTGTGCTACCAATAATAGTTCACTCTCTAAAAATTAGATCCTCATAGATAATTCTTCTTTGGGAACAACTTAGTGAACATATCCAAAGTTTTTTTAGGGGTTTTGGAATCTTAGATGTGCTCTAGCACATTTTCTTCGATTGTCGTATTTAAAGTGAATATTAATCTATCCACTTTAGCCTTCCATTTTTGTAGCATACCATTTGCATCTTCTACTTTTGATTGTATAACTTAACTTTTGTTAATAAGCTCCCACAAGTCTTGGTCTTATATTTATAACATCACACATACAAACTAAGAATTGTAATTTTAATTTTTGAATTTTTTTATTTTGCCAACTACTTGAAAATCACCCATCTTGCCAAAAGAAAGCTCTCAAGAAATTGGTATAGGACTCTCGTGATCAACTTGCTCTGATACTATAATGTTAAACATGACAACATATAAAACTTTATATGATATGTTTAGAAGGTAGAAAGTGCACTTAGTATGCTCTCAAAATAAATGCATGAAAAATGAAAGAGAAGACAATATAAAGAGAAATATACACAAACTCTCAAACTTAAATAGGTATCCTTTGACTAAAATGTTTTTATTCAATGGAATGAAGTAGCCTTAATAGACCAATTCTCACAAACCCATGACTTTAGTAATTATTGTTACTAACAAGACTCAACTAACCATTGAAGAACAAGAAAAAGACATTTATATCGAATAAAATCAAAGTTAAAAAATAGCAAATGAAGAGAACTAATTTCACTAATTTTAGATTCGATGATCATTAGGCCCACTAACGTTTATCTTATTAATAAACAAAAAACCTTTACAAACAACTATAATATGATTGAATGAGACTTCCACAATTGGTATTACATTTCAACAAAATGCTCATGCAATGATCACTTCATAAGAAGTCCTTTAATAGATAAAAGAATTTCAAGTAGCTAAAGTATAGCACCTTATATGTTATGCTTTTATGAAAGATTTTTGCATTATCTTATGTTATTATTTTTCAAAAATATATACCTCCATTTAAGGACCTGCAAGCGAAAGAAAAATTATATAATGTGCTTATAATTGTAGGTAGAAATGTTAGGTCATTAAAAGAAAACATGCTGTCCAAAATTGGCCCCAGGGACGGAGCTACAGTGGGGGCACTTGCCCCCAGTGGCTCCAAAAAATTTTACCTAAAAAAAATATTATTTTAAATTTTTATCTCATTAAAAAATTAAAAATTTTCTCTCAATAAAATTTTGCCCCCACTAAATTTTTTTTTGCCTTTAGTGAAATTTTACCCCCATTCAAAAAAATTTATGGATCCGTCCCTGGTTGGCCCATATAGATTTATCTCCCTTAAAACTAATTCTTGTCCTATCATGATCACATATGGAATTACCTTTACTTATCTTATTAAAAGGATAATAATTATTCAAGGATAGGGTAAGTAAGAAATTAGTTCATTCTTGATTACGTTATTATGAAGCTAGTTTTGTCCATAAAAAGATAGGTAACATATATATGTGATACATCACTAATTTTTAGGTTTCATCTATCAAAATAAGAAAATAATTTTTTATCCTCACAAATTAATATATGTTATATTCTAAAAGTTAAGATTAATATTAGACAGTAACATTTATATTTTTAAAATATAAAATTACAAAATTCTTATTTATTTTATTTTATTAAAACATAATTATACTAATATTAGCAATTAAATTTTTTATTAAAAATAAAAATAAAACCAAACTGTTCCTAGATGATATTAGGAAATAAAACCAAAATAAAAATATAATTATACTAATATTAGCAAATTGTCTTTTATAAAACAATTTGCTAGATGATATTAGGTTAAATTTGTAAGAGGTTTCAATAACCAAATCAACTTTGAGTATAACGGTCGACAATACGACTTTGTTTCGGATATAATATATCATATAGTTAATAGTCGAATCTATTATCCTTAAGTTAGCACTTATTAATCTTGCACAACAGGTATTCAGTAGATTTAATTTACCAAAGAAGTTGGTAGAACTGATATATTAGGCCCCTTTCCTTTCAATATCCTCGTGATTCCAATAGCCTTCTTTGTGCTTTCTTGTTTACAATTAAAAATAATAATTGAAAAGGTAAATCAATTTAATTATAAAAATTTAAATTGATTATTTTTTTAATTCAGTTTATATTAATGATTTTTTTTATAAAATTTGACTGATTTATTAATTAATTGACTTATTTGTGTAAACTAGTTAATTTTTATTTAACAATTTTTAATTAAACTTTATTAGCTTCTTCAATAAATAAAAATAGGTTATGATTAATTATGTAAAGTGCGCAGTCATTATTTTCATTCTATTTTCTCTGCTAGAACTAAGACAATATCCCTTTTCCTTTTTAAAGTTTGATTTAATTGATGATCTAATAACAAAATTTTGATTAATTCCTAATATTGATTGATATTTTGATCACAGGATTCTGCAATAGATCATTTCATTAGTCTGGAGAATCAAAATTTAAGCCTTCACGTCCTCTATAAGTTATTTTTGAAGATCATATAACCACATGTTTTCCCTCTTCCAAATTCTTTCTTTGCATTTTGATGACTCTTATTGATCCTGTCACCGTAATGGAGGGATCCACGAGTTGGCTTTCTTTCGGCCTGGGTGATGTAAATTTCGGGCAAAAGAACAGAAAAGCACTGGGTCAAAATAACACTTTTGACTGGCGATCGTGCCTGGAAAAGAAAAGAGAGAATTTCTTTTCTTCCACTCCCCGAGTGCTTACCGTATCCAATAACATTTCTATTCTTTCGAGAAGAAAAGAACGACTATTAACAGGAATCGCTCAAAAGAATTATAAAGAAAGGGGGAACGACTATTAAGGAAAATGAAACAATTATAGATTAAGATTAGTGCTAGAACCTAAGTTCTAAATAGTAGAATTATGCAGGCACTAATGTTCAACACTCAAAATAACGAAACAAGGCAAAAATTTGCGAGAGGGCAAAAAAACGAGTCATTATCCATTATTAGCATGTATTGGTGTACATTGACGGAAATCTTTGACGAGATGTAAGATTTAGATATAAAACTAAAAATTAGCTTGAGATAAACCTTGGGTTGAAGATTAGCTGGATCACATATATGATGGAGATATATGTGAAAGTGTAAGAGTTCGCTGTAGATAAAGAGAGTAGCTAAATAAGGACTGGCTTTATTTTTCTCACTTCAAGTCTTTACATCCGTTAGTTTATACTTATATACAGTCAACCAGAAAATAGAAGATTAAGGTTAACTTTTCTATACAAAATAACCTCCCTTCGCCTAAAATAAACATTGCACATAACTATACAAAACACAGAAAAGTTATACAGAAATTTAAAACGACAATATATAGATCATAACAGAAAGCTCAAGAACTTAATGTGTGCTCAAATAAGTAGATCATGACTAATGGACTTGACATGAGTAAGCATTAGATCATATTAGTGTGTTATGAAAAGTTTTGAGCTTGGATGACTCATTGGATAGAGATCAAGGATAGATCTTGAATGATGTGACAATAGTAGATATACATCAGTTCGAAGTTAAATAGGAGGATCAAATTCTTCATAAATATAAATGTATATTAGTATCTTATCTTTTTAGTTATGATGCAACTAAATCTTATCATATAAAGACCTAATTAGTTAGTGTAATATAATTTATAAAGATAGAAGTGATATAGTTAGTTTAGTTTAATTAGGATTTCGAATTGTAAAGCCAAAAAGTGACTATAAATAACTTATTTGAGCTGTTTTCTATAATTATTTAATACTTTCGTGGTAATCTAGTTAAACAATTCGAAGGTCGTGAAGCATTTAAGAATTAGGTTTTGTTAATAAACGAAATAAAATTTTCATGCAAAGAAATAGACGTGGCCTTGGTGTCTAAGAAAACATTTGCAACAATTGGCATACAAAACTAATATGCACATTTAATATTACACTTACCAATTAAGTGAAGACAAAAATTAGCATTTA
>JANKOD010000193.1:32682028-32712720 GCA_026284645.1 Erythroxylum acuminatum | reverse complement strand
TCTTCTTCTTCGCAGCATTGGCATCTGTGGGAGATGCCTGCCCCGGGTCTTCGACCCCTTCTCCAGAATGATGCTTTATCGGTGGCGTTCTTGCGGCCTTAGGCCTCCTTGTTTTGTGTATCTTCTTCACCAAAAAAAATTAACCAAGGAATGCCAAGTGCCAACTTAAGGATAGGGATTATCGACGACGACCTTCGTTGGCTAATATGAATTAAGTAATGCTGATTAAATTAATGAAAACCATATCCATGTGTGTACATATGTAGAGATAACGAAAAGACATATATAAAAACGCATTAAGAAGGGATCGTGCAATAATATTGGAGACCCAAGTTATTATGTTTACTAATTCAATTTAATAGATTGTCGTTTTAAAAATGCTCTCTTAAAAATGCTTGAAAAATATTTTTAAAACTCCTTAAAATTATATTAATTAACACTTAAATATAGGTGATATTTGGTAATTTCTAAAGATAAAAAATGGAAATGAGTTGAACACTTAAAACTATAGGAATATCATTTCAAATCCAATAACTTAAAGGTCAGGTACAGTCTACAGAATGTATATATGTTGAATTAATAATAATAAAAGAAAATATGGATTGATTTTAGATGCATGCTTGGAGATTGTGAGGAAGATGGAGTTGGTGAATCATATTTCTGTCACATTTTTTTTAAAATATTTTATTTTATATGTATATTTATATATATAATGATGTTATTTTAAAATAAAAATAAGATTGAAATAGAATATTTGAGAAAGAAAATCTGATATCGAAAATTTGTGTTAGCGGTTAGAATATTGATTATTTGGATAAATTCTACCCAAAAGAAAAAGAAAACATGTTTAAAGGCATAAATGTTTATATATAATTCCAATGCAGAGCAGCGCAAAAGCATATTATATTATGTTCCCACGTACGATGATTCCAAGTAAATAATTCTAAACGTCAGAACTCAGAGGCCTTTGCCTTGCTTTCAATTAAACTATAAAAAAAAAAAGAGAGAAGGAAAAAAGGTGATCATAAACTGTATCGCTTTAAGTATGTTGGATTGCCATCCATAGAAATTCTCGGTTTGTGGTATCATATTCAAAATATTTTATTCATTACTTTGGAAATTCCGTTCACACACATTATTGTTAGTTTTTGTCTCTACATTCAATCAATCGGTGATAATGAACATAATTGTGATATTAAACTTGTTGAATAATAAGTTCATTCAACTATCCCGATTACGAGAGTTTCAAATAGAATAATACTTATATATCTGCGAGTCTTCCCACTATAATACTTATATAATTTATTCTTATATTTTGAGATTATTAAAGTATCTCACGTAGGAGTTATTATATTTTGATACTACTTATAACTTATCATATTTAGGGTAGCTCAATCAGTAGTATTTGAATATTGTATGACCTATATGGAGATTATTGAGTAAGTCAATAAAAGATTCGTTACTCTAAAGTAATTAAAAAGAATGTTTTATTTTTATTGATTAGTAGTGATTTAAGAATTCTATATTAACAGATGTCAATTATCAATTAATTACTAATTAGCAATAATGAATATGATTGGATTTGAAAAAGTACACATTATATCCATACTCTATCAATTGGAACATTAAATGTTGAAAAGATTAAATTACACATTATGGATAGGTTAAGTCAGACTATTTTGGCATCCTTAATATTTAAGTGGTCATGACATGTTACTAGATGTCAATATTAATTTATGATTGTAAGTTATTTAATTAGAGAATTAAAGATAAATTAAAAATAGTTTTAATTTATACAATTTAATTATGAATTATAATTATAATTTATGATAATTGTCAACAGATTAGGAACCTAATGAACCACATATAAAGCGCAATTAAAAAGAGAAATTAATTTCAATTAAGTTAAACTTACTGGTGAAGTTTGAGAAATTTCAAGAATCAAATATGAGAAATTTAGTTTTATTAAAATTAATTAAATTCTAATTAGAGTTCGACTTTAATTATAATTGGATATTTAATTTTAATAAAAAATAAAACCCTAAAGCTTTTATATATATAAGAAATTAGCCTAAAGAGTAAGCATTTATGTTCATTTTCTCTCAAAGAGTTGAGTTTCTTTTTAATGCTATGTGGATACTGTTAGAAACTGAATGTGTGAACAACTCGTGATTAACACCTTGAAAAGGTTTCAAAAATGTTTAAACAAGAACTTTGAGTCAAGTGCGATTCTTTTATTTTATAATTCATGTTTTCAAGTTATTCGATTATTATGGTTTGATCAAAAATTGTAAAATTTTATTTTTTTGTTGCACTTGTGATTTGATCACGATTGGTTTTCCAACAGTAGTATCAGAGCCTCCATTAATTGTTTAACTTGATTAAATTGCTTAATTATTATTGATTTGATAATTTTAAAGCTTAAAATTTTAATTAATTGATGAATCTACCTATTATACATTACGGTTTTTTATTCTATTTATGAAACAATGCCCGCCTCACTGTTTATTATTTTCTAAAATTCTTTGCTTTGGGAATGGTTTTTTTGATATTTCTGAAAACATAATGTCTCCCTCTTATTTCTAGAAATTGGATTACCTTGTATAGTTGTTTAAAAATATGGTGTTTGCAATAATTGTTGTTTATGGAAAAAAAAAATATTTTGCATGCCCATAGTCTTATGTACGAATCAATTCTGGCTTAATGAGATTGAATGAGTTTCTGGCTTGTGGGTTTGTTGTTTTTAAATGGAAAAAACGAAAGGAGACATATGTGTTTCCTGGGGTAGATTTTCACCAGCGACAAGTGGTGAGGGGTGATAACTCGCCTATAATAGAAGAAACATGGAGGCAGAGGAACCCCAATAGACGAGGTAGGACAAGATCTATCGAAAAACCTAGGCTGCAACGACACGAAACTAAGAAGCTGAGGCGACAACAAATCAAGAGGGAGATGATGACGTAAAAAATACAAAACCATAGTATGAAAAAATGATGGGGCGTATGTAAGACATGTACGTCACATGTCTTACATACAGCATCTGGAAGCAAACGCTATTGGTGCGTGTAACACAGTCAACGATAAACATTGACTGAGGCGCGTGTACCATAGAAAATGATATGGTGTGTACAGTCCCCACACCTTTTTAATTTTTTTATATGTTTATAAGCCAAGATGCCGGATGAATGAAGATTGAATAGGTTGATCCCCTTATACACGCAAACTTCTCTTTATACTTTTCTCGCTTAACTTCTTTTACCATGAGTTAGTCTAATCTTATTGTTATGGAGTTGATATACAATCCAGAGGCTAATTACAACATAAATAGCTACACCTTATACTTCTCCTCATTATTAGATATTTTACATTAATGTGAAACTATATATTGTATTATTATTCCAAATATATTCCTACATACTAACCCCATCTCATATGGCCTTATTTATGTACATTTTGCATGCCAATTTTTCGTTCTCAATGGTTTCATCTTTTTTTTAAATGGTGTTAATATTTTAAGTGCAAAATTTACCATGACTTGGAATTTTAAATAATTTTTTGGTATTTGCCTAACATCAAACTCTTCAAGATTAATTGACCATTTTGCAAGTCTTTCTGTTGCATTTGTTTTGTGAAGTACTTACCTTATTAGGGTTAATAAGCTACTTTCTCATATTTTAGATACATCAACTTTAGGATTTATAGTTTCTTTCTTACATAATATATAAGCTTTTAATTGTTTCCTTTCTCCCTAATCAAAACGGAGTTGAGGGAAGTATCCAAAATGGCTATGTAGATGTATAATAATTTTCCTATCTTAGGTTTAAAACAATAATCGACTTATTAGATAACTAACACTCTTCAGTCCACTAATTTTCATTTGGTTTTTTAATGTTTCCGTGAACAATATAACCTTATATTTGTTATAAATTAACTTTGATTCTCCTATGGGTGTTTATGAATTTGAGGAATCCACCTACGTATGCCCTTACCCCTAATGTTATAATAGTTGCTTAATTAGTACAACGGGAATTTCTTCCAATTAAAATGTTATACATAGAAAGTCTTCGTATAACTTAAAAATATATCACATTTTATCTATCTCAATCATATTCCTAATCTTATAGGCACATATATCTTTCTTTTCATGTTGATTTGGTCCCTTTAAAACTGAGTAGAAGTGATAGTTAAAAGTTTTAATATATTCATTAAGACACTCATCTATTTGAAGCTATCATATAAACAAAATATATATAACACTATATGTATTACCTAATAATCTTTCAAACAATTAGTTGTTTATCAAAATAATTACTAACATGGTGTCTTTATGAGCATGAATCATAAACTTACTACCAATTTTGTAAAAGGTGATTTCAGATATCTTTGCTTGGTTTAAGGTGCACATAAAAAATTGACCCCAGTTGTTCCTTGATCTTTTCTTTCTCAACTTTACTTGATTTACCTGTAACTTCATCTTATTAGCCTCTTTAATTTAAGTGGGTACCCTTTTCCTATTCTCATTGTTATTATGTATCGTGCTACTCAAATTTCACTTAAAATTTTTAAAATCTAAATATTTTATGCTTTATCTATACCTTTGTGAAACTTTTGACTCATATTGTATTAAAAAGTATTAAAACATTTACAAAAGTTACTATTGTCAACCCTGCAAAGTTAAAGTGATTTAAGCAATTCCATAGTATTTTCTCTTGCATTTAATTTGGATATATTAAATAGGTAGAGTCTCTTCAGCTACATATATTACAAACAAAATATGATAAGAAATTAATAGTTAATTATTAGAAAATGATAATTTATGTTAGAGGTGACATTTGGGACTATAAGTGAGCTACACTCGTTAAATTAGAGAATAATATGCATTTGATGGCATTAGACACATCATATAGATCTATCAGTTTCCTATTTATGTGAACATGATCAGCCAAATCGTCCTAATTTTTTAGGGTTAACATTTTAAACTTTCTTTGAAATCATGGAACCATCATTGTTATGTACCAATTAGGACCAATGTGAATTTTTAGAATATGCATCATATGTTCCTTTCATAAAATTAGGACCAATGAGAATTTTGACCATATGTCAAATACTAGTATGGTGGCCTTAATGATTATGAGCTTGTGTTATGCCATTATAATTGAATTTAGATTTATAATAAGTGTGAGCATATTGTATAATCTGTTGTTATAGATGAGGTCCATATTATGATTGTTGCATGCCTTTTTATGTCTTTATATGTGAACTATTGTTACTTTTGCCATTAATTTTATGTTGTTCATATGTAGAATATGAAAAATACATGAATACATGAATTGTCTTTTTTGCAGGTTGTATTCTATGTTGAAGAACGTTTAGAATTGTCCAACGTCATTTGTCTTCTTTGTAGTTTGCAATTGTCTGTCTATCAAGGTAAGTCGTTCAACTAAGTAATGTCTACAATGTGACCGATTTTGTGTTGTTCTTTGCAATTTTACCTTTAACAATGATTGATGAGTTTTTAGGTTGCGATTTAAAAGTCTAAGTATTTATGTTTAGGCATTGTTTAAATTGAAACATTTGGAAATGAACTTCCATGTGATTAATTCAAACATAAGAAATTCACGTAATTGACATGACAATATAGATGTAATAAACTCCTAGGATGGTATATAGGCTGAAAACCCATGATGTAACTCCCATGAGGCTTATCGATGAAAAATTTCATGAGCTTAGGATTGACAGCGAGAACTTGCTTTCTTGATTTATCTGGTTTAACAATGCCACCTACCATAGTGCTTGTTTAAATTGAAACATTTGGAAATGAACTTCAATGTGATTAATTCAAACTTAGTATAAACATAAGAAATTTACGTAATTGACATGACAATTCTTTGCATAATAAAACCTTAGGATGATATATAGGCTAGAAACCTATTATGCTACTCCCATGAGGCTTATCGGTGAAAAATTTGACAAGCCTTGGAGTGACAGCGAGAACTTGCTTTCTCAATTCATCTGGTCTAACAATATCACGTACCATAGTGCTTGTTTAAATTGAAACATTTGGAAATGGACGTCAATGTGATTAATTCAAACTTAGTATCTTAAACTTCAATGTGATTGCTCGATCTAATGTTGGAATTAATATATGTAGGTGCTTTTTTTTACTTCTTAATGTCACTTCTTATAGGATATTGGTTGGAAAATTGTTTTATTTGACTGATACTCGCATATGTTGTCCACCAATTAAGTCTTATCTTCTTAAATGGTTTATTCTATGAAGTTATAAGGTTCTTATGACTTAGAATATGGTGATTGTCCAATGACTAAAGTAATATGGTGATTGTCCAATGACTAAAGTGGAATTGGTTGTGGTTGAGTTATCTAAAAGTGAAATCATATGATAGGATAGGTTGGTTTCGATTTAGAGGAGAAATGGTCAGAGACCTATAAAAACTTAGGGATTTTATGGATATATACTACAGTAATGATTATCATATCTTATTACAACCACTTGTTTAAATAATAGTTTTGTAGAAATTAGTAATGTTGATAGATCTTGGATGTATAGATGATTAACACCCAAATGTTTCATTAATCCTGAGTTTATTGAGGGAGTTAAAGCTTTTATTCACTATGCATGTTCTTAACCTACATATATGGATGGTCCAAAGATCAAATGTCTATGTAGAAAGTGCAAACATATTCATTTTCTTCCTATTGATGAAATGAATCTCCATTTATTAAGAGAAGGGTTTGTTCCAAATTATTTTAAGTAGACACGACATAGGCAGCCATTAATTTGTAGCACCTCAAGGGGTAACAAAGTAAACTCGTCAATAAATATGGATGGATTTGAAGGGGCGACTGGAATTATGACAAGTTATGTGGGTGCAACTGAAAATCCTTACACCCTAATAGTTTATGATGCATTTGGTTATACCTTTTCAGGCAATATGGAAAATGTTGAAGAAAAACCAAATCTAGATGCAAACAAGTTTTTTTGACTTAGTAAAATCAGTTGACTAAGAATTATAGTCAAATTGTGAGACCATGACTCAATTA
This sequence comes from Erythroxylum acuminatum, assembly GCA_026284645.1. NCBI lineage: Eukaryota > Viridiplantae > Streptophyta > Magnoliopsida > Malpighiales > Erythroxylaceae > Erythroxylum > Erythroxylum acuminatum. The sequence goes on along the minus strand of JANKOD010000193.1, from coordinate 32,705,658 downwards.
TCTTCAATTGCTTAAATTTTAAACAAAAAGTCTAAAGGGCATATTTTTGATCAAAGTTTGGATAAAATTCTTGCTTGGTATAATGAATCATTGCCTCCTGATCATGCAATGGTTGATAATTTCTATAATATGAAGAAACTTATTAAGGGTCTTGGTTTGTCAGTTGAAAAAATTGATTATTGCAAGTTGGGATATATGATGTTTTAGGGAGATGATATGGAATTACAAGGGTACAAATTTTGTGGTCAATCTAGGTTCAAACCTACAAAACATTTTATGAAACATAAATTAATACCTTGGAAGCAGATGTATTGTTTCCCGCTAACTCCGAGACTTCAAAGATTATATGCCTATGATATTACTGCATCTCACATGAGATGATATAATGAACATGAATAGGAAGATGAAATAATGATCCATCCATCGAATGCATTTTCATGGAAACATTTCAATAACACCCACTCTGATTTTGTAGCTGAAAGTCGAAATGTTAGGTTGGGATTGTCGACAGATGGATTTCAACCTTTTAGTCAATCCTGTCAATAATATTCATCATGATCAATCATAATTACTCCTTATAATTTGCCTCCATAGATGTGTATAAATGAGGCATATATGTTCTTAACAGTGATTGTGTCAGGCCTTATGAATCCAAAATATAAAATTGATGTATTCTTATAACCATTGATATCTGAATTGCATCATCTTTGGAAATTTGGTGTGGAGACATATATGATGCGTCTCTGAAACATAATTTTTTGTTGAAAGCAACTTTGACGTGGACTATTAGTGATTTCCCTACGTATGTTATGTTGTCTGGATGGTAAACAACAAGGAAATTGGGTCGTTCTTACTATAACAATGATTCTGATGCATTTTTTCTTCCTCATGGAGCCAAAACATCTTGGTTTGACAACTAGAAGAAATTTCTTCCTCCAGATCATTCATTTATATGCAATAAACAAAAATTCATTAAGAATAGTATGGTATACACACCTCCTCCCCCTCACAAAGTTGGTGAAGTGATATTGCACGAGATTGATGAATTAGGGTTATTGAAAGTTACAGAACTTGACGCTGAAGAAGTTAATAGAAGCATTAGTAAAAAATTTGGTTAGAAAAAATGAAGTATCTTTTGGGATTTGTCATATTGGAAAACTAATTTGATATGTCATAATCTAGATGTGATGCATATTAAAAAATATTTTTGACAATTTGTTCAACACCATAATGAACATTGAAAGGAAGACAAAGACAACACAAAATCACGAGATGATTTAAAACTTTTTTGTAGAAGGAATGAGTTAGATAAAGATCTTCACAATGGTAAATATCGAAAAGCATATTACAATTTGGACAAAAAGCAAAAGGAAATTTTTGTGAGTCGTTGAAATGTTTAAAATTTCCTGATGGTTATGTTTCGAACTTAGCAAGGTGTGTATTTATGTAAAGGCTAATTCCAATTGTATTTCGAGACTTGCTACCGAATAAGGTTTGGGAAGCTATAATAAAGTTAAGTTTGTTTTTCAAGAGTTTAATATCATCTGAAATAAAGTTGGCTGAAGTGCAAAAACTAAAAAGCAAAATTCTAGTTTTCTTGTGCAAATTAGAAGGGATTTTTCCTCTAAGCTTCTTTGACTGTATGAATCATCTACCTATACCTTTACATATAAGGCTAAACTTTCTAGTCTAGTTTAATATCAATGGATGTATCCGTTTGAGAAGTAATTATAGTTAATATTTAAATAAAACTTATAGCATGTTTAATAATAGAATTGTAATAACCCTATTTGCAATGTAGGGTTTTGTATCATTTGAAGAAAAATATGAAAAACAAGGCTAGAGTTGAAGGTTGGATATGTAATGATTATTTAGTGGAGGAACCAAGTACATTTTGTTCACATTATTTTGAGCCGCATGTGCACACAAGACAAAGAAAAGTTTCTAGTAATGACGATGGGGGAGAAACAGGTGATGTTGATGGTAACTTATCTATTTTCATATATCTAGGATGAATATATGGACGTTCAATAAGAAGAATGTTAATACAAAAAGATATAGAGGTTACTCATGGTTACATTTTATTAAATTGTGATGAGGTTCAACCTTTTGTGCAGTATTTTAAGTTGATTTTGAAATTATTTATTTGAGTTTTCGAAGTTAGTGTTGTTCATAACTAAAATAGATAATAATGCTTTTAGATTATACGAGGAATCATTACACGAGCTAATACCCGAAACAACATAGGATAATATAAAAAAAAGTTTAAAGACACTTTCCTCAATGGTTCGAGAAATATGTATGTTTTCACTTGCAATAATTGAAATGGTTGAATTATCAGACCAAAGTGTTTAAATGACATTATATTATATGATATGTTTTTTATATGCCTCAGAAAACCCAATACAAAACAAGTTCATATGTGATCTTACTAAAAGACCTTTGTGAACTGTTAAATCGTATCCGATGTATTTTGTTAATGGATAAAAATTTTATACAAAATATCTTGGTCATAACATGGCAACAGTAAATAGTGGGGTTTGCATACAGGGAGAATTGATTAATTACTATAGTAAAATTATTGAGATAGTTGAAATTAAGTCTCCAGCATTGCCAATAAAATGAAGTATGATATTTAAGTGCGATTGGTTTAATCCAACTCTTAATGTTAGAACAAAAGTGTACAGCCGATACAATCTAGTTGAAATCAACATGCGAAGAAGATTTACACAATTTGAGTCTTTCGTGTTAGTGATGCAAGCGATCCAGGTGTATTATGTCCCTTTTTCTAACTTACGATGAGATAAGTCAAATTGGTTGGTCGTTTACAAAGTAAAATCTAGAAGTGTCTTTCAATTACATGGAAAAGCAGAAAATAAAAGAATCAAAAGTGGAGCGTTTCAGGAAAATATTCATGAAATAAATGCATGTGTAATATATGATGAGAATGAACCTTTGAAGATCCAAATAATGAATATATTGAAATTTCAACTGGAGAGGCTGAGGAGGGAGAAAGATCTAAAGAGGAACCTGAGTTTGATTTTAATTCTTCAGATCTTGGAGATGATGATGATTTTGATTTACAATTCAGTGATGATAGTGATTAATTTTTGTTTGTAATAAAATATTATATGATTAAATCTATTATTGCATCAACAATATATTGTTATATATTTAATTTATATTGTTCTTTTATTAGAATATTTAATAAAATACATATTTCAGGTTTAAAATATGCCATAAAAGAGAAAACATGATATGATGCGACCAAAGTTTAGGTTACCATGATTTCCAAGTGAAGGATCACATTCTGCAGATGCTACAAAATCAGGTGTTGTACGTCCAACTACTGTACATCCAAATGAGACATTACCTTCTTGACCTACAGCCCATGTACTGTCACCTTTTGTATTTGCTACTACACCATCCACCAGCCCTACACCATCCACCATCCTTATACCGACATAGATATCAGGGGTAAACGTTGTGGATGCTGGAGACGACCTCCAGCTTGGAGCTAAGGGAGTTGATGGAAAAACTTACATCACAATTGTCAACAATCTGTAAGTGACATTCTAAAAATTTTGTAATACATGATAACATCATAGATTCATACTGAAGTTATAAGTTAGACAATTTGAAATAATCTAAAATAGTGTATATATTGGGTTGGTTCCATCTGGAACATGCTCCATAACTATCTCATCCAAGTTTAAGGAGAAAATAAATCTTGAGGGTTATACATGGAATAATATCTCTTAAGCGACAAAGGATTTTTATTATTTCGAGTTTGAGGTACAAAAAATATAATCTTTTGTATTTTTATTTGATCTAATTTTATACATTAATTAGATAAATATTGTGGTGTATATGTACTTATAATATGTTTTTCTTATTTTTGAGAAATAAATTTTTTAGGATTCAAAATTTGTTGCTGTAATTTATAATCTATAGGAGAGACGAGCTCGTACATGTTATAGAGACTTTGTTGGTTCCATATACAAGAATGTTGTACGATCTCCTTATATCTCTGAAGAAATTTGGAGTCATTGACAGTAGTATTGGACATCACCCAAGGCAATGTCCATTTCAGAGCACGCAATTCTACAAATGACGTGAAGAACCAAAGCAAAAGAGTCTACCCGTATATACTGGAGGATTTATAACCCACCAAGAGTATGCAAAGAAACTTGTAAGTATCTAAACTTTACACTTATAGTCAAATTTTTGTACTTTAATATATGAAATGTGATTTTAATGTAATATATGTGTATTATGGATAATGATAATGTTGCAAATGTTTGGTGCCTTTAATGACTGTGTTGTTGAGTAAATTTTTTGTTCAACAAAGGGTAAAGTCATAAAAATAGAGAAAACTCTGCCGAAATTTTTGTAAATTGTAGTTCACTTATAACATTTTAGTTTGATGTAGGAAAAGTCTATGGACAGAAAGCCAACACTACATCAGCTCTTTTTGCATACCCATACTAAGAAGTATGATGATGTGACCTTCATCAATACCCATGCAGAGAATTTAATGTAAGTCAAATTTATGCTTTAATATTAATTTTAAAAAATTATCACTTACCAAGATAAATAATTATAATGATAAGACCAAATATAAGAAAACATTCAACGACAGTCTCAACACTTTGAAACTGTTGATGAGAGTCAAACATATCTTAGTGAAGTGAGTGGTAGGGACCGCCGTGGAAGGATCTTTAGCTTAGGTTCATATGCAAACATATGTTATTCACAATCCTCCACATTCAATACAACTGCATCTACTAGGCGGTCCATACCTATTGATCAGAGAGTTATTCAGCTTGAGAGCACACTAGCGAGGATGATAGATTGCATAGCCCACTCCGTAATGAGGTGGATAAGTTGAAGGGGAGGGCCAGGACCTCATCGCAGCAGTCGGAGCATCCACCTTCACCAACTGTATAACTTAGGATAAGTGAATGTAGATAAACTGCTACTCTATCATAAATTTGTATGAATTCTCAATTTACAGTTATAAGTGTTGTACATTTTAATTTCTTTATTATCAATCAAGATAATTTTGATTTTATATTATCATTTAAGTTAACATAGTAAAAAATCCAAACATTTTCATCATAAAACTCGGAAAGGAAATAAGAAATGGTGATTGAAATTATCATAGGTAAATTTAGCGATAGACATTGTTAGTCCGTAGGTAAAATTTACCGATGGAATTTTCGTTAGTAAATTTTACCGACGGCCACAAATTTCGTCAGTAGTTTACCGACGGAAAACAACTTCCACTCACAAATTCGTTTCCGACAAAATTGTGATGTCTTATGTCCTGTCGCTGAAGTTACCGACGAACATAATAAATCCGTCATTAATGTTTACCTACGACCACTACACCGATGATTCATTCCGTCGGTAATTTCGGTCTCCAAATTTATTTGTCAATGGAAAATCTTTCTTTTCTGTCAGTAAGTTTTGTCGCTAAAACCAATTTCTGTTGTAGTGATGTGGCTTGTATTTTTGGACATGTAACATAATAGGTGTAATGAGATGTATAAGTCATAATTTTGTTTAATTAATTATAGGTAAAACAAAAAATTATGAAATAATAAACCCTAACCCATTTGAATTTAGGACTTAGTTGCTTGCTCCTCTTCGCATAACAAACTACGTACTGCCATCTTTATCTTTAACTTTCCAATTGTTTCGAGCTAGAATTTTTTTTGTTTACTAACATCAGTTGCTTGCTCGATCCTCTTCGCATAACTGTCTGCTTACTTACCAACTTGTCCACCATTCACTCACCATCTTGCCCACCGTCTTCAAGTTGATTTTATCATTCCAGTAGTTCTTGATTTCATTGTCTGTTCGCCCTAGAAACCTCAATGCTATTAAGGACCAGCTAAATCAATCAAGTAGATTTACATCTCTTCAAACCTGATCAATAACAACTTACATTGAGATTTTCTTGTAATTAAAAAAACCTTAAAAGGAGTTTTGGTTTGTTCTGTAATGAACTAGAAAACCTACTCTTTTGGGTAGATTTTGCCAGTTCCCTTCACCATGGATCTTACTATAATCAATCATTATCTTATCTTCAATGGTTGTCTATGCCCCTCTGTTCAAGCCTTCCTTTTCACAATAAAGACTCCTACCTATGTTACTGCATAATTATTTCAGTGAGTCTACAGTTTTAGAAAGTGTAATATACTGAACAAGGAGCAAAAAGAGAGAGTTAAGAACCATTAGAAGTCTCTAATTCTCTTCCGGTTGTTCCATATTATATAGTGAAGTTGGTAGCTAAGAATCTCATAAAAAGGTCCTCACGTAGTTTTATCTCCCAGCATGTTTCAAATCACCAGCTATTTTACATTCAATTTACCATATTATATAATGAACGATGGGTAAGTTGGTGAGTAAGCAGACGATCGTCAGAGATGACTTACTTCTACAATGGGTGAAATTAGATAGAACAGGGTTAGGTATATTTTTAATCTTTAATTGTTTTATTTAATATTAATTAATTAAAATTTACAAAAATATGACTTGTACATCCATTACACCTAGCATCTTACGTGTTAAAAAACACATCTAAGGTGACTTGTCACGTCAGCTCCATTAATGGAAACACTAATGTCGAACTATATTTGAAAAAATTGAAAAATTAGGTATTTAATTGTTACTTTCTAAAATTTAGAGTTTAATAAGTACTTGAATAAAATGGTGATCAAATATTTATTAAAGTCCTTATTTAATTTAATTTTGTGGCATATACTAACAATTTATGTCTTTTGGTTGTCAGAAGAAGATGAGTATCAATCTGTCATGGAGGAGCATCATGAATGATAACAAGCTAATTGGACCCAATTTCTTATATTGGCTTTGCAATTTGAGAATTACTCAGGCAAGAAAAGAAAAGAAATTTAAGATAAATTTAAAAAAGTTTTAATTTATCTAATTCTAATTATGAATTCTAATTCTAATTTATAATCATAACTAACATATTAAGAACCTAATGAGTTATACATAAATAGTAGTTAAAAAGAGAAAAAACAATTTTAATTCAGTTGGACTTAGTTATGAAGTTTAAGAAAGTCTAGGGATCAAATATGAAATATTTGATTTTGTTAAAATTAAATTAAATTATAATTATAATTTGACTTTAATTTTAATTGCAATATTTATTTTTAATAAAAATAAAACCCTAAAGCCTTTTTTCCCCTATATAAAGGATGAGCCTAAGAGAGCTAGCACTTCTGCTTATTTTCTCTTAAAGAGTTGAGTTTTTTGTACTGTTCTATAGACATTAGACACAGTTAGAAGTTGGACGCATAAACAACTTATAATTGACATCTTGAAAATGTTTAAAAAATGTTTAAGTAAGAATTTCAAATTAGGTACAATCTTTTTATTTTATAATTCATGTTTTGAAGTTATTCAATTATTGTAATCTGATAAGAAACTGTAAAATTTATTTTTTTTCACAGTGCCTGTAATTTAATCACAAGTAGTTTCCCAATAGTTATCACATGAATCGTAATTCAATATCTCCTAATTAAAATAATTACAACATGCTCATATTGATAACAAAATTGGAGGAGGTATCTACTATATTAAAATCTTAATAAGTAAAAAGATAATGTAACTATTACGTATGACTAAAATACATATTAATCTGTAGGAATAAATCTTTATATCATTTTATAACAATATTGAAACACCACATGAATGATTCCCTAATCTTACAGCTTTTCACGAGTGTGGAAGGGAAATTGAGGTCAAACGAATATGATGCAAACATTTCTTAATCAAAAAACATTTTGTGCGTCGTTTACTATTTCTAGGCTATATACTGTTTTCACTTTTCATAAGTTCAGATGTTCTGTCCAATTTTATGGTATTTTATTCTATCTCATGAATCTCAGCTATTTATTTATGTGAACTTCGCGTGGGTCCCGCATGAATAAACGTGAGATCCGCATAAATAAATGGCTGAGATTCACGGGACAGAATAAGACACCATAAAACTGGACAGAGGATCTTATCCATATTCTCATAGCTAGAGCTCGATATTCTTTTGAAAAAATGAAATCAAGATATATACTTACGTTAAAAAAAACACACAAACAATAATATTTTTCAAAATAAAGTAATACATTGTTTGTCTCCTTGAACTTCTAAAACAAACTAAAATTACACATAAAAAGATATTAACTTTAAAAATACAAATTTCATGAGATACTTTAAGAATGTAAATTTATTTTTTTATCTGATAATATTGTACACTTAAGTCAATAAAACTAATTGATATTTTAAATATTAAATAAAAATATAATTATTTTAAATATATATATATAAATAAAATCATAGCTATCAATATAAAAATATAATTAATTTAATAATTTTATCTAATAACATCATGAGTTAATTACCCAAAAAAATTTAAACTTTAATTAAATTTACAATTATAGTATGAACTTTAAAAAGAGGTAATTAAATACTTAAATTTTCAATTTTTCTCAAATATAGCTCAACGTTAATGTCTTCGTTAATGAAACTGACATGGAAAGCCACATCAACTATAATAAATCACACATGTGATGTTAGGTGTAAGTCAATTTTTACGTCAAATTATAGTTAAATTTAATTAATTATTATTAATTCACTTTGAGGAAATTGGAAGGGAGTAAATGGACGAGAAAAAATAAATTATCCAAACCAAAACCAATCTCTATAAAAAATGTATATAAACCTTACAAATCAAGGCGAGACAATAGCCTAGTTCTTTTTGTCTTTCGTTCTTCTCTTTTATGATAAAAGTTTATGTTTTTTATTTTGTGGTTGAGAAAATTTTAGAGAGAGAAAGTAAGTTAGTAAGAGAAAAGAAAATGGAAAATTTTCAAACGAAAGAAAATATAAAATTTTCAATTGTATTTGGAGTGAATGAGTTAAGAAGAACAGAGACTTCAACCATCGTCAAAATCAATTATGATAGGGTTTTAGGTGGACGACACAAGAGGGGAGAAGGGCAAATTAAGATTTTTTTTTAATTAAAATCAGATGTGAATTTATTAATTTAACATGATACATGAGATCCTACATTTATCATAACATAGCTGATGCGGCTTGTTACGTCAGTTTTGTTAACGGAGAAACTAACACCAGACTATATTTGAGAAAAAATTGAAAGTTTAAGTATTTAATTGTCAATTTTTAAAGTTTGAGCTATAATTGCATTATTGTGTAAAGTTTATAGTTTTTTTAGTAAGTAACTCTAATATGATATATCACATAAATAATCACTAATTGATATGGTTTGAGGGTAGTTAACAATGTTATAATTTAAAATACTAACTTATAATTTTGTTTTAATATAATAAAAATATATATGAATATCTCTCTTTTTATTATTATCTTAAATTATAATCGAGAATTATGTTTACAGTTTAACACAGTCAACAAAAAATTAAATATAAATAGAAATAGAAATTAAATGAGAAAAAGGAATAAATACAGTACATAGATTTTTTATTTGGTAGGCTTTACTTTTTAAACAATCTCAAAATAATTTAATATTTGTTAAATATTTATATACATTTTTATCGATTTTTATTAATAAAATTGAGTTTATTAAAATATGAAAGTTTTTAAAAAGGTAAAGCAAATCGAAGATATTTTAGCCGTAAAATAATGGCCAGTTTGTGGAATTGGTCATAGCAACTAACGAGCGACTCAGGAACAGTTGTAATTTGGTTACATCTTACACATGTGTTAGCCAGCTCAGCCTATCCCTCTCGCTTCGCCTTCGACACCCCATCGCATCCTTTTGCCATCTTTTCCTTTTACTCACCATTGGAGGACTAAGAATATGTATTAAAGTACTTACCATGTCTAATATTTCCGTCAGGGTGGATTTGCTGTTGCTGTGTTGAATGAGTTTAATGGTACTGGACCTTTGACTGCAAAAAAGGGGAAAGAGACGGCCTTATGAAGACAAACAAAAAAGTGGACTCCATACACAAAGAATAATTGTTTTACAAATAATATAGGCCAAAGTGAAGAGACCAGAGCTATGCAATGTTGCTGTTGTGTAGTTTTTTTCATTCTTGATATCATAGGGAGACCTCTCTCCTATCACCCCTTTTTCTTAATTGTCTTTTCTCCTCTCCATTGTACAAAGATTCCATCCATTTCTTATGGTCCCCCGCCACCATCCCTCAATCTTCTGCTACTTCTTCTTCTTCTTCTTTTTGTTTAACTTGGTTCAGTTTGTTTATTTATGAATTTGGAAAATCATACATTACCAGATCATAAAAATATTGTGCGTATTTTGTCCTTTTTCTTATTTCGAATCAAATCAAATCAAGGTATCGCTAAAATGGGAAGGATCGAGAGGCAGGAGGGTGTTTTCATCCTTTTTCTTGTTTTGTTTTTCCCTGCCCTTTCTAGAGTTTAGACTGAAAAAAGTTGGTCTTTTTCTATTCTCCGTTGAATTCAAACAACAAGAAAAAAAGAAAAGAAAAGAGGATTATAATTTTGATTTGGGTCTGTGTCTGAGTCAGGGTCATTTGGTCTTTGAGGGTGGTAGGGTGGTGGTGGTGGTGGGTCTTCTTCCTATCATCTTCTTGGCCGTAAAGACTACTCTTCTCAATCAATCAGGTAATCCTTGTTAATAATTCCCCCACTCTCTCTCTGTCTCTCTCGTATTCTGCCATGAATTTTCGGAAAAGAAATGTTATTAATGTGTGCCTGACATGTGTGCTGAGCTTCTCAGCCTTTTGATACTCTTACAATTGATCCATTTTGCACCTTTCCAAAGTTTCCATCTTAGAATTTTTGTTTGTGTTCTCTCTTTGTTTGATGAGAAAGAGAGGTAACTGAAAATTAATTATAAGGATTAAATCTTTTAAAGAGTTCCATTTCCATTTCCATTTCCTTTATTGAGAAAAATGTTAAGTATCCTTCTTTTAAATGTCAATTCCCTAACTATCAAATCTTGATCGGGGTGTTTCCTACCGATTTCGTTTCATCTGTTTCCTCAGGATGTCATCAAACTCCATTAGTCTCCAAGATTAGTGTTCATTTATTATGTCTTATATGTATGAAGCCGGCTGTGATTGTAATCATTACCATTGTCGGTTGTAGTTCGAAAGCCGTCCGATGTGTGTTAACTCTTTTATTCTTGTAGCTTTTGATCTATTAAATTCACCATTGCATATCATATATACGGAAGCAAAACATTGCTGGAAAGGGTATATGTATTTCCACAACCGTGAAATCCTAGTTTTATTATTAAATTCTGGCATGCCTGCCACCGTTCTTTGATTTAAGATTATAGCTTTGTCTGGTGATTAAGGTTTCTGTGCGTATAACTAAACTTCGGATCAAAGATTTTACCTTTTTGTTTTTCCCTCTCTCCTTCAACGTCCTTTTTGTGACTTAAAACGGCGCAAAATTTATGCCTTTTCCCTTATTTCTCTTTTAACATTTCTGTGTGTGTAGGACGTTGGAACTGTTTCGGAATTTGGTTTTAGGATGATGTTTGCTTAAACCTTCCAGGAACTTGTCCGTACCGAGACACTGAGGCATGGCTGGAATTGAAGATAATGGTGCTATAGTTGGGGATTGGTTGCCTCCCATTCCAAGCCCAAGGGCATTTTTCTCACCAATTTTAGGTGATGATATAAGCTCAAAAACAACGTTTGACCATCCTGAAAAAAATGGAACTGAAGAATTCTTTTTCGGATCACAAGGCCAGACATCAGTAGGAAATTCCAACAAGGATGTCCTACATACTGGTGGTGCTAAACCGGCCGAATTGGCTTCTCTTTCTGAGCATAAATCAAGCTCTCGTGGGGGTCTTGTGGAAAGAATGGCAGCCAGAGCTGGGTTTAATGCTCCGAGGTTGAACACAGAAAGTATCAGATCTGGTGAGCTCTCCGCTGAGGCTCGATCCCCTTACTTGACTATTCCCCCTGGTCTCAGCCCAACAACCTTGTTGGAGTCTCCAGTTTTTCTTTCAAACTCACTGGTAAGTTCACTTTATTTAGGAGTGTCTTCAAGGTTCTGTCCTTTCCGTTTTTGAATTTTAACTGCAACAGCACTGCCATGGTTAAAAAATTGTGTGAACCATTCTTGGGCCTTACCCCAACAGTTTAAACGTATGTCTTTTTGATATGGTATTAAAGTGTTGTGTGATCAAGAGGACTCAAGCTTAAGTTGTGCCTCTCTTGTTTCTAGTAGATTGGTGGTTTCTTTTGTGAGCAATGCATGATCCATTATTGGCCTCACCCAACAGTTTAAGCTTTTGGGTTGAATGGTTTCTTGACAGGCATCTTTATGCTAGTGATTATAGGTGTTAACGTGTTGTTAAAGCTTTCTTTTACCATAATAGGCCTCGACTTATATTACTACCTTAACTTTCAAAAGTTCGTTGTTCATTGAATGAGTACAATTTGCCCTGTTAGGATGTCTTTCATGTTTACTCCTTTTATTGATTTCCTTGATGTCTATATTAATAGTTTACTGCTTAAGGCGATTGTTTTGATGACTATAACTACTGTTCTTTGCTTATAATAACAAGCCAATTAAAAATTTTGATTCCTCTGCATTCACTTTATTACAAACTTATCCAGATCACCTGTTGTTTATGCTTATGATTCTTCATTCAGGAGTCTGACCTTTTTAGAGGAAATTTGAAAAGCAGAACATCATTGTGGAAATCTTAATGCGTGGTGGCTTGTCAATATATTAGCTTGTTATTGTAATTTAGCAGTAGATATTCCTATCCTCGATTATAATTTAGGTGTTTGCCAAACAAAGTCTTAGCCTAGTACCATTAGTCTCACGTTTGTTCTTTGCTTAGTACCATGAATCTCACTTGTGTATTTTCTTTTCCCGGGTGGTTGTTCACCTACTAAATAATCCTTCGGAACATCACTTCAGGCACAGCCATCCCCAACAACAGGAAAGTTCTCATTCCTTCCATATGGTAGCAGTAAGAGCTCTGGACTGATTTCTGAGCCACCTGACAAAAGCAAAGAATGTTTCTTTGATGACTTCAATACATCATCCTTCGCGTTCAAGCCTGTTGTAGAATCAAATTCCTCATTTTTCCTTGGTGCATCAAGCAAAGTAAGTTACATTTGATTGGGATGTGTGGTAACCTTCCAGAGATTAAAGAAAAAACCATTTACACACTGATACAAGCGCATGACAGTCATTTTCTCGTCCTACAAATTATGAACACTGAAGATTTGTCACATTCTAACATATAGAACAATAGGGCTGTTAGACATTGGTACATATGTGAATTAAATTTATCAATTAGTAATTCAGCTTTTCTAAGTTATTCGCCTTCTGCATACAGATAAATCCAGCCAGCCTTCCACAGCAGTCCCTCCCCAGTATTGAGGTCTCAGTTCAATCTGATAATCCTCTTCCATCTAATATTGAGGAACAAATAAAACTCCAATCTCAGAACAGAAATCCTCTCAATTTTCAAACAGAACTCTCCAAATCAACACCTGAAAAGGATGGAGGTACTACAGATAGAGCTGTGGTTAATAGTATGGGTGGCAGTGTTGGACAATCTCCTCCTGTTGGTGACCTGCAAGATGATGAAGGAGATCAAAGAGCTAGTGGGGATTCTATCACTGCTGGTGTTGGTGGCGCTACACCATCAGAGGACGAATATAACTGGAGAAAATATGGACAGAAACAAGTAAAAGGTAGTGAGTATCCTCGGAGTTACTACAAGTGCACACATCCAAATTGCCCAGGTAAGAAAAAGGTGGAACGTTCTCATGAGGGTCACATTACAGAGATCATATATAAAGGGGCTCACAACCATCTTAAGCCAACACCCAATCGAAGGTCAGCGATCAGTTCATCAAATCCACTCATGGACATGCAGTTAGATGTACTTGATCAAACCTGTCCCCAAAGTGTAACTGACAATGATCCTGTTTGGAGAACTGCACAGAAGGGAAATGTTTCTGGAGCTCCTGACTGGAGGCATGAGAATGTAGAGGTTACATCTTCAGCATCTGCAGAACCTGAATTTGGAAATCCATCCATCCTTGTGATGGCCCAAAATGCTGCGCAAGTAGAACCAGGTGATGCTGTGGATGCCTCATCTACCTTTTCTAATGATGAAGATGAAGATGATCGGGCTACACATGCTAGTGTTGGTTATGATGGTGAAGGGGATGAATCTGAGTCAAAGAGGAGGTTAGAATCCCATTGCTTGGTAATTTGTGTGTTTAGCTCATCTATCAGTTCTCTTGAGTCCTGAGGATTGCTTATGTTGCTTGAAATCCCAGGAAAATTGAATCTTGTGCAACAGAAACAAGTGGAGCCACGAGGGCTATACGTGAGCCTAGAGTTGTGGTCCAGACAACCAGTGAAGTGGATATTCTTGATGACGGATATCGCTGGCGCAAATATGGGCAGAAAGTTGTAAAAGGAAATCCAAATCCTAGGTAGTTAAAATCATCTATGTGTTATCAAGAAACCCTCCTGAGTCCCCACTCTTCATCTGGAAATTGTGTTGTTGACTGCATCTTAAACGTATCTGCCTTTTTTCTTATGTGCAGGAGTTACTACAAGTGTACTAATGCAGGGTGCACAGTTAGGAAGCATGTGGAGAGGGCATCACATGACCTCAAGTCAGTGATAACTACTTACGAGGGGAAGCACAATCATGATGTTCCTGCTGCTCGCAACAGCAGCCATGTCAACTCCACCACTTCAAATTCCATGCCTGTTCAGGGGACTAATGCTGTTCAAACCCACCCTCACAGGCCTGAACCGTCACAAGTTCACAACAGCATGCCTAGGTTTGAAAGGTCTGCTCCATTTGGCTCCTTCAGCCTACCTGGAATGCAGCAGCTTGGATCTTCCCCTAGCTTCTCCTTTGGAATGAATCAAGCAGGGTTGGCCAACTTGGCAATGGCTGGTTTGGGTCCCGGGCAACCGAAGATGCCTGTTATGCCGGTTCATCCTTATTTAGCACACCAACGCCCTATGAATGAAATGGGGTTTATGTTGCCGAAAGCAGAACCAAAGATGGAGCCTAGGTCTGAGCCCATTCCTTCGGTTTATCAGCAAATCATGGGTAGATTACCACTTGGACCTCAGATGTAATTTTTTTTTCTATTTATTTCTCCAAGCCCTTTGCCTAAATGCAAAATGCTCATGATTTTTTCCATACAAACTGAAAAAGGAATGTTCTACATCTCTATATAAAAGGTGCATTTCATTTCCATTTGGTGCTCTTCCCCGTGAGAGCATGAGTCTATGTATGCTTTTATGAGTTTTATAGGCTTTTGTTTGGATGTGCTTACTCTAGGAGAAATAGAAGAAAAGAACAGAACATGGGTCACAAACTCACGTTAACATATTCAAGGAGAAAGACTAAGGCAGAGCAAAAAGTTAGTAACCCAGGAATGATGAGTTAGTTAATGGTTAGGGAATGAGTTTGTTAGAATCAGTAAGAGGAAAGAGACACTAATCGAGTGGAGGGGGAGGGTATGTAAGGGAATCGAGTAGCACAGAGGGGGCACCTTTTTCCTCTTTCTGTTGTCTCAACTATTAAGCTTGAGGGGCCAATATTGGCTGGGGAGCTTCGGCTTTTGTAGTAACCTAAGAGACTATTACCAAATATCAATAAAAGTCCTTCCCTATCATCCATTTGCTTATCATTGGTGCTTTCATTGAGACTCCCAATTGTATGCAATCGAGAATAGCGTCACAGAAGTGGAAAGCAATGGATGCACGCATGGTGGCGGTGGAGACGAAGTTGTTGGACCATACGGTCCAACTGGGGAACTTACACAAAGGCGTTGATGACCTCCCCAAAGCGCTAGCGGCGATGCATGCAGAAATGTGTGAAGGGTTCCAGCGACAGACTGAAAACTGATCACCAGAGGCAGGGTCAAGGTTCGTCGTTCGTGGTAAGTCGGTACAGACGGCTGCGGAAGGAAGCGACGTCACTTCTATGTCGTCGGAAGAGTACCAGCTCAGGGCAAAAAGGGTAGAGCTCCCTCCATTCCAAGGTGACGATCCGATAGCATAGGTCTCTCATGCAGAAGTATACTTCACCTTTCAGGGCACCCCACCAGAGCTTCGAGTTCAGTTAGCTCAGATTTGCATGGAAGGCATGACATGGCACTGGTTCAAGGTCCTTTTGGCGTCGAAACCAGAGTTGGACTGGGAGACTTTCAAACGAGCTTTGTTCGATCGGTATGGAGATCACTATATCGGAAACCCATTTTCCCAGTTAAAGGCATTAACACAGCGGGGCACCGTGGACGAATATTTGGAAACCTTTGAGTTGTTGATGACTCAGGTTCCACCTTTTCTAAAAGATCAATATATGGGTCTCTTTTTAGGGGGACTAAGAGAAGATATACAGATGGAAGTTTTGGCCTTGGACCCTTCTTCTCACTTTAAGATGATATCCATAGTGTGTGCAATAGAGTGGAAACTGGCACCTTTGGTGGCCTAAAAATAGACAACTGGATGGAAAACCATGGATGTTTAGAAAATTGGGTCCACCAATTTGACCAAGGGTGGTCGCAGTTGGGGTGGCATGAGACACAACTTGGTTCAACCACCCACGCATCCGCCTAGTGGAGCTGAACGCGGACCCCGTGTAGCAAGGGTTGTAGATGGGTAGCCAAAGGGGACCCGAAATCTCTCTTATCAGGAGCTGATGGACCGAAGGTCTAAGGGATTATGTTTTAAATGCAGACAACACTATAGCCCTACCCATGTTTACCCTGACAAGCATTTGAGACTGCTGATTTGGGAAGGGGACGATGAGGGAGAAAAGCTTCCTTCAGATGTAGTGGACAAAGAGGAGACTGAAACTGGTGAGGCATGGGAAATGGTGTGTCAAATAGCTGAGTATGGGGAGATTATCCAATCTAAAACCCTCAAATTCGAGGGTAAGCTGGCTGGGGTTCCAATCTTGCTTCTCATAGACAGTGGAGCAAGTCATAATTATCTTTCACAAGAATTAGTAGCTACCTTGGGTTTGAATGTGACTCCAACCGAATCATATGGAGTGAAACTGGGTAATGGAATAAAGTGTTTTTCACAAGGACGATGTAAAGGAATTGTGGTGTTAGTAGGGAATGTGGAGCTACTAATTGACGCATATATTCTGCAATTGGAAGGAATAGATCTATCTTGGGTTCAGAGTGGCTGGAGACTTTAGGAAAGGTGAGGGCGGATTTCAAGCAGAAGACAATGAGTTGGGGTTTTAAACATGGAAAAGAAGTAATCACATTGAGAGGGCAAGGCTTTATGCAGGCCTAACAAATTTCTGCCTTGCAAGGGGTACTCCATTCCATTGTGATGGAGTCTTAGGATGAACAACAAGAGTATGAGGTTAGTGTGCTTGTTTCGGAGACCAGTACCACCTTAACTCCATCCTAAATTCAGGAGTTAACTTTTGTCTTGCAAGTAAACTGATTGGTGTTCCAAGACCCGAGGGGTCTTCCTCCTTTGCGGAATCATGATCACGCCATTACTCTATATAATGGAACCAATCCAGTAAGTGTACGTCCTTATAGGTATGCCTACCACCATAAGGATGAGATTGAAAAATAGGTAAGGGAATTGCTAGAATTAGGCGATATCAGACACAGCACCAGCCCTTTCTCTAGTCCAGTAATTCTAGTTAAAAAGAAGGACGATTCATGGAGAATGTGTGTAGATTACTGTGCCTTAAACAAGGTAACCATCCTTGACAAGTTTCCAATTCCCACTATTAATGAGCTTATTGATGAATTGCATGGTTCCAAGTATTTCTCTAAGAATGACTTGAAGTCCGGTTTTCACCAAATACGAATTTAAGACCGAAGATGTTTATAAAACAACCTTTTGGACTCATGAAGGCCATTACGAATATTTAGTTATGCCTTTCGGACTTATGAATGCCCCATCCATTTTTCAATCTACTATGAATTTGGTATTTAGACCACTTCTAAGGAAAAGTGTGCTGGTTTTTTTTATGATATTTTGATCTATAGTAGTAGTTGGCAACAACACCTCAACCATTTGGAACAAGCTCTACAACTATTAATTAAACATCATTTCTTTGCAAATAAGAAGAAATGCTTATTCAGACAGCAATCCATTGAATATCTAGGATATGTTATTTCAGCTGAGGGTGTAGTAATAGATCCTATTAAGATCCAATGTGTTAAAGATTAGCCTACACCTAAGAATGTTACGGGGGTGAGAGGGTTTGTCGGTCTCACTAGATATTACCAAAAGTTTATCAAAGACCATAGGAAGATCGTTCGACCCCTCACCGGACTCACCAAGAAAGACAATTTCTCTTAGGGACCTGAAGCTCAAGGAGCCTTTGATAAGTTGAAGAATTGTTTAATTTCCTTTCCGGTCCTCACTCTACCGGATTCTCTAAGGAATTTATTGTGGAATGTGATGCCTCTGGTTTTGGATTGGGGGTTATCCTTATGCAGCAAAATAAACCTATTATTTCAGCAAAGCCTTATCTGCTACTACCATGTCCAAATCCGTGTATGAGAAGGAAATTATGGCTTTAGTGCTAGCCATGTAGTATTGGAGGCATTACCTTTTGGGAAGATCCTTCAAGGTATACACTGACCACAAGACACTGAAGCACCTCCTGCAGCAGCGGTTAAATACCCCAAATCAACACCATTGTTTGTCCAAGCTGATGGGCTTCTGATTTGAAATGTTCTATAAGCCAAGACCAGAAAACAAAGCAACAAATGCCTTATCACGTGTGTCTGTGGAACCAGAACTTCACTACCTTGTTTAATCACCTAATTCGGTCGATTATGCTAAGTTACAAGAAAAGTCTCAAAGAGATCCATGGTTGATAGAAATACTACAGAAACTCCAAGCTAATCCTCCATCCGAAACAGAGTTTCACTTATCAGGAGGGCTGTTGTTTAAGGGAAACAAGTTAGTTTTATCTCAATCCTCCTCCCTCATTCCAGATTTCTTGCAAGAATTCCATTATACTCTAACAAGGGGTCACTCCGGATTTACTAAAACCTATAAACGGATAATCGGATGTCTATATTGGGCTGGAATGCGAAAACAAATCCTGCAGCTTGTGAAGGAATGTGAAGTGTGCCAAAGACACAAGTATCAAACCCTTGCCCCGGTTGGGTTACTTTAACCTCTCCCTATTCCCAATTCAGTTTGGGAAGATATTTCGATAGATTTTATAACGGGATTGCCAAAAAGCCAAGGGTGTAGTGGACAGATTCTTAAAGTATGCACATTTTATCCCTCTCAAACACCCTTTTATTGCTAAGGTTGTAGCTGATTGTTTTGTTAAGGAAGTGGTTAGACTACATGGCATTCCAAAGATAATTGTAAGTGATCGGGATCCAATATTTGTTAGTAATTTTGGAAAGAGCTTTAGAAGTTGCAAGGAACGGTTCTTTGAATGAGCACCTCTTATCATCCGAAAACGGATGGACAAATCGAGGTGGTCAATAGGTGTCTTGAGACCTACCTTCGATGTTTTGTTTCTGAGCAACCAAAACAGTGGCATAATTGGCTCTCTTGGGTCGAATTTTGGTATAACACTTCTTCTCACTCCGCAACTACCACAACCTCTTTCGAGGTGGTGTATGGTTGTCCTCCTTCTAAAGTTACTCACTTCCTCCTTAGGGAGTCTCTTGTTGATGTTGTAAATTGTGTGTTGGTTGATAGAGATGAGGCTTTGAGGCAGCTTAAATACCATCTTACTATCGTTTAACAAGTCGTGAAATCCATGGCTGATGCTAAACGTAGAGATGTTCAACTGGAGGTATACGATTGGGTCTATGTCAAGCTTAGACCTCACAGATAAACATCAATTGCACAACGGATCTGTCCTAAGCTTTCAGCCCAGTTTTATGGACCTTTTCAAGTAATAGCTATGGTAGGAACTGTGGCCTATAAGTTGGCTCTTCTTGACACAACCTAAGTTCACCCGGTATTTCACATTTCTCAGTTGAAAAAGGTTATAGGAAACCATGTGCCTGAGCCAATTCTTCCCTCAAGTCTGGAGGTCGACTTAACCGAGCCTATTCCTCCAAAGCAATCCTAGCTAAACGTACTGTCCAGAAGAATCATGAGCAGATTGTCCAGTGGCTTGTACTTTGGAAAGGGAAACCAATTGAAGAAGCTTCCTGGACAGCTGCTGCACAATTGAAACAACAGTATCCTTCCTTCTGCCTTGACGACAAGGCAGATTTCGCAGGAGGCAGAATTGATAGCTATACGGGTCACAAACCCATGTTGACTTACTCTAGGAGAAATAGGAGGAAGGAACAGAACATGGGCCACAAACCCACGTTAACATATTCCAGGAGAAAGAGTAAGGCAGAGCAGAAAGTTAGTGACCCAGGGAATGATGAGTCAGCTAACAGTTAGGGAATGAGTTTGTTAGAATAAGTTAGAGGAGAGAGACACTAATCGAGTGGAGGGGAAGGGTATGTAAGGGAATTGGGTAGCACAGAAGAGACACCTTTTTTCTCTTTCTATTGTCTCAGCTATTAAGCTTGAGGGGCCAATGTTGGCTAGGGAGCTTCGGCTCTTGTAGTAACCTACGAGTCTATTACTAAATATTAATAAAAGTCCTACCATATCATCCATTTGCTTATCATATTTTTTAAAAAAATTAAAAAATGATATCATTTTTTACGTTATGGTTGAGTCATGGGCTTGGCTCGGCCAGCTTATGCTTTTTCTGTGACCCAGTTTGACTGAACAATTTTGACCTTTGATTTGGTTAACTCGGGTTAAAATTAGGCCGAATCGGCCAAAAATTGACATGGGGCTAAAATTGGGCTATATCGGACAAAAATTGACATTCCTAATAAACGATGGCTGTGTATTTGTAGGCTTACGATAGAAAAACTAGGCTGTGCTTGTGTTATTTCGTAAGGTTGATCTAATGAGATGGTTCGACTGAATTCAGAGGATGGTGAGAAGGTGGCATGCGATATTCTTCTCCAGGGATACATGTTATTATTATAAGTTGTTCATAGTGAAGTGACAATGTGATTGACGATCGTTGTCTTTTAGTATACTAAGGAAAACCATGGATTCTTCTTTTTTTCTATATAATTTATTTGTCTGTCAAAGAAATTAAGCGTAATGAAAAATTTTTATTTTTAAATGTAATAAATATTAGTATCATTGTTCCAAAAATTTATTCATTCATATGTTTTCAGTTACTAATAACGTTTATAACGTTAGCAGTTTATTATCCCAATAACTCTAATTACGTTATTACGTTATCATACTTTAACATTCCATTTTGCTTTAATAGCTTTTAATTCCTATTGCCAACGTATGCACTGTTTTTGTTATATATAGGTGTCACACATCTACTCAATTTCACTGCTACCACCGTCATACAACTGCTCATTTTCTCTATATTTTCATACCCCGCGCATCTTTATTTGCTCCATCCAACGCAAACATTTTCCTCTACATACAAACAGGGACGGATGCACATTGGGGGCAAGTGCCCTCTACATACAATTATGCAAACACCTTATGCATATATTTTGTCTTACATATTTTATCTCACACAAATTCTGCATTTGTCTGCCTTTCTTTTATTCTCGAAGACAATTCCTACTCTATCTTTTGGAGCACACCGAAGTTGGTGGAGAAGGCGTTAACCCTAGGGTCGGATCCCGTTGTCCTGCTGTACTATAGAGGGGGAATTTACGACTTATGGTAGTGATTTTCACGCGCCTTGCATTTCAGATAAGTCGTTCCAAGTTATTATTTCTGCTATTTCCTCTAGTAACCTAAGTCAGAAAAATTATTGTTGCATTTCTACTGTTTATTGGAAATTACTGCGAGTTTGCTGCTATGTATTTATTTTGGTAGAAGTCGGAATACGGTGTTGTTTCTTCATATTGTGTGATTATTTCGTGTGAGATATTTTTGCTTTTGAGTTTAATATGTCGTCTGCCCATATCACCGTAGCCTTGAAAATTATACTTGACTAACTAGATTAGAGCTTCTAGATAGGAGAAATTTTAAATTATGGTCTAAAAAAATTCTGTTTTATTTTCAACAATACAAAATTGATTATATACTACTTCAAGAGATTCTTAGTGACAATATTGACTCCAAGACTAATAAGGATAACCATACCATTAATGGTGTTGCTCAACTATATAATAAACCCTTTGTTTAATATCTACTACAAGTACAAAACTGCAAAGAAAATTTGCGATACTTTAGAAGTGAAATATGGGACGGATGATGTCGGTACCAAGAAAGATGCAGTTGTTAGGTGGTTAAAATTTACCGTTGTTGATAATAAGCCTATTATGGACCAACTATATAGGTATGAAAATCTAGTTGCTGAAATCCTTGCTGAGGGTATAAGCATGTGTGAGTTGTTTCAAGCTAATGCCCTTATTGAGAAACTACCTGCCTCATGGAATGAATATAAAAACCGGTTGAGGCATAAGAAGAAAGACATGAAGCTTCAGGAGTTGATAGGACATATAAAGATTAAGGATGTCAACCGTGCACAAGATAAGACCAAAACACTCACCCTTGTCCCTACTGTTAGGACTTATGTGGTAGAACATAGAAATGCTAATAACTTCAAGAAGAATGGTGGACAAAACAAGTCTTTCAACAATAAGCAGGGTCAGTTTAAGCACAAAAGGATTCATGGTGACTGTTGGTGGTTCCACAAGCTAGGCCATCTTGCTGCTAATTTTCAAGCTAGACTCAACTATGAAAAGAAAGGCTAAGGATAGAAACTACGAAAGTTCGGGAAAGGAAACCAAATGGGGGTACCAACGGGGTAACCAAAAGAGCTTTAGTAAGCCTCAAGCTAATATGGTTGAAGCTGGTGATGACGAGGAGATCATTACTGCTATAGTGTCCGAAGTCAACCTAGTTGGAAATTTGGTCGAGTGGATTGTTGACACAAGAGCCACATGCCACATCTACACCAACAAGGACTTGTTCAAGGAGTTGAATGATGCTGCTAATGGTGAATTCGTGTACACGGGCAACTCTAACAGATCTTGTTCAGGGAGTTGGCAAAGTCACTCTCAAACTCACTTATAGAAAAGTATTGGCATTAGAAAATGTTTTATTTGTTCCTAATGTATGTAGAAACTTGATTTATGGTGCATTGCTTAACAAAGTCGGTGTTAGACTGACCTTTGATTCTGATAAGCTAGTTCTGACTAAGAATGGAAACTTTGTTAGAAAAGGGTTTTGTAATGGGGGCTTATTTGTACTTGATATTGAAATGAATGCATCTACTTTTTCTGCTTATATTGTTGAGTCTTTAGACTTATGGCACTCTAAACTTGGGCATGTGAATGTGAGGTCAATTAAGAGGATGCAAAGCTTAAATTTATTACCTAACCAAATCACTAATGAACTGAAAAAATGTCAAATTTGTGTTTAGGCTAAACACTTTAAGAAACCTGACCGAGAGAGAGTCACAATTGTTAGACTTAGTGCACACAGATTTGGGTGATTTTAAGAATTGTATGAGTAAATGAGGCATGAGATATTATATTACCTTTGTGGATGATTGTTCTAGATTTACTAAGATTTACTTATTGAAAAATAAAAGT
>JANKOD010000193.1:32665935-32680133 GCA_026284645.1 Erythroxylum acuminatum | reverse complement strand
TAAACAAGATAGAAAGAGGAAGAACTTACCTTAGAAAGCTTGAATCTTCTTCCTTTCCACGAAAATCTCCTCCTTTTCCCCTTGGATTGTCGATTTTTCTTCTTCTTTCTCTTCTCCCTCACGACTTCTCTTCTTCTCTTTCCTTCTTTCCCTCTTTTCTTTCTTATTTTCGTAACTTCTGCCTTCCTCCACGACAGCCACCCTTCATCCTCTTTAATGCATGTAAAAATGACCTAATTGCCCCTCCATGTAAGCCTTCTAACTTAATTTCTTAAGTGAACTTCCAAAATTGCCCCTGAACTTTATTTCAAAACATACTTACTTTAGGACATTTTCTCACCATCAAATTGAGGGAATTTGCTAAAACTTTCTTCTAGAGAAATGTTCCTTAATGTCTTATCTTTCTAATGACACCAAAATCATTTAATTTGGAGCACTACATCAAGAGTTATAGTCCAAACATCTCGGACTGTCATTCTGCTAACACATTTTCCAGCACTTTATTTCCATCCGAAAATTGACAATCTTAGAGGCTAAATTAAAATTCACTTCCTTCGGACAAAATGTAGCCCTATGTCTCTATTTTACTTTGCCTCAAGAATCAATTCAATCGGATCTCCACAGATCAAGAATTTCTCAAAGTACTGAACCATGTTCAGAAAATTTTCCAACTCACTTTGATTAAATCAATCTCTTTACATTTCCTTTCAATCTCATAAATTCTTCTCTTATTTACACATAGCTAATTGCCAATAGTTCCTCGTTTAATGGTCCTAGCTTACAGAAAGATTCGGGGTCCAATAGCCAACGTATGCATTGCTTTTGTTATATAAAGGTATCATGTATCTGCTCAATTTCATTGCTACCGCCGTCATACAACTGCTTATTTTCTCTATTTTTTCATCCCTCACGCATCTTTATTTGCTCTATCCATCGCAAGCATTCTCCTCTACATACAAACACCTTACGCACGTATTTTGTCTTACATATTTTATCTCACACAAATTGTACATTTGTCTGCCTTTCTTTTTTTCTCGGAGACAATTCCTACTATACCCTTTGAAGTGCATCTAAGTTGGTGAAAAAGGCGTTAACCCTGGGGGCGGACACCGTAGAGGTGAAATTTTTGACTTAGGGCAGTGATTTTCCCGACGCCTTGCATTTTTGATAAGTTGTTCCAAATTATTAATGTGTTATAAATTTATTAAGATCCCAACATCTAAAATTTAGTACTAATTTTACTTTTTACTTTTACAAATAACAAAAGGGTCATTTTTACCTCTAGCAGTTACATGACAAATTTAATTTTAACACTTTAGAGAATATAAATTAAACCCTAACATTTGAACTAATGACAATGTGAAGTTAGTTTTCTGCGAGGTCATAACTGACTTGGTAGTTATTTATAATATTTTATTGTGTAAGTGGATTACATACTGTTATGTTAGATTCACGTGGCAATGTGAGACATACATTCTTAAATTAAAATTAGAAATTTTATTAATATTTTTAAATGTAGGATCCACTATAATTAATTAACCCAAATTAATTAACTTAACCTAACCTAACCAAATAATATATCAACTTAACTAATAACTAAACTAATTAATTAACCTAACAAAATAAATTCACAATCTTGAATAAAGTCTAGAATCCCTATCTGATTTACCGCCTAGAATTGTCCATTTTTTTTAATAAACCACTCTCTTGCTCTTTTCCTCTTATCTCTGCAAACTCTGTTAAAAGGACATGCTCTTATTTATGTCAGTAACATACCAATCCCAGTAAACACAATGAAGAATTATCACTGTCGGCACTATTATTCGCTCATTCTTATGGTTGTTCTTCTCCTCCTTTCCTTTCTACTAGCGACCAACGTAGATTTGTCCAGATTTCCCACATCCATAAAATACAACAAGAAATTACTAGTCTCCATTGGTATTTAGGGGATCAAACAACTTTTGATATATTTTCGCTGTGTTTATTGAGATTGGTATGTTACTGACGAAAATAAGAGCATATCCTATTAATGGAGTTTGCAAAGATAAAAAGGGGAAGAACAAGAGAGTGGTTCAGTCAAAAGATGGACAATTCTAGGTAGTAAATGAGTTAGGGATTCCAGACTCCAGTGAAGATTGGGAATTTGTTTTGTTAGGTTAATTATTTAGTTTAGTTAGTAATTAAGTTAATAGATTATTTGGTTAAGTTAATTAGTTAAGGTTAATTAATTATAGCTGGTTGACCACATATAATAAAATATTATAAATAACTTGCGGGTAGAAACATACAAATCAAATCAAACCAATAGCTAATATATCAGCGAAGTCTAGTAAGAACGAGTAAACTCAAGCTTCTAAAGTCAAATTCCAATCCCCTTCTTACGAGGTTTCGGGGATATATAAACTTTTCACAGTCATGAAAGTGATGTATATCAATTTAAACTAATAATCGTATTATTTATAAGGAAATATTGATATATTTTATTTTTTCTGCTTAATTATCAACATAAAGAAATATATATTTAAGGAGAGAATATGGAATCTATGATGCCTTATTATTAAAATAATTAACATTTTATAAAGTAACTAATTATGAGTAGTGTGCTTTTAGTTTTTAAGCCACAAGCGTTTAGATAAAAAAAGACATTATATATTAAAAATCAAAGTTCGTATTAACATGAACAACTTATCAACCTTTTGCTGTGTTAGGGATAGGGTCCCAGTTAAAGGACGGAAGAATATTATATAATTTGAACCCATTAGTTCCACTCAATAATTGCAACTCTTAAAACTCTGCCTGTGAAGCATCATCCTTCCGCCTAGTCTTTTCAAATCCAACAGTGCACAAAGTGAACAAATATTGACATTGTCCATAACACTACGCACTGCACGGACCAGCTAACTTCCTGCATCTAATGGCTTCAACAACTTGCATGCCAAGTAATGAAACCAAAGATGCTTTCCTTCTATATATGTCTGCAAGTTTGAGTCCTGCATGCTTATATTTTTACATACACATATATATGCATCATTATCATATGCTGTTGCTTCATCAGCCTGTCGCCTTCGTTGCACATCCTCTCGGTGTTATGCCTAAATTTTTCTCTGTCCGTTTACTCCACATAATTTACTTGGAGCCTTGGAACTTCACATGAATGGTTCTTGTCAAACTTTGACTCGCTCACCTTTTCAACCTATTCATGCTGGCGAGTCAACACTCTCGCTCACGATCTAGCAGAATACCGCTTCTGAAAATAAAACTAGTTTATAGTCCACTGTGATATGTCTGTTGAACTGCTCATAAGTGGTAATAAGTGTGTATTTGCCCTGAATGATCTTGATGTCAGCCAACACAAAGATTTCTATAAGCATTACGAAGATCCTTGTTGATTAGCATTATGTATCATCGGCTTGAGTAGTTGAGTATACACATAATCCGAATCTACAGAAAACCTTTGTATTATACTATAATTATTTCTCTGTAATTTGAAGCTTGGTATTGAGTCTCTATAAGATGATCAGTGACAAGGAAGGGGTGTGAGATGCAAGAGAGTGGAATTAGAGCTTGTGGTGAGATAGAATAGCATTTTCACTTTTGGTTGTGTGACTACTGCACCAGAAATAGTTGACTAGCGAAATTCAAAGGACGAATCTATTATTGTGTTCGAAGCAAAGAATACTTCTGACATGACCCGGAAAAGCAAACAACGCATATGCTATATGGGCTAGCTTTAACTCGATTGTTTATCTGTAACAATGAATGGTCTACGAGAAGAGACGCATTTAATATGTGGGAAGATTCCCACTATCTTTAAAATTAGTATTAATTGTTTTATAAACACAGTGGAGTTGGATCATGAAATTGAACCTAGGACATGTAATAATTGGATGTTGTGTGCAATGAAGAGGGGGATATAGTTGTGGAAGAAGAAGTAGGTCCAAATGAAACACGCACAGGCGCAAGCGGTAACGTCTGAATGAGATGGACAGATGGATGGATGAATAAATGGTATAGATATAGATTGATAGGTTGATTGATTGTATCATGTCATGCGTGCACCAACCCTAACTATTATAAATCTTAACTCCAACACGCAAGCTATAAAGCATTGTCATGTGCTTTCTTTCTTTTACTATGCGTGGCCATCACCACCTGACCATCTTATCAGTGTCAGCTATGGAATTCGTAAAAGCTTATTGTAGCATTGCCTCACCCTTCTTCTCCTTATCTCAGACTCCTTGCGTCATGCATGCTAATATCCCTTTCACAGCTCAAGCGACTCAAATATAATCCTCATTGTCGCCCATCATTTGTTTTACATTTTTTATTATTAACGACGAAGGAAAAAAGACATGCAAGGCTGAGAGATTAGTGGTCCTTGATGAGAAACAACGGGACACGAGAGATCCTTCACAAGAAGCTTTTCTATGTGCGTAGTCCTATAGGAGGCAAGGAGAGGTTTGGTTTTTATT
Source organism: Erythroxylum acuminatum (assembly GCA_026284645.1). Classification (NCBI taxonomy): domain Eukaryota; kingdom Viridiplantae; phylum Streptophyta; class Magnoliopsida; order Malpighiales; family Erythroxylaceae; genus Erythroxylum; species Erythroxylum acuminatum. The sequence goes on along the minus strand of JANKOD010000193.1, from coordinate 32,675,661 downwards.
ACTTCGATGAATTTGTTGAGGGGACAATGGGCAGAAATTAGGGTAATTAATGGTATGATGTGAAAGACAGAAACAGGCATGTACGCATTCTTTATACAAAAAACAAGAAACCCCTCATGCATCCACTCTTGAAAGCACAGCATTGAAGGAGACATGAGAATTTTGGGGAACAAGAATGGTTTGCTTCTGAGGACAAAGAGAGCAACAGTACAAGAAGATGAGACAGCATTATGTGAAAAAGCGGTATTTATATCTTGGAAGTGAAGATTAGGAGCTTTTAACCAGCTAACCGGTCACCAAATATGTGGAAGGGAAACGGCCCCTTAAGAGAAGATGCTGCAATAAACTTGGTGAATGGAATAATATTAAAGGACCAACTTCTCCATACTGTTGTGCGGCTCCGGAGATGCCGCGTAGAAGATATGGTTGGTTTTTATATAGAAAACTAAAAGACATATATTTTCAATTAAGAAGACAAATTACTAAGCAAATATTAATCAAGTCTGATGATGAACGGTGGGAAAACCACTGGTTTATCACCTTGTTTCTTTCCGAAACTCTTCCATTCTTAGGGATTCAAATTTCTGATAGGAGTATCGCAACGTAGGTTTCTTTTGTTTTTTATAAAGTAAAGCAGAGAATAAAGATCAATATGCCAATAATGGAGACTTCTTTTTGAAGTGTTGTTGGATCATATATAATAAAAGAGAGGAAAGAATACTAGATTAATCACATAGATCCCCAATTAACTGATGTTCTTCTTGTGGTGATTGCAGGGAATTAAATCACTCCGGAATCAAGAGTAGCTAGCTAGCTAGCTTGTTTGTTGGCATCTCAGTACTAGTTAATAATGAATAATTAGGCTACTTAATTTTAATTCATCAATGCCAGGAAGAGACTGAGAAAAGAGCACGATTCTGCCAACCTAAGAAGAAGGTATTGTTGAGAATCTGAAGGTGGTAACCTTCTGATGGATAATGAAGCCTGAGAAGGAGCTTGGCCTGAGAAAGTGCAAACGGACTCAAGGGCACATTGGTAAAACCAGTGCTCCTAAGTATCATTTCCCAAGACTCGAACCTTTCGTGGCGTTCTCTTCTGTTGTCTCCATCTGCAGCCACGATGTCCATGATTTCTCTTCCAAACCATATCTGCTCAACCTCTAACCTTTCCCTGCTGTTGGGAGGAAGTGTTGCCTCCAGAGATTCAAAGAGAGCGGCATAGTGGTCAATGGCTTCCACGAACCTGTGCAAGAATAGTGGGTGGTTGTGGTTGGCTTCTCTTTCAGCGACAGTCACAATCTTAGGGTTCAAGGCCTTGATTTTGTGGAGAAAGAGGATTAACTCGCGGGAATCATCCTTAAGGAGTCTGTGCAGGTATAGAACGCAGTTTACTGCGAGAGCTTCGTCTGGAAGGAGCGTGATGGAGGATGGAAGGTGTAGGGCAAGATAATTTGGGCTATTGTTGACGAGGACAAGTGGGTGAAATTGGAACCTGAGGCCTAGGGACTGCGCAAATTTCAAAAGACGGTCCCCAGTGCGATGAAGGATGCTCAAATCGTGTCCAGTCCCGGTGATCCGAAGCATTGGAGGAGGGTGGAAGGTGCTGTTAGACCTGTCGGCCAAGGCCTGCATCAGAGGAGGCCATTGCACTCCATGCATGATATCAAAATCGATGATGTGAATGGCCTGCTGCCCTACCTGTATGGCTTCTAAGATGGCCTGATTTGCTGTTAGATGACTGAACCTTATGAATGGTGTTATTTGGTTTAGGGAAAGATAGCAAGAATGAAGAGACTCGGAAGAACTAGCAATATTACTATTGTAGTTGGTCATCATGTAATTGCCACTGCCAATACCTGCACTACTGGTACCAATAGCAGAAGGAAGAGGAGGGGGAGGAGTAGAAATATTATTAGTGTTAATCAACATACAGCTGAGACTGTGGCTTTGGCTGTGGTTGTGAAGGTTTAGGCGGAGACAAAGGGCTTTAACAAATTGATGGACCAATCTCTCCATGGAGTCCCCATAAGGGGATGAGCTGGCAGACAAAATGGAGACGAGACTGCGGGCGGCGGAGAAGTCTGACTGAGAGATGAGCTCGGCGCAGCTAATGAGAAGTTGACGCATGTGAAGTGAAGATGAGCTGAAGGTACTGGCCCTTAATGGTGATGGTGCGTGAGGAACTTGCTGGTTGTGTAGATCTGATGTTTCGTCTTCTTCTTGATCGTGGGAAGATGAATTCAGAGAGCCCAGCATAGTATATTGGCAGTGACTTTGACAAAACACTACAATCAACTGAGCGAGGATATATGTTTAATCTGGAATAGGAATATTATAGGCGATGGATCAGAAGTAAAGGGATGAGTTTTCTTGGAGTTGGTCATTATCATCATCTGATCAGATACGAAAACCCTACAAGACACATGAACAGCCATGAGAGCAGAGGGCAGCCATGAGAGGTTTGCATGTCCCTCTGCTTTAACCTTTGGAATACAATATATATGAGCGCGTATAAAGCCAGCTATGTAAGTAAGATAAAACGCGACAGACTCACAGTACTATGTGTATACACATAGCTTGTGTGATATCTATCTATCTATCTATCCATGATCCATCTATATATATACATATATATAGCCATGCTCGTATTGTTTATCTGCCCAGTACGGCGCCGGGTAAGAAGTGGTACATCCTATAGCTAGAAGTAGAAGAGTTGCAGAGTTCCTCTTCCTTCTTCCCAGCCACACAAAACTACTAATTTTCCTTCTATTGTCAAAGACTTTATATTATTGTTTCTTTTCTTTTGAAAAAAAGTACTCAATGCCTATGTATATAAGAAGCTTTCATTTCTTGAAATATCATCACATCAAGTGAAAAATGTCTTTAAAGCATTATGATCCGATTAAATCATCACAGGCTTCGTTATTTTCTCTTATGTATGGCCAAACTGTGTTATGTACTTGAATCACCATATATAAGCTCAGGTCTTCTCATTTTGACTATGCGGATTTAATAATTACAACAGGTATTTATATATAATGATAAATATAATAGACTGCAAAATATTTTTTGATGACTAATATTTAGTAAAGGAAAAGTACTAAAAACGTGTAATATTCAAAACAAAAAGTATAATCAATTCTACATGTATTTCCAATAAAAAAAATGCTCAAGAAGGCATCAAATTACTTGTAAAAGACCTTCGAACTCCGTTTTATATTGTCTTCCACTCGCCAACTCGCCTCTTCTTCCTCCTTAATGTAAGCATAATTTTTATAAAACATGATAGGATATAGAAATTCATGATCACTCACATGTAATCATTCATATTCATAATTTTATTCTCATACAAAAATAAAGCTTTCAAATACTAACATTTTTCCACTATTCAGAAAGTGGAAACGATTCACAATAATCTCTCCGATATGTCTCTTTCCTGAACTTTCTATCTCACTTCTTATATGTCATGGTATTTTGTGAAAACTAATCATTATTAAGCATAAGACTAATAAAGGCCATGGCAGTCATATACTATTAATTCAACATGCTCCTCCATGTACCACTATATTAGCCTTTCTACTTGATCACGGTTATTAATAAGAAGTACATAATGGAATTTACCATTCAATTCTGTTTTCAATAACATACATTGTAATCAAATACATAAAGAAGAAAACATAAAACTAAGAAATAATACATTTATTAATGCTCAAAGAGTGTCAAATATATAATAAAAGCTAATATAACAATATTATTTAATAATTAGCAGCACATAAAACATCCATATTCTTTACATAACCTAAAAACACTTTGGTGGTAACCACTTTCTCAAAGGGTCAACTAACATAAGATTGATTCTCATATACTCCGTTGACACTCTACATTTTTTAACCTCCTTCTTAACAATAAAGTATTTCAATTCCATGTGTTTAGTACCTTTAGAATACTTTTTATTCTTAGAGAAGAAAATTGTTGCAGAATTATGACAGTAAATTTTTAGCGACCTAACTATATTGTCAATAATCTCAAGTCTTGAAATAAAGTTTTACAATCATTTATCATGAATCATGGCCTCAACATATGTCGCAAACTTAGCCTCCATAGTGGATGCAGCAATTACAAACTGCTTTACACTCTTCCATGAGATGACTCCTCTAGCTAATAGATAAATGTAGCCAAAAGTTAATTTACTTGTATCCATATAACCAAAAACATCGAAATTTGAGTATTCAACAACGTCAAGGTGATCAAACTTCCTAAAAGTAAGCATGTGTTCTTTTGTTCCTTACAAATATCTCCAAACTTTCTTTGCAGCGTTTCATTGATCTATACCAAGATTACTGTGGTATCTCCCTAGCATTCCTGTTGCAAAACTTATGTCTGGTCTCATACACGTCTATGTATATATTAAGCTCCCAACTACATATGCATGTGAAATTGATTCCATTTGCTTATGTTCTAAAACACTTTTCGAACATATTTGAGGCTAAACTTGTCCCCCTTTTATTAATATATGCTTTCTGAGACAAACTAAACAATCCTTGTGATCTATCAACCTAAAAGAATTCTTTTCGACAAAGTACTAAATAGGATATATGATTGGTCGTCCCAAGGAAAATCCCAAATTGGATCCCAAATTGACGGGTTAGTGTGAGCTTATCCATGCAGTTATACACTCTTCAAATAAGAATCCATTTTTTGAAAGATCCTGGCTTTCGTAGTTGGGTGGGTCTCCGAGATCCTTTCGATGACAAAATGTTTCTATTCCTATCGCTTATATTACTTCACCCATATCTTTTATTTCAAAATGACTAAAGAGAAATTCCTTAGTTTCACTTAATAGATCAAGATCATTAGTTGCAAGTAAGATATCATCAACATATAAACTGAAAAAATAAACTTAATCCCATTGACCTTCAGTTATATACACCATTCAACGATGTTTTCATTAAATCCAAGGTAAATAATAATATCATTGAACTTAAGATACCATTATCCAGAAGTTTGTTTAAGTTCGTATAGTGACTTCTTCAATTTATACACTATATGCTCCTTCACAGCTTTTATGAACCCCATTGGTTGGTCCATATAGACTTTTTCCTCTAAATCCTCACTTAAAAAGGCAGTTTTCAGTTCCACTTGGTGTAATTCCAAATTATAATGAGCTACCAAAGCTATAATAATTTTAAGTGAATCCTTCTTAGAAGAATGGTCCTTATAATCATTGCAATCTTTCTGAATAAATCTCTTAGTAATTAGTCTGGGCTTATAACGTTTTAGGTTACCAAGAGAATCATGTTTGTTCTTAAAGACCCATTTAAAACAAATTCTCTTGTAATCTTCTAGCAATTCCACAAGGTCTTAGACACCATTATGTTTCATAGATTTGAACTCATCTTTCATGGCATCTTATAACCACTTACAAGAATTTTCACTGTTTATGGCTTGTGAAAAAATTACTGGGTTATTCTCAATTCCCAAGTCATTTTTAAACTTGTGAAGATATATCAAATAGTCATTAGAAATAACTATTCTTCTTTCTCTTTGAGTCCTTCTTAATGTTATTTGTTTTAGTTCCTATATTATAGGTTCATTCACTTCATGTTCAGTTTCGTTTTAAACAATGGGTATATTAATTTGTTATTCTTTATTATTGTTAGGCGGTTCAATAATTTGTGAAACAAAAACTTGAGTAGGTGTACAAGCCCCAAGGGCTTGAACAGTCATAGGGACTTCCATTCCCATTTCTTTAATATCCATTCTACGTGGTATTTCACTCCCACTAGTCTCACCATGTTCAATAAACTTGACATTCCCAGTTTCTACACCTTTTATATTATGGTTAGGACAATAAAATATATACCATTTAGACTTCTCTAGATAGCCAATGAAATAGCCACTAATTAATCTTGCATCCAGTTTCTTTTTAAATGGATTATAATGCCTAATTTATACTTGGCACCCCAAAACATGCAGGTGCCTTAAACTAACTTTCCTTCTAGTTTACAATTCAAATGAAATTTTTAGAACTACCTTACTAAGCACCCTATTCAACAAATATATGAGCAAATGTCCACAAAGAAATGAGTAAAGATGAATTACACATCATACTCTTAAGCATATCTAATAAAGTTCTATTACGCCTTTCTGTCGCACCATTTTGTTGTGGTATGTTTAGCATTATGTATTGTGCACAAATTTCACGTATTTTAAGGAAATTAGTGAAAAAACCAAAAATTTGACCTTTTTTATTATAGTTACAATAATATTCACCACCTCTATCATACCTAACTATTTTCACTTTTCTGCTAATTGCCTTTCGACCTTATTAATATAAATCTCCAAGGTGTTTACAACTTGAGATTTATCATGTAGCAAATAGATATATCCATAACGTGAATAATCATCTATAAAGGTAAAGAAATTTTTTTCTTTACTGAAATTAGGCACATCAAATGATCTACACACATCAATATGAATTATTTCAAGAAGCTGAGTGCTTTGTGTGGCTTCTTTCTTGATTGTGTGTTTTGATTGTTTGTCTCTAATACAATGCACACAAATGTTAAGATTAGTAAATTCCAATTTAAGAAGTATTTTTCTTTATTAATATTTGAATTCATTCTTTGGAAACATGTCTCAAATGCTTATGCCACAAGTAAGCATATCTATTGTTAATTAAACTATGTTTAATACTAATATTAGGGTTCAAAGACAATAAATTTTCCGCATAAACAACATCAATGTTTAATTTATATAAATCATCACAAAATACACCACTACCAATCAAGTGGTTCTGTTTGTATAAACTAAAACTACCACATCCAAATTTAAATGAGTGTCTAGATCTATAAAGTTTGGATAAAGAAACTAAATTCTTAGATATACTAAGTACATAAATGGTATCCAGTGTCCAGTGTCCAGGATTAAGCAATAAGTCCATATAACTTCTATTAGAACTCTCATTTTATTGCCCATATGGATAAATCATTCATTTGATCTTGTGGTTTAGGGTATAAGGAATCCCTGCAAGGTATTAGAAACATGAGCAATACAATCATAATAAATCCACTAAGTATTAAAAGGAACTTCAAAAGGGTTTGTTTCATAACATACAAAAACACTAGGCTTACCTTTCTTCTCAAACTATGCCTTACGTTTCGAACATTCCTTTTGGAAATGCCCAACCTTCTTACAAAAATGGCATCTAAATTCATCATGTTCCTTCTTGTGGATCTGAGATGATATCCTATTAAATTTTAGGGGTCCTTTTACTTTCTTCTCATGCTTCTTTCTACCTTTATTACTAGCTCCTTATTTCTTAACATAATTAATGGAGTAGCTTCCTTAGTTCTTAAATCTAATATCTTCTTTAACCAACGTATTATGTAACTCATGCACATTCCATTTGTCCTTCATGGTATTATAGTTCATTTAGAAGGGACCATACTCAAATGATAAATGAGTTTAAGATTAATTGCACTAAGAGGCTTTCATCCACTTCCATTCCTAAGGAATTAAGTCTTGTTGCAATTTTTATCATATCAATTATATGTTCATGCATAGTATGTGATTCATCAAACTTTATGATAGTCAATGTACTTGTAATAGTCCCGATAAGAGACTTGTCAGTAGTCTAGGAGTGCTCTTCCACAAACTCAAGTATTTCATTAGCACTTTTAGTTTTGGGAAGACTAGACTTAATATTGCCAGTAATTATTGTATTCATATACGTCAGACTCAATCTGTTTAATCTTTCCCAGTTATTAAAATGGGTTTTCTCCTCATCAGAGCTCAAAACATTCAGAGCATCTGGTTTCTCAACTCTGAGTGCCAAATCCAAGTCCAAAACTTAATATAGAACTGAATTTGTTCGCTCCATTTAAAGAAGTTTAGTCCATTAAACATCGTAATAAATGAGAGATTCGATGCATGGCAATAACTGATGCAGGAAATTAAAACTTAACGTTAATGCTTTGAGTCATACAACACCATACTACACAGATTCAGAAACTTCATAATTGTGTATTAATGTTCACCTTTAAGCAATCCATTAACATATTAGATAACACATAGTGATTCTTATATATTGTATACTAATGTTTACGTTTTGGTAATTTATTAATATATCATACTACACATAATGATACTAATATGTACATAATTTAGTAATCACACAAACACCAACTAGAAATATTTACTATCTTTGGAATTCTAAGCACAACTAATTGTGTATATGCATTACCTACATTCATTCTCATTAACTATAAAAATAAATAAACAACCTTTGGGTGATTTCAAAAATATTTGATAACAATGAGTTTCAATTTACCTATAAAATTACAATTCATTAGCATCAATTATGAGTTCAAAAAAATTTTAAAATTATTTCACAATTGCGCTAGCTACGTTGCCAATGCTTGTTATTGGTGGGACTTTATTTCAACCACCTGGCATTGTCACTAGAAACTTTTCCCTAATAGTTTTGTGTCCTCATCTTTTTTTTTAAAAAATTATATATATGTAAATATCAATTCAACATTTAGAATAATTAAATCTATGAGAAACAAAATTTAGGGTTTTCCATAATTTCAAATTAGGATTAATAAGGTTTCTTTAAATTATGAGAAATAAACATTTAAGGAGAACCACAGATTCCTTATAACTCTTACTTTGATACCATATGTAATGATAATTTTTATGAAATATGACAAGATATAGAAATTCATGATCACTCATTTTTAATCATTTATATTCATAAGTTTATTCTCATACAAAGATAAAGCTTTTGAATGTTGATCTTTCTCCATTGCTTAGTGAAGCAGAAATGATTCATATTAAGCGTCTTACCTAATCTATCTCTGTCCTTGAACTTTTTATATCACTTTTTGTATCGCTTGTGGAAGTCATTGATAAAGGAATATATCATTTTATTGATTCAAAGGCTTTATTTTTTGTAAAGATGCAACAAACATGTTATTGAGTTATCGTTTGGGCCCTAATTGTTAGCCCCGAATTTTTTTTTTAAAATTAAGCATGATTAGATTAAGTAAATTGAACTAGCATAAATTACGTTGGCATTAATTGGTATTTTATGACATTAAATGAGTTAGATAAAGTTTAATGTGTTAGTTGGGCTTAAGAAAGAAATGGGCCTAAATGAATGAAAAGAAAGAGGAAGATAAGGAAGTGGGCTTAAGTGATGTAAGAAAGGGGAAGGAAGTAAGTTAGGTTTTGGGCTTATGGGCTTAAGTAACTTAAGTTGTAGTATAAAAGAGAAAGAGATAAGTGAGTTAGTAGGAGAAGAAGAGAAGATTTCGAAATTTAGAGAGGGAGAAGAGAGAGTCCGTGAAAATGGAGAAAAGAAGAGAAGAAATTAGGGTTTGAGTTTCCAAGAGTTCAAGAAGGATTTTGAAGAAAGCTCAAGAAGTAAAAACGTGGGGGAAGGTTTAAGCTTCATCTTGATACCAGAAACTTCTTGATTTAGTAAGGATTCAAGGTAAGCCATGAGTTCAAGCTTTAGCTTTTGTTTGGGTTTTGAGTTAGAAAGCCTAGAAATAAGATGGGTTTAGTGATTCTAGAGTTAACATCGTGATTAAGGTTTATTAGGCTTTTAAATTTTGAAACCCTAAGTTGATATGGGGTTTTCGTGTTGTTGTTGAAGAAGCTCAAGGAAGAAGGCAAGAAGATTAAGAAGAGGAGCTAAGTTAAGCAAGTTTAAGCAAGT
>JANKOD010000193.1:32630850-32642944 GCA_026284645.1 Erythroxylum acuminatum | reverse complement strand
ACCATGATATTGTCAGTGATGAGCCGACCTGGGACAAAAGCTGATTGCGTAGGAGAGATGATCCTCGGAAGCAAGGTTTTGAGACGATTCGCAATCACCTTAGCTAAGAGTTTGTAAATGACGTTACACAAAGCTATAGGCCGAAGGTCTTTCATGCATGTAGGATTGTCCTTCTTAGGAATCAGAACGACTACGGTGTCATTTAAAGTATCCGGAAATACACACTGCTCCATCCATTGTCGACAGTTTTCAAAAATATCAGCTCCCAAAATAGACCAACATTTCTGAAAAAATGCCGGATTCATGCCATCCGGTCCGGGAGCCTTGTCCGGATGCATATCAAACATTGCAGACTTGACTTCCTCCAATCTCACGGGAGCTAGTAGGTAATTGTTATCCTCTTGGGTCACAACCGACTTCACCGAGGCAAAATGGCTGAAATCAGAGACCCCCGAAGCTGAAAAGAGTTGAGTAAAATAGTCAAGGATGACCTTGCCAATTCCTTCATCATCCACGACTTGCAACCCATCATCATCAACAAGCGAAGTAATGTGATTCAACCTTTTCCGCTTAGAAGCCTGAGCATGAAAATATTTAGAGTTAGCCTCCCCATATTGCATCCAAAAAATCTTAGACCTTTGTTTCCAATAAACATCTTCCTGAGCCAAGAGACAGTTAAGATCAGCTTTTAATCTCCAGTATAACGCATGATGGTTCTTTTCCCTAGCTAATTCCATTCGCCGCTTTGTAGTCTTGATACGTGTAGAAAAATTCGACCCAAGCTGATGTTGCCAGTTTGTCAAGCTAAATCCACATTCTTTAATCTTAGACAAGAGACTCATACCAACGTTAGCCTCCCAAATTCCTGAAACAGTCGTATAGAAATCCTCCTCAACAAGCCATTTGTTCTCAAATCTGAAGCTTCTGACTTTTTCCATGGGAAAACGACGTGCAGCTACCAGTTTGATGGGATTATGGTCAGATGTGGGACATACCAAATTGTAAAGTCTATGGAATAGAAAGATATCCATCCACTCCTTATTGACAAAAGCACGATCTAACCTTTCCAATACATGTGAGTTGGAACCTCTCCCTCTCTCCCAAGTGTATCCATATCCAATAAGAGGAATTTCGACAAGGTTGCAATCCGAGATACACTGACGAAACCCGTCCATCAAAGAATTAGGATAAACCCCTCCGCCAAGTTTATCATCTACCGACAGAAGATTATTAAAATCGCCGAAACAAACCCAAGGCATAGTGTGTATACGGGAAAGAGAACGAAGGAGCTCCCAACTGGCGCGTTTTCTAGCATAATCAGGATATCCGTAAAAACCAGTTAGACGCCATTTTGGATTGTTCGAATCATCAATAGTCAGGTCAATATGATTGTTAGAATAACCCGTAACAGTAGCTGTAATATCATTCGTCCAAAACATGGCCAAGCCGCCACTACGACCAAGCCGATCAACACAGAAACAGAAATCATACTTCAACAACGTCTTTATTTCTTCAATCTTATTAGAAAAAGCAATAGTTTCACTTAAAAATAAAATGCACGGCTTATTGAACCTAACTAGGTCCTTCAGAGCACGAACTGTCTGATGGTTGCCTAAACCACGACAGTTCCAAGCTATGTAACTCATGACTCTTGGCGGGTCTACTGAGCAAGACCGGCCGCTGGTAAATAGTGTGGGTTGGTTGACATAATCATATCTTCGGTGTTCATCTCATCAACTACGTCGTCCGTAGAAAACACAAACGCAGTTTCTTCCTTCTCCCGGATTGACAGTTTCTGCAAATCGGATTCCATATTGTTGGATGAAAATAAAACAAACGACTATTATAGAGAACTCTCAAAGCCTCACCATGCACACTCAAGGCATGAACAACACTTGCACTCTGAAGAGAGAGACTCGAGAGGCAAGACCTAAATAAGGACCTGTACGGCAATATAAGTAACACCCAAACTTCAGCACGTTCAAGCAATAAACCTTCGATTTCCTATTATTTTTATCGACCGAACCTAGGGCAGGAGCAGAAGGGTTTGGGCATCAATATCAGATTTTCCCCAATTTGCAACACCTCAAAAATCGAACTAATTGTAATCCAAAATCGGCGGCAAAGAGATTAACGAAACTTCCAATTAAGAGAAAGAGAGGCATTTTGGAAGATAACCCATCTATTTCTTGATTGACTGATTGACGATAGACTAACACTCGACGTCTGTAAGTTCCCATGAAACCTGCGACACCATGAGATTGAAACAACCTTCACACATAACTCAGTTAATGCATGGAAGTCTCACTGAAAAGAAAATTGTCATTTGCATAAAATAAGTGATAAATAGGAAACCTTTTTTCAGAAATTATGAGAGATTTCTACTCTCTCCTTTCCAGTTCGCTTATGATTAAATAATGAAATTTTTATGCAAAGCACAAATAAATAGAGTGAGAAGAGTTTCTCTTATCAAAGTCCTCTAGAAGGTTGAACTTCTTATGTTCTTCTCCTCCCTATAGAAAAAAAGAAATGAAACTAACTAAGGTTTTAATTGTGTGAGGATTTTTAATTCATCAAGAATACAACTTATGAAATTCCATCTACCCATATCATAAACCCCTTTTTAAAATCATAAAATCCTTTCTTCTTACTCAAAAAGTGAATAATTTCTTGAGTGATTATTATATTGTCAATATAAGAATGAAGTTGCTTTGGTAAGGACTCATCAACTAACCTAAATACGGGTTAATTCTGGTGGCCATAACTTTAGAGGTGATTTTGACAACCATATTACAAAGGGCAATATGATTTACGTCTTTGATCAATTGCGATTAAGGAACATTGAGGATTAAAGCAATCAGAGTATTATTCAGGAGGTAGGGTTCAAACCGTATATACTTGAAAACTATAATGTGCTCATTATCTTAACTACATGAGTACTTCTTTATCTATAACTCAAGTGGACAATCCTAATATAATCATAGGGGAGAGTTGTGAGAGTCTTGGCATTAAGGTGCACTGCTCATTTATAGGGATGTTTTAAATGTTTTGTACTTTTGCTTAAGGAGATCTCCTTTCCCAAACATGTCCATTATTGTGAAGTGGTTTTATCAAATTGTTCCTCGTATAGATAATGGCGGTGAACTGAAAATTTCTTGTATTTTTGTTGCTCAACTTAATCCAATCTTCCTTGAATTGAAATCAATACAATTCTTCTTCCTTAAGTAATAGATCAAGTTGTGAATATGCAAGATCTTTTATTTTAATATTTCACACGTGTGCGTGTGTGTGTGTGTGTGTGTGCATGTAAAGGACAATAACTTATATATAATAACAAATTAACCATACATATGTATGTATATTCATATTATTAAATTAAAGGAAACTATACAAAAAATATATGAAGTAGGAAAGACATAACTAATTCCTATTACCTCTACCCCTTGAGTTAAGGTATAGATATGACACATGCCTAACTGGGATAGCACTATATAGAATGATCCACTATTAACAACATAAGTTATAATATCAATCAACTTATATGAACTTCTAGTTTAAGGAACTTCTATTGTGTCATAATTAAGATTATCTTTAATATAGTTTATATCTAATTCATTATGCTTAGTTTGATCATGTTATACTGGATTATTAGAAATCCCAAAGGTTGCTTTATTATCATAAAACAATACCATAGGTTTTGTTAGACTAGAATCAATTCAATTAAAAGAATTTTTAGCTAAAAAAGTTATGTGATTGGTTAATGCATAATATAATATCTACTTCTACATTAAATAACAACCATATTTTATTTTTTCACTTCTCCAGGTCACCAAGTCGCCTTCAGAAAATGACAAATATCCAAAAGTGGATTTTATATCCAATCTACCACTAACAAAATCATAGTTAGTATATCCCACAACATTAAGATATCCATGTTTGGAGAATAAAACACCTTTACTTGGAGTTTATCTTAAATATGCTAGGATCCAATTAACATCATTCATACGTTGATCATTTGGTTGTGCATAAACTGACTCAAAACATTGATTGCATATGTTATCTATCCTAGTATGAGTTAAATTAATCAACTTCCTAACTGATCTTTGGTATCTCTCATTATTGTTGAATTTTAATAGGAGAAATAAATATTTCATGATTCACCTAATAGGGGTTATTATATGCTCACAGGCAAAGTTACCAATTATAATAGGAGATCTAAAGAATAATCCCTTTGAGAGAGAAACAATCCTTGTTTATACCAATAAAATTCAACGCTTAAGAATCATTTAAAAAACCTCAACTCTTTGATCTTAAATTCTTTGGCTAGATAACTTCGAAGTTCTTGATTTCATCTACGTTCTTACCTATGACATCATCAAAATAGATAAGAAGTAAGGTAATATCATTTTGATCATGTTTATAAAACAAGGTATGATGTGTAAAAGCTTGCTTAAATATATACTCTTCATTACATGAACTCAAGCTCCTAAACTATGCTCTTAATGATTGCTTTAATCCATTCAATGCCTTTTTTATTTTAAATACTTTCATTCTTCTATTACAAACCTATAGGGTGGATCTATAAATGCTTCCTCCATTAGGTCACCATAAAGAAAAACATTTTTCACTTCAAACTGTATAAAGGCTAGTTTAGATTAAGTACGTGTGATTGGATAACGTCAACAATATTTATCTTAGCAATTGGTGTTAAATTCTTATGACAATAAATACCAAAGGTTTGGGTATAGTATTTTCTAACAAACCTAGCCTTGTATCTTTCAACTATTCCATATAAATTGTATTTGATAATGCATAACTGTTGGATCCCGAAATTTTTCTTTAATTTAAGCATGATTTAAAATAATTTTTGAGGTTTATTGGATTAATTATTTTGGAGTTAATTTTTTTTTCAAAGTTAGTAGGATTTATTAAATGGGTAAGTGGAATTAAAGTGCTAATGTAATAAGGATGTTCAAGGATATTTTTGGAAAGACACGTAAAGTTAAAAGAACATAAGCCTATAAGGAAGGGTAAAATGGACGTTTTGGACTCATTAACGGTAGAAATGGAAGAAGAATATGTTTTTTTCTTGTTAAGAAGAGAAAAACGTGAATTGAAGGGAGAGAAGGGTGAAAAATGAAAATAAGAGAGAAAAAGAGAGGTTTCGGTGAAAGAAGAAAGAGGAGAAATCAAGCTTGTTAAGGTAAGTTGACCATCTTTTCTCCTTGCTTTATTAAAGAAATGGGTTATGTTGAGGATGAAGGTGTTAGAGAGAGAAGGGGCTTGTGTAGAGAATGAAAGGTTTGTGTTGGAAGAAGATGAATTAAGAGAACCCCATTTTATTGTAGGGTTTCTAAACTAGGTCTTAGGTTTTCTAACTTAGATGGACTATGGGTAGGTTAGATTTGGGCTTAATTTGTGTTTATTGCCAATTTTTGTGATTTTTCAATGTTTATGAGTTTTATTGGAATGTTGTTTGAATATAACCTTAGTTGTTTTAGGAAACCAAGAGAATCCTACCCAAGAGCAAGAGGAAGGGCAAGCTTGACTTGGATTTTCGTAAGCTACTTAGGTGGGTAATGTATTTATAGTTTTGTGTGATTAGGCAAATTCTTGCCTATGTGTGTGTATGTGTTGAATGCATAAAATTTTAATTGATGTTGTGAGAATTTGATAAAGTATGATGATCTTGATTTGTTATACCCAGAAAAAGGTTATAACATTTTGTATAAACAAAAAAGAAGGAAAAGCGTGAAAGTATGAGCATTTGATAAAATGATTTTTGAGCATGATTATGTTCTTCTGTTTGGCCGAGAGTGGAACCATTCAGTTCGCTATGTGCACGTCGACAAGAGCCTTCTCCTGGCTGCCTGCTTGTGGCATATGAGCTCTGAAAAATGAACTCATTTTATTCATGGGATAAACTTCGGTTTCTCCATTCTGTTTCCATGGAACCCTCGAGCCAATTGTTTGTGCATTGCATAATTGAACTGCCAAGTATGAAGCATTTGAGTGTTATGAGTTTTGAGCTAAATTGATAAATGTTAAATTGTTGGATTTATATATATACATATATATGAGCACATATGCTTGAGTTTGTGGTCAATTGCCAATGGCTATAAATGTATTAGCCACTAAGCTATGTAGCTCACCACACTATTCCCTCCTCATATGCAGAAAGAGATGATTAGCAATCCTTGCAAGGCATTCGGATACTCCAAGATAGTTAGAGACTTTTGTAACTAAGTTAGTTCGATCATTCTGGATAGCTTTATAAGTATGTCAAACATTGAGCATCCAATGTATTCTGCATCTTTTTGCTAATCCTCTGATTATAATGTTATGATGTAATTAAAGTTATCTATGAACTTCTTTTGATTTACCAAGGGGTTAGAAGTGAAAAGTTCCCAACGTGTGCATATGTCTCTTGTAGTTGTACAATTCAAAATTTAAGTCTTTCATAGGTGTAGTAATTGTGTTCTAACTTCAGGGAAAAAATCTGGACTAATCTAGGTGGAACTAGACAAAGTTATCTTCTATAAAGTTGTAGATCTTTCTTTTATCTTTCCAACGGTATATAGTATAAAAATTTTGGATATCAGAGTAGAAATTTATGGTCCTTATAAGTAGAGATGCTTAGGAGTGTAGAGTGTATCGTCAGTGATGACGTGTATCGTCAGTGATGATGATGTATCGTCTATGATGATGTGTATCGTCTGTGTTGACGTATCGTCTGTGATGATGTGTATCATCTGTGTTAACGTGTATCGTCTGTGCTGAAGTATTGTATGTGATGATGTGTATCGTCTATGCTGACGTATCGTCTGTGATGATGTGTATCGTTTGTGCTGACGTATCATCTGTGATGACTTGTATCTTTTAGGTATTGTTCATTCTACATCGTTTGGTCCAATTTTGACCATCTAGATGATAGAATCTATCTTCAAGATCTTTATGAAAGTTGTAGATCTTGAAGTCCTCTTTCGAATCATCCAAAGAACACCTTAATCCGACATCTCTAGAGAAAGTTATGATAATTGATCCAAATCGTCTGGCCGTTCATCTGGTTTCGTCTGACCTTTCGTCTGGCCTATCATCTGGTCCAATTTTGACCCTCTAACTGATAGAATCTATCTTCAAAGTCTTCACGAAAGTTGTAGATCTTGAAGTCTTCTTTCTGACCATCTAAGATCGACCTTAATATGGTATCTCTAGAGAAAGTTATGACAATTGTTCCAATTCATCTGACCCTATCGTCTGGTGCAATTTTGACCCTCTAGATGATAGGATCTATCTTCAAGGTCTTCATAAAAGTTGTAGATATAGAAGTTCTCCTTCAAACCATTAAAGAATGACCTTGATCTGACATCTATAAGGAAAGTTATGCTAATTATCCCGAGACAGGTTCAATATGGTTGAGGAGAAGTACTGTTTCTGTTAAATGTCTCCGAAGACTGGGCTCCGAAAGCGGGTCTAGCATTGTTTGGTATCAAAGCTTAGGTTTTTCCCTAGGCTTATAATGCATAGTAGGATGAATTGTGCATTGTGAATTGATTGGTTGCATTAAGGAGTTAAGTGGATTAAAGGAGTGGAGCCATAAAAGACAAAAGAAGGGCAAAATTGGGAGAACAAGATTAAGGAGGGGCATAATTGGAAGAAATAAGCTAAAAAAAATTGTGACTTGAACTAAGAAGGAAAGAAGAGAATTGTGGGAGTGAGAAGAGAAGAGTGAAAAACGTGGGAAGCTTGGAAGGAAGAAGAGAAAAGAAGAAAAAGAAAAGAAATCATCTTGTCAAGGTAAGTTTATCTTCTTCTTCTTACCTTGTTAGAGAAAGAGTTAGAGAGAGAAAATGTTCTGTGTTGTGTAGAGAATGGGTGTTGGATTGGAAAAAGGTGATTTAAAGAACCCATTTGATTTTTTTTTGGGTTTCTAAGCTAGGTTTAGGTTTTTCTAGCCTAGATGAACTATGGGTAGGTTAGGTTTAAATTCAATTTTGGCATTTCTTTCATTCTTGAACTTTTATGAACTGTCATTTGAATATGGATTAAATAGAAATTGGTTTAATTGAAGGGAATCAAGAAAACCTCACTCAAGAGCAAGAGGAAAGGCAATCTTAAGCTTGGATTTTTCAGCAAAAATTAGGTGGGTAATATGTTTATAGTTGTTATGTGATGGGCAAATGGCCTACGTATGTGTTTATTCTTAAATTGTGTGAATCTTGAATTGTTGTGAAGATTTGAAAATGCATGATCAAATATGACCATGTTATACCTTGAAAAAGGTTATGACATTTTGAATAAAAAGAAGAAAAGCATAAAAATATGAGAATATGATGAAATGAAAGAAACATGAGAGTATCAATTTGTGATTGATTGAATTGGGCATAAATTTGTTTGTGAGTGGGCAAGAGAAGGAACCGTTTCGTTAGTCACGTGCACGTTGACCTATAGCCTTTTCCCGGCTGCTCGCTTGAGGCCACGAGATCCTGAGAAATCGGACTGTTCACGGTGTAAACTTCGGTTTCTCCATTTCGTTCCGCGAAACTCTCGAGCCATTTGTTATGCATTTCATCATTAATATGTCAAGTATGATGCATAATTGATTGTTATGCTTGATAGATAATTTCATGTTATGCTTTATGTGATGATATTTGGTTAATTATGAGTTGTGAGATGAATTGTGAACTATTTGAATTGCTAGACATATGTGTTTATATGTTTGATTGTATGGTTCATTACCGATGGCTATAAATGTATTAGCCGCTGAGCCGTGTAGCTCACCCCACTATTCCCTCCTCAGGTGTAAAACAAGACGAGTGTTGAACCTTACAAGGATTTGGAAACTCCAAGATATTAGAGACTTTTGTAACTAAGTTAGTAGTTCACTTTTTGGATAGCTTTATAAGCATGTAAACATCGAGCATTTGCTATAGACTGTGTTTGGGGGTTAGGCCCTTGATTGCAATTGTAATGATGTAAGTAAAGTGGTGTATAAGTTCTGTTGTTTGAGTAAATGCATAAAGACTGAAGGTCCCCCGGAGTATGTGTATATTCCTTGTGTAGATGTATTTTTGATCCAAACCTTTAATAAGGATAGAAATTGAGTGCTGAATTCTAAGGGAAAACTAGACTAATTATAGTTTAATTGTCTTGCTTTTCATCGATATATAGGATAGAAATTTTAGACTACGAATTCGAAAGCTATGGCCTTTATAAAGGGGGAAATGTATCGTCTACATAAGATGCTTCGTCTGTAATGACGTCACATTGTCTATGATGACATCACTTCGTCTGTAGGAATGCATCGTTTGTAGAGATGCAATGTCTATTAAGATGTAGCGTCTATATAGGACGCTTCGTCTGTGATGACATCACTTTGTCTTAAGCGTTGCATCGTCTTAAGTTGACCCGCTTCGTCTTAAGCGTTGCATTGTCTTAAGTTGACTTTGCTTTGTCTTAAGTTGACTCGAGTTTCATCTGTACATTGTTTCATTTATACTGTGGCATTCGTCTACCTTGTGGTATTCGTCTGCCTTCACCCTTTCATCTGCTTTGTGGCATTCGTCTGCCTTCGTTCATTCGTCTGTTTCACGGCATTTGTCTGCCTTGTGTCATTCGTTTACCTTCGCCCTTTCATCTGCTTTGTGACATTCATTTGCCTTCGTCCATTCGTCTGTCCCGCGGCATTCGTCTACCTTGTGGCATTTGTCTGCCTTCGCCCTTTTGTCTGCTTTGCTTGTAAAGACAAGACTTCTTCCTTTGCTCTCTAATTGTCTGTACCATTTTTGACCCCTCGGATAATAGACTTCGTCTTCAAGGTATTCATGAAAGTAGCAGATCTTGAAGTCCTCTTTCGAATTCCCCAAAGAACACCTAAATTTGACAGCCTTAGTGAAAGTTATTCCAGATTTGTCCCCAGAGTAGGTCTATTGTGGTTGAGGGCAAATACTGTTATCCGTCAGATGTCTCCGAATGTTTGGGTTTCGAAAACGGGGGCCCAACATTATTTGGTTTCAGAGCTTAGGTTTTTCCTAGGCTTAGAATGCCTAGTAGGCTAAATTGTTATGTTATGTGAATTGGTTGGTTTCATTAAATGACATGCATGCATGTAGGAAATTAAGACTAAAATGAAGGTAGCTAATCATTAGTGTTTTCATTGAAGGAGTTTTGCAAGGATCAATTGCATCTAACTCTCCGCCAAGGGAGGACTGTACCGAGAGTCAGTAGCCCCAAGAAATGCTGAGGCTTCCTTAGGGCAAAGTAGTGAGCCCATTCGATCACAGACGCAAGAGTCGCCTGTTTCGTCAGAGCAGGTGCCTACCTTGGATTCGAGATTGTTTCAGGCATTTACTTAAGCCTTTGTCTAGGCTATGGGCCAGATGCCACAGGCTTCTGCTTTGGCCCCAGTTAAGAAGGGGAAACAGTTTGACAGGTTGAGAAAATATGGAGTAGTGGACTTTTATGGGGCCACTGATCCTGAAGAAGCCGAGACCCGGTAGAAAAAGACAGAGAGGGTATTGGAGCAGATGGATTGTGAAGATGAAGAGAAAGTTGTATATGTTGCAAGTTTGCTTCAGGGGGATGCTTTGCATTGGTGAGAGTGTGTACTGGGAAGTCAATTGAAATCGATAATGTTGGCATGGAAGGACTTCCTCGCTGCTTATAAGAAGAAGTATCTGTCTGAGGTGTACATTCAGCAGAAGCAGAGAGAATTCCTGAGTCTCACCCAGAGGGAGATGACGGTTAGTGAGTATGAATCGGTTTATACAGTTATCATGATATGCAGCTGAGATGATGCTGAGTGAGGCTGCTAAGGGCTGTCAGTTTGAATCAGGACTGCACCTAGCTATTAAGGAAAAAGTGGTGGTGCAGAAATTCTGTGACTTTCAACAGCTAGTTGAAGCAACACTGAGGGTTGAAAATATTGAGAACATAAAGAGTGCTATCAACAAAAAGAGAAAGGGAAGAGACCAATGCAAGAGGGGAGGTGGTACTTCTATGCCTAAGAAGAGTGACAAGACTTTCTGTAACACTCGGTATCTAGTTTACCCAGTACACTAAAATAAAATCTGTATTTGAAACTAATCTCATTAAAACCACAAAACAGTGAGTAATAATTTTTGGTGACATCAAATTAATGATGTATGACACTTTTTCGGTGGTCACAGGAAATTGTACGAGCAGATGTTTAACAACCAGTACAAGAGTGGCATTTTTGTAAATAGGGGACAATGAGGCTTATAAAAGAAGCTAGTTAGAAAGAAGACAAAACATTGTCTTATTCCTTCTCTCTAACCCACGAAAGTCTCCATAGAAGCTCCCTCTCAAGCTTTTCAACCCTTGTAACAAGGATGGGAAGGAGAATCAAGCCTTTCGAGTAGTACAAAAAGGTAAGTCTCAATCCTGACACTTAGTTCTATCGATTGAAGCTTAGTTTTTCTCTCTTCTTTTGTAACCCATTTGATGGAATGTATGGGTTTGATGATTTTGATGATGTGTTCTTGTTTTTTGATGTCTAATGACACATTAACGTGAAGAAATTTCGTTTTTATGGTGATTTGGGGGCTAAATCAAAACCTAGGGTTTTGGAGTTCAGGCTGTCAATGGAGACAGATTTGTAGGTCCTCTTTGTACATATTTTTTGAGTTGATTAACGTGTGAATTTGGAGACACTCAAAACATAGAAGTTGTAGATACATATGTCTACTATCTCTTTGATTTTTTTTTCACGATTTTAGGGTGAGCCAAGCAAATAAAAGAGGCCCCGAATTGAAACTGGTTCAGAATACTAGCAGGATTGAAACGAGAAATGAAAGTTAATTGTTTGAAGACCTTAGAGTTAGAATTTGATGATGAGTTCTCTTATGAAATGCTTGAAAATGTTTCTTCTAAGTTCTGTATAAGGTAAATTTTAATTGGATGAGTATTCTATGAGATATGGCTGAATAAGTGAAGGGTGTTGCTAACCTTAGTGACATAGAAGAGAACAGAAACAGGACAGGCTTATAAAAATCGCAATAAATACAAATTTCTTCATTTTTGAGCCGTCTTTGGATATGTGATAGCCATATGAGTCTGTTGAAAATGGAGATTT
>JANKOD010000193.1:32584525-32606067 GCA_026284645.1 Erythroxylum acuminatum | reverse complement strand
TTGCACAAGTATCAATGTTTAAGAATGCACATGAATGACATAAAAGATGTACAATACATGCATGACAATCCCGGGTATCATTTCCTCATTTTACATTGCAAAGCCATTCTCAAAACAAACTCATCCTTTGCTAAAATCACGCTTTCGGATCTCTCATGAATCACACTAAAATAAAGAGTGAAGATGCAATAATTAAGGCATACTCTCTTTAGAAAAATGGTCCCCTATGTCTTATGATTCCATTGGCAGAAGAATCACTCCATTCGGCGTAGTATATTGAGAGATATACCTCAAACAGTGATGATCGGTTTAAAGAGTACTAACCCCGATTCCATCTACAATTTGATCATCTTAGGAAGTGAATCACAATTTAACTTCTTCTTACCATTTGAAGCCCTATATCTTCACTTTACTTCAAAGAAAGAATCATCTCAATTAGAATCCTATAAGTCCAATTATGATCAAAACATTGACCTATGTTCAGTAAAACTACTCCCATTAATACGGTTTTAACAGACTCTCACACTTGCCTTTGATCAATCTCTTTCGATTTAACTCCAATTCATACAATTTGTGGTGGAGATGTAGCCAAATGTATTAGGAATCCATTTCCACAAGAATCAAGTCATTTTGATTTCTAGAGAAGGAGTTATGGTCAAACGAAGCAACCAAGTTCATGCTTGATTTCCAATTTGACCTAGTTTGGCGCGAATGCCATAACGTTTTCTACACAACTCGGATTCCCTTCGTTCTTGTTCCATTTTAAAGAAGACATCAAGATCTACAACTCGTATTAGAGGCCCAAAAGCGAGATTCGGCCTCAAAACTGGTCAAAAACGCGATGTACAGTAACTGACCCGAGGCTGTCCGTTAAACGGACAGGCATGTCCGCTTAACGGACACGCATCGACAAAACAACCCCATTTCACCCGAGACAGTCCGTTAAACGGACACCCATGTCCGCCTAACGGACACACACTGCCCCTAGGGTGTTTTTACACCCGAACCAGTCCGTTAAACGGACTCCCATGTCCGTTTAACGGACACCCAACCCCAATACACTCTCCAAAGCCTATTCCAAGCTTCCAACACCTATTCTATCATCAAACATACCCATATTCATCTCAAATTCATTTCTTTTAACATCAATCCACTTCATAACAATACAAACATCAATCTAATTGCATTAAACTTCCAATCCTCATGCATATCATTCATCAAAATCCATTTCCATCTAAGTCTACATACTAAACACTTCAAACTCAACAAGCATTCATTCACTAGTCTAACTTCATATCAACATCTAGGATCTTTCAAGATAACATTCACAAACCTCATCTTCATAAACAATGTAGTCAATTTCTTCTCTTTTCCCTTAAACCAAACCTCAATTCATTTAGGCAACCACAAAAGTCATTATAACTATACATTTGAACCACACACACAATCCAATTCTTGCAAAATTTGCAGATTTCTCATCTTCAATCATTTCATAACATGCAATTTATCTACTCTATCTTCTACCTAAATCACCATGTCCATTCCTTCTCCCATCACTCACTACTACTCAATCACAAACATTTCATCACTTATGATTAATCACACTCAAAACCAGGGCATACACACAAAATACTCATCAAATCCCCTCTTGAACCCAACATTCAATCTCTAACTCTCTCAATACCATTTCATGAATTTAATACCCAACACACATACTCAAAACACAACCATGAACACATGTGAGCATCAATGAAGACACAAACACAAGTACATACCCAATCACTAATTCTCATCATACTAACTTCAATCTTACCATAATCAAAGCATAGAACACAAACTTACTTGATTAAGCACTCAAATCTTCAAGAAATCACCAAGACCTAATTGTCAATCTTCACCATCGACCATCATCATTTAAAAGTGGTAGAGGTAAATTTCATAGTAAGCAAGGAAGAACAAGATGACAAGAAGCACAAGATGATGGCTAGGTTTAAGGTTGGAGTAACTCACAACACAAGAACAAGAGGAAGTGAAAGCCACGAAGAAGAAGAGAAGAGGACTCCAAAAATGACTCCAAAAAGCTTTAGAAAGTGAGATGTCGTGAGTGAGTAATGGAGAAGCTTAGATTCAATGTATACCTAGGTTTAATGAAATAAATACATGGCCATAAGCATGCCATGTGTCAAGCTTCAATTGCTTCCTTCCTAATTAATCCTTTTGAACTCAAATTCCAACAATTAACACTTATCCAATAATCCCTATAGCCATATGTCCATAATTTAATACCTTTGATAAAGAATTCTATTACCCTTGACCAATTGGCCTGCCACCCGGCATTTTTTCTAGTCCGGGTTTTTACCCCGAAAAATTTCAGAAAATTTCCTAAAATTCTCCAATATTAGAAAATTAATATTGACACTCTCCAAATAATTTTTCACTATCAATAACCCATAATTCTCGAAACTCGCAACCAATTACAGTTATAACCAAATAGACCGAAAATGTCAATGTATGCATGTACAATAATTTCATGTGCAACAAATGTCATTTTTTCACAATCCAAATATGCCACATAATATATGAATATGCAATAGCCTTGCTAACCCCTCACTGAACACTCAAAATTCCCATTTTACCCTTCCCGCCGGTACCGGGATGTTACAAATTTAATATGGTTGGGGCACTTTGCATATGACAAGTAATAACAAATCCAACTAATAAGCTTTAAAAATTTAGCTCTTGTTTATTGGTATTCATTTTTCTAGCATCGAAGATTTGAAGGATAGTGGGGTGGATAAGAAAGTGAAACCCACAGTTGAAAGGATCATAGTAAAGCCCAACCACTTTAAGCTTAGGGTAGTAAATGCACTCATCCTCGTCTGGATATCTTCGTGAGATCTCCTCAAAGATTAGAAATTTTTCCTCAACTTTTTAAGTTTAATATTTTGTGACTTATTGAGCTTTAATTGCACTTTAAAATTGTCATGTAGGCCCAAAGTAGGAAGTCCAAGTAAAAGTATAAAAAATGTAGCCTCTTTTTAGATATAACTGAGTCAATCTAGTATAAAAATCTATAAGGAGGCCTAAATGCTACAAGAGAAGATGATAAGGTCTTGATAGACTTACTAGATGTGGGATTGTTATTCTTATGATTGGATACCGCTAATCTTATATTGGATATCCATTAGAGCTACTAGCATCACTCCCTGAAGTACTCTTAGCCTCCTTGTTACTCTCTACATTGAAAGGACAAAATGAAAAGGATGCGGTGTTACAATTATAAAATGTGCCAAGCTTATTAAAGCTCCTTAATACTGAACCTTATCAAAATAGTAAGTAGAAAAAAAAATTTGTAAGGGTGATTTCACTATAAAAAATGTAGGATCAAGTTTTGGAAGATGATGAGAATGAGTTATTTTTCACATGTTGTTCCTTATATAAAGAGATGAATGGTCAATATTGATCAAGATCAATAATCAAGATTAAGTGATGATTCACCTACTTATTGGTAGCAAAAACATCTTTGTATAATGGAGGGCAATTTGATCCTTTACAGAATATTTCGAGAGTTGATTTCCATCCAATTTTTAAACATGTCAAATACATACATGTTTGATTATATATATTGAATGTTAAGATATGCATTAAGAAAAATTTGTAATATTTAAACGTACCTTTGATTATCCTTAAAATATTTACCCCATAAAAGATTATACTTTAAGATGTCTATGTACTTAAATTTTCATTCTTGATCTAAGTCTCAAAAATAACTTGGGGAAAATAAGCACTTATAATGAGTGTATGGGACGAATTTGAGTTGTTTAACACGAATCATCTTCTTTATTTAGGCATGTGGAGTATAGGTCTATATGCAATCCCAAATTATCTAAGAAGGATAATATCAACCAAGATAAGTTTCCATTTATATAGGTAGATTCCTAGCCTAAGACCTAGTAAACTTATGAGTTACGTTAGATCCAAAATTTATAAGGATAATTGAGGTCCAACTTTTTTTTGAAGGATTTATTATAAAAAGGAAAAAGTAAAATTTCATAATCATTAGTATTAATTTGGTTTAAGTTATGATTTAACTCTTAAGGTTTTCATAAATTTAAGTTAAACCTTAACATTTGACAGTGTTAAAAAAAGATCCTAACATTTTAAAAATCATATGCTTTAGCCCTCAAACTAATGAAACTCCATTTTTTTTTAAGAATTTAGTCAGTTATGCTTAGGTGACAACTTTTTTAAGTTAAGAAACCCACATTACCATATAGAAACCCAAAATTCCTAAACACAAATTGGGTCTTTCTTACAATTGTTACATTTCTCTAGTCCCTAAATCCCCAAAACATAAACTAGGTTTCTCTCATTGTTGCTCTACGTCTCTAGTGCTCTCTTTGTCTCTCAATTTTACCAGTCTAAGCACAAGAGACTAGAAGAACAATTTACTCTTGAATTTGTTTATCGTGTAAACAATGTGTTGAATTTTCAAATGTTTGAGTAAGGAAAGGATAAATGGTGCCAGAGCACTACAACAACAAAGAATTGGAGATAAAGAGAGGGAGGAGGAAGTTTATGGTAGCCTTTGAATTTTCTTAATTAATTGTTAATATTTTTGTTTTATTATTCTTCATTGTTTTTATAAGATTAATTTTTCTGTAAGAAAACAATATTAATTTTTAATGCGGACTAGAGAGGTGTGGTCATGAATAATATTATTACGTTTGAAGAGTTGTCCTCTTGTGATTCTTATCTATCTTTATTATAAGTAGAATTATATATATATATATATATATTGTCCGTATTGATAAGAGTGTTGTGACGTGTAGCAATTATTTAAGTGGATAATTATAATATTCTTTGTGGACATATTGCAATTATTGAATGTAAGTTCTTCCTTCTGGGTAGTTCATACATTTTTAAGAATTAACTTTTTTTTTCATTCTTTAATCTTTACAAGCTACTTAAGTTGGTAAATTTAAGAGATAGAGAGGACACCAAAGATGCAAAAAAGTAATAAGGGAGACCTAAATTATGTTTTAGGGATTTAGGGTTTCAAAAACCTTAAATTCTCGTAACATAATTTAAGAATTAAGATAAGTTAGGTCCATATAAGCCGCTTACTTGGTTAATATAGGCCCTTACCTAAAAAAATTGATGTTTAAGCATAATTGTTAGAACTCTAATGAAAATTTAGAATTATGCCATTCTGAGGGTTAACTCATACAGTTTGTAAAGCATCAAGGTCTTTCTTAAACACTGACAACTTTAAGGTCTAAATTTTTGGCGAAAACTTTAAGGTCTAACATAAATTTTGGTAAAAATCTTATAGTCTAAACCATACCTTTAGCCTTATTAATTTCTAGATATATTTTTTTTGTATACTTAGTACTTTTGACTCAATGTCTTTATCATATATTTAGTACTTTTAACTCTCACCAACTTATGAGTTTTGAGTGCCTTTATCATATAGTTAGTACTTTTAACTCTCACTAACTTAAGAGTTTTGAGTGTCTTTATCATAGTTATTTTTATATTCTTATAAACCTAAGATTTTGATAGGCATTCTCCAAATTTAATTGAAATTAGTTCTCAAAATGGCTTATGCATAGAGAGACAAGGCTTCAGGGGTGACTTGATTTTAACCACGACTCTCAACTTTTACTAACTTAAACATTCGGGTGTCTTTATTGTGGAAGAAGTGAACTGGTCTTGTTATGAAAGGATTACAAGAATGTTGAGATCTTATTATTCTCTGAAGTTTATATTGATGGTTTGATTAAATCTTCGGACAATTAGGAAGGATAGAGATTAACAAGGTTTTTGTGAGAACTCCTTAAGTTCTGGCAGGGACGTAGCCAGCCAATGCATATAGGGGGGCCCAAAACAAATTTTTTTAAAATCTTGGGGGGCTCAAATCCCAAAAATTATATTTTTATATAGAAAAAAATTAAAAATTAAAAAAAATAACTTTTTTTAAAATTTCGGCGGGCACTGGGCCAAACGTAGCTACGTCCCTGAGTTATGGTAGGGTAAGGAGCTAATATCTATTAAGAATTTTGAGTAGTATTTCTTTGAAACTATTACTTACAGTAACTTTAACAAAATCTTAGGTCATGCTGTAAAGAAAGGAAGCGTCACTAGGAATATGTCTCATATGAATCAACTTATAGTGACTTTTTAAGGATATTCTTTACATGATTTAGGGTAATTGAACTATCCATTTACATGACTGAATTATAATTATGATAAAGGAGATCAGAATAAGCTTAAACTTAATCATTTTTAAAGAAATCTTGAATGGTTATGTAGATTTGATTAAAGTATTGTAAAACACTTTTATCTCTTTTATTGGTCTCCTGATATTTGTTATATTTTAACGAAATTAAATAATATTTTATTATCTATAATTGTGATGATCCCTAATAATTACTAAATAATGATCACCAAATTATTTTTCTTAAATAGATACATATCAATTTGAAAAATTATAACTAAAACATCCAAACTTTTCTATTGATGAATCTTATTAGTAAAGTTATGTTCGTATATCCCAGAGAGCTAAGGGCATTTCTATTGGAATTGAAAGAAAACATTTTCAAGGATACACAAGAAGAAATACAAAGAGTTAGCCCAAGGCCTTTGACAAGATAGGAAGAGAAAGGTTTTAAAGCTACATGTTTAGGAAGAGCTATGTTGACAAATATCAAGAGTAAGGTGGCTTTAACAAGGCTAGTATAACTCAATATTCTTTCATAATATTGCAAACTAAAGGAATTGAATCAACAAGATTACTATCTTTAGATGTTCAAATGGTTAGCATGTTAAGATTTAAGAAAGTAGGGGGATCTAATTTTGCACATAACGAAATAAGAATAAAACTTTTTTGTTTGATTTCCCAAAATCTATGATTACTTAAGTTTTATAACATGACTAACACAAATGCATCTAATTTAGAAATTTTAAGGTAGATGTCTCTATTAAATATTTGTGATCTTAAAAATTAGTATGATTTTGAAGTTAAAAAATAGTTTGTAAAAGAATTGAATCTTATATTATTTTAGACAATACACATTTGCATATTGTTAGGAATGACCCTGAGAAGAAGAACATTCTAAAACACAGATACTATGCACAAAATTTAATCAGCTGGGTGTCATTCAACAAAAGTGATATCCTATCGAAGATGAAAATTGCATATAGGTTGATTGTGAAAAATGGGCTAACAAAAGAATTTAACGGAAATGGGAATAAGAATGATGAAATAAGGTGAGAATATAAATATATATTTATTCCATTGCTATTTATACTTTATACACGTGTAATACGTAGCATAGACCCTATTACGTACCCAAGATCATACATAAAAGGGTAAAAACTAAAGAAATGTGGAATACCTGATTTCGGTTCCATTCTGAGTTCCGAAGCAGCTTTTGATGCCAAAATGAGCTCCGATCTTCTTGGAATAGTTGAGGAAGTTGTTCACCGACACTTAGTTTAGGCTTTTCTACAGTTTCCTTAATACGCAAGCTCTCCTAACAAGTCAGAGAACCGTATGCTTACGATTGATATGAGTAACTGTATGAGACCTTAACCTTTATGGAAGCCTTTATATAGCTTTCATATCCGGCTTCCCTATCACAAGGTCGATATGGGCTAGGTCCACACTAAAAGGGATTTATTTTCTACCCAGACTGCGATCTATTAATCTACATCATTTATTAGGCTACTTTATTACCTTTAATTGGATCAAATTACATAACTTAACCGATAATTTATTAAAAGCCAAAATTACAATTAATAGCTGTCCACTTAACAGGAAAAAGACAAAATTATCCCTAAGGACATACATATGTATATATATATATATAAATGGAAGTTGAACAAATAATAATTGAAGAGAAATTATAAAAATCGAGAAGTCAAGATCAAAACTTCTGTTACAAACATAAATTTGTTTCTGAATTATTTTAAAGAAAAAATTAATTTGAAATTATGGTCGGATAAAATCGAATTTGGTGGTTAAATCTCAAGTCCAATTAGATCCATTCAAAACAGATTGGGTCAAACCAGATCGCTTTAAGTTGGATCGGATTGAGCTGTATTTTACTGTTTGTGGATTTCCTTGTGTGATAGTTGAGATTCCCGAGACATCTTTGGTTTAATTTTCATGGAAGGTATGATAATCACAAGAATGGGCCCGAATCATGTTGGGTTCTGATCGGGTCAAATACGACCACCATCGATTCCTTGTCCAGTTTCCAGAAACAGACACCCTTTTTCTTTCATGTTTCTCTTCCCCTCTTTCTTTCTGTTCATTCTCTTTCAAACCAAATATCGGTAGGTTTTCCTATTATTGTAGTTAGGGTACTAGGCATCAAAGAGTTCTATTTGAACTACAAAGGACTGGTGGGGGTGGGAATCTTCTGCTGCTGGCGGTTGCTCAGAAAAGAAGAGATAGGTAATGCTTCCATTCCGTTCGCGTTCCCTCTGCTTATCATTTCAGTTATTCACTATCAATTGACAATGTATGTCTTTTTTCTTTTATGGAAATTTCTTTTGTATTTTTTTTCCTTAACGATTTCCTGTTGTTTTCTTCCCCGTCTCCTGCACATTCACACTCTCAAAATTCACTTGCACGAATTAAAGTCTGTAGGTTGGTTAATTTTGATTTTAATCTTATTGTTATGGGGGACAACAGTTGCACATCTTCATCATGAGTAGCAGTAGCAGTAGTGTTTGTGAGGCGATTGATGCCAAGGAAGAAGCGGGAAAAGATACCCTCCCTATGCAACAACAACCCAACGATGATAATAATGATGCTGATGTTGTTGTTGAACCTAATGCCCCACCTTTGCCCCATTCTCATGAGCATCAACCTCTAAAGGTGGGTGCTGATGATGAAAAGAATGTTCATTTGGTAGATGTCCGTCATACTCTGGATCCTTCTCTTAACACTTCTGTGCCACCTAAACTTGATGATCAAACTAAGAAGGATGATCAATCACACTCTCAGTCCTTGGGTGAAAAGCTTGTTCAGTTACCTGATCCCAAAAATCTTGAAGGTCCTCCTCCTATTGAGCTTACTGCTAATCCTAATGCAACTCAGCATATTCAAATCCAGCCTACTCCAAATGCAGCTCATCGCGACAACGATGCACTTGAATTCAAGTCC
Source organism: Erythroxylum acuminatum (assembly GCA_026284645.1). Taxonomy (NCBI): domain Eukaryota; kingdom Viridiplantae; phylum Streptophyta; class Magnoliopsida; order Malpighiales; family Erythroxylaceae; genus Erythroxylum; species Erythroxylum acuminatum. The sequence continues at coordinate 32,596,889 of JANKOD010000193.1, read as the reverse complement.
ACGGACAATGTTCAAAATGCTGCCAATGAGTCTGGTCTTTCTTCAGACACCAGCCCCAAATTGGAATTGAACCAAACTTCTTCTGAGGCCAAACCTGAAGTTGAACTGAAAGGAGAGCAATCAAAAGATGCATGTTCTTTTGATGACAAATTTATGAACACCAAAGCTAATGATGGTGATGATAATGATCGGGAAAAGGAGACACCTAAGGATCTTCTTCCCACCTATGATAAACCCTTGGAGTCTAAAGACAAAGATGATGAAGAACGACAGGAATCAATGGAGCTTCTCTCAGCTGCCAATGCTGAAGAGAGTGATACAAAGGTACTCAAAGATGACATGACAAAGAACAACTTATCTATGCTTGCCACAATCAAACAGGAACATCCAAAATCCAAGTTGGAAGAGGAACACAAAGTAACTATGAAGACTCCAAACAACTCATTTCCTTTCGAACCTTCTTCAACTGATGGCTATGAGTCTGGAACAGAGCAGGAGCAAGCAGCATTTATGATGGATGTCGAAACATTTTATAGAGAGAATCACTTGGAATTTAAAGCCCCAAAGTTTTACAAAGAAGAGCTGAATTTACTCAAGTAAGTTTGGCACTTTTCTTGAATCATCAAATCCTATTATAGGTTTCCTCCTAACAAAGTGGCGAGTCCTGATTCCTGTATTGCTAGGTTGTGGAGAGCAGTGATCAAACTAGGAGGCTATGAACAGGTTTTCCCTGGGTTCTTTGTCCCTGAAATATATTTAATAACTCTTTCCTGCCACCATCTATTTGCTAATTTAGCTGTGTTATCTACTTATGTACTGTGTAAATTTCAGAATGATAAGCTTTTAGTTGCATGCTTCAATTGGTATTTTGGTTGTACTTTTGAGTGTTCACAAACTTTTTTCTCCAGTATGATTAAAAAATCAGTTAATGTCTTGACAATGGGAATACATGTCCCCTTTGTTTGGGCAACAAAGTTTGGAAGCTTGCATGCAAAATTCGAGTGTATATACTTCACATTTTTACTTCATTCATATATTGAGTAAGTGTGTTCTTTACCTTATTTGTTGATTAAGACAGCAGATAGACCTGTACTTCCTTACCATCTGTCGGCTGATTATACTCCATTTGAAATTCTGTACTTATCGAAATATATGGTAATAGGTTAACTTTTAAATCAGAGTTATACTACAGTTGTTATACTATAGAGTTTTATAATTCTAATTGTTATACTTTAATAGTTAACTTGTAGAGTATAAGAATTCTAGTTCTTGGAGGCTTGACTGTGGGGTGTGATTATCCATGTACCGGAAGCTTCTTGCTTTAAAACATTCTTTGCTATTAACCGATCTGATTAATTTTCTAGACTTGATTCATGCTCTTTTTCTGCCAGGAAGGTAGCTTTTGATTGCCTTCTGCATATTGAAGAAATATTTTCATTGGTTGTTTTTGCATTTGGTTGTTCTCAGGTTACTTCGTGTAAGTTATGGCGGCAAGTGGGAGAATCATTTAGACCACCAAAGTAAGGATTATTTGCTTAGTTGATATCTATCTTGATTAGTGGGTTGATTCATTGAAGATATTAGGGAATGATTTTCCTTGATAAAGATTGTTCTTGCTTTTTGGCATGGCACTAATAATATTACCTGATCTTAATTTGAATCTAAATGTGATGTTCAAAATTTCATTACTCAGTGGATAAGCTGTTGTTCCCATTTTGATTCTATTCTCTAAAGTTTTGCACCATTTCCATTTGCACAGGACCTGCACTACTGTCTCTTGGACATTCCGAATTTTTTATGAAAAGGTTTTTAGCATAATGAAATCCTAGTTCTTCAGTTATTTACATCTCTCACTCGTTTTCTCTCATGAATATATGCCTCTCAGAGTCTATAGTGATTTGTATGCAGGCACTACTGGAGTATGAAAAGCATAAAATACGTACTGGTGAACTCTCTGTTTCTGATAGCTTGACAGAATCTGCTATTAGATTTGAAAATCAGGTAAGTTCATTTAGCTAACCAGGGGGAAAACCTCAAAAAGTTCTTCTGTAAACCTTAAATCCAATTTCTTAATAAATGCTGGAGCCCTTCTTGAGTTGTGCCTCGAAGCACAATACCTAAGGTGCAAATCAATGTTACACCCTCCAGATTTATCATCTAGCTAGCAACTTCAAAGTTTTATCCTAGTGTTAATGCTCAGCCAATTCCTAATGCTAACATACTTGCCGCTACTGCTTCTTAAGACATCCTTTGGTTTTCCGATTGAATATATGACTTATTGTCAATGTAAATGTGAAAAGGCATTTATTGATCCTTGAGCAGAATAAAAATGGACAATGAAAAGATTAGGCATCAGTGGATGTAGTGGATGGGGTTGTTTTATTTCCTTGTAGCAGATATATGATTTTGTATACAAGGAAAAGATTAGGCATCAGTGGATTTAGTGGATGGGGTTCTTTTATTTCCTTGTAGCAGATATATGATTTTGTATACAAGGAAAATATTAGGCATCAGTGGATGTAGTGGATGGGGTTCTTTTATTTCCTTGTAGCAGATATATGATTTTGTATAACTGCTGGTTGACACAAAAATATGGCTGTGTTAGATTGATAGTCCTAAGGACGTTGTTTCTTTAAAGCTGTCTTGTTGATAAGGCAGTAAATTTTTGCATTCTATTCAACAGTTGTTTAGCAGATCTTCCATATATCTTTTTCCTTGTCTTTGATGTCTGGGATTCTGTGACTGTGTTCCAAATTCAATCTCTTTTGCACTTCTGTTTCAGAATTTGAAGCTCAATATCCTTGCTTGCTGCTTTTTTTCTGATTTATAGCAAAGTTTATAGAATTGATTTATGGATATTGAAAATGCTTGGGATTTTGTAGATTGTATTTTATGATTACTTTTATGAATTTGATTGCAGGCTGCTGGAAGTGAAGCTCTTGGATCAGGTAGGCAACGGAGAGATGCTGCAACTCGTGCCATGCAGGGTTGGCATTCCCAGCGTCTTCTTGGCAATGGTCAGGTTTGTCATCCTATCATTAAGGTATATGGAGAATGCTATATATATATATATATAAAAAGAAGGTTTCTTTCATCATTTAGTTATTTTCTTTTCGCATTAAACCATTTGTCATCTTGGTGAAAAAGGATGCTTTCATTTACTATGGCTTTACTTTTGTTTCATGCCAGGATAAGAACTTGAATCCTACACCAAAAATTGACAAGCAGTTGAAGACAAATGGTATGCCCTGTTCGCTGGATCAACATCTTGAGAAGTTTTTATAGTATCAGCATGTTCTGAAGTCGTTGCTTGGTTCACTGGCTCAGGTTTGTTGAAGCGGAAAAGGGCAACAACTGAGCGTGATGGCCATGTTTCTCACATTAAAACATTGAAGCAACAGTTAGGATCACTTGCTTCTTGATCTTGTATTAATCCTGAAGATGTTAAAGAGGCTCCCTTTATTCTTGAAAAATCTCACCATTTGTTTTCTTGTCAGGGGGGACACAATGGTTATTGATATTGGAACTCCAGCAGACTGGGTGAAGATTAATGTGCAAAGAACTGTGAGATCCTCTCTAATTTCGTCTCTATCTTTCCAAAATGCTTTCAAAACTTTTGCCTACTGAATTCACTGCTATGTCTAAGTTCTTGACTGTTTACAGAATGAGTGCTTTGAGGTTTATGCATTAGTTCCGGGGCTACTGCGTGAGGAGGTAAACATATTTTTTGAATTTCTTTATTTGTTAATTCATTAATACATCACCCTGCTAGAAGATTGCCTTGTTCTTTGAAACTAAGATTGATCTGTGCAGAATAAGTTTAACATCTGCAGTATATTGTTCCAATGTTTTCACTTTGTAGTATGAATGATTACACGAGCAAATGAGTCCCAGTTTTAATGCATTAGTTGAGTCAGACAAACGTCATTCTCATATAAGAAATTAGGAAGTCTTAATGCAGATATGCATAGAACATGTCCGGCTGGAAGTTCATATGCATAACCTTTTTTTAAATTGTAATAACAATAGCATCAACCATCACATTTATGCAGTTGTTTCCAGGACTCTTTGTCTAGTCTTAATGAATGGTCCTGAATTTGATGCCAAGTAGAGAATGCTTTTTTTGAAATTAAACATTTGTTGAGCATGATTATTTGCCTAGTTCAATCCTATCTACCACAAGTTATTGTTTTGCACACTGCTGCACTTTTTTTTTGTTTATCAGGTACATGTTCAGTCTGATCCAGCAGGACGCCTAATTATATCTGGTGAACCAGAACAATTGGATAATCCCTGGGGTGTTACACCATTTAAGAAGGTATGCAAAGGAAGCTAGTTCAATCGACTTGTAATTTTTCTTTCAGATTTCAAGTATTGTTTATTTTTAATATCCACAAAATCTCTTTTGAGGGTTTGGATTTTTTAGCATTGGAAGAGATTTTATATTGAGGTCCCTGTTGACCCATTCTTGAAAATATTTTGCTAACTGGGAATGCATATTTATTCCAAGGAAGATATTTGGAGGAAAAGGTGGTTTTTTTTTTTTTTTTAATTTGTTAAATGAGCATATCACGTGGACATTGTCTGTATATCCTGCAAAAATAAGGGGAATTTTGAATTTTGGTTTCAGGTGGTCAGCTTACCTGCTAGAATTGATCCACATCAAACGTCCGCTGTGGTGACCCTGCATGGCCAACTGTTTGTACGTGTGCCATTTGAGCAATCAGGTCTATAGGAAGTTCAGAATGACGTTGCGTAAACTCCTCTAGATATTGTTCTCGACTGTGATGACGAAGTCTCAAGAAACTGGTTTAAGGCATTTGAAGTTTGATTTTCTAGGATAGGTTGTCTAGTCGTTTAAATTTGCCACTGCAGACCTTTTTATTGGATACACATTCCTTTTAGTGCTGTAAGTAATTAGCTCAGGACATCAGTCATTTTGAATTGTTAGCACGTTGGGGTAACTTGCAGAGAAAGAATTCACATTTTGTTTTATGAATTTAGAATGGATGTCGTATTTATTTGTTTCGTCATAAGTTGGAAACACGAATCGAGGCAATTGGAAGCCTCTTTTGTCTTCACGCTGACACTGAAGGAAGATGAACATACTGGCAAAAATTCATAATCGGAGTTGCTTTCTACTTAAAAAGGCTAACGGTTGTTTTAGGACAACTTATTCGTCCTCCGTTTTGACTTTTATGTTGGGTGAACCATAAATGAATCTTCACCTAGACTGCAAAACAACTTTTAGTTTTTTTTCTTCTGTTTTTTGTGTATAATATGTTGGAACATTTAGGATTCTATATGATAAAGATGTTAGGTATCAGTTGATTCTTGTACGCACCTTTTGAATTGTACTTTGTAGATTACAGGCTTTTGAAGGCATCAATTGTTGACTACCTACTGTACAGCATGTCTTACAAAGAAATTTACAGTAAAAATAAGAGAGAAACAAATTGCAGTATCTTCTAATTTTCTTCTCACTTGCCGCTATTCGCCTGGAGAATTCTCAGCTATAAAGCGTTATGTATCCCCAAAATTCCAGCTACGATAAGACTAGGATCGGTATTTTTGTTATTGTTGTTGTGAATGGCTTGCTTCGTCGACTTTCAGGTGGAGACTGGTTTTGGTTTATGGGAACTCAAATCCTGCCCCACCTCCATCAGGTGAGGTTGTGGAAGGTGGATTTATGGCAATCCAGAGCAATGAGATGGTGATTGCGATGAGACCGGACCAAACAAACACAATAGTAGGTGTCTTTCCTCTTCGACCCATCAAACCTTTAGCGAAAGGATACAAATGAGCCAACACCCAAAAGCTAAAGAAGGCTCCACCAATGAGCTTACTCCACTGAGGAAATGTGCTGTAAATGGTTCTTATAAAAGAAAAGGCAATGGCGATTACGTTGGTCATGGCGATGACAATAGGTGGGATCATCAGAGACGTCCACTTTACAAGGTGTAGCTCTGCGTAAATGTCTTCGTTTTCGTCCCCAGCGGACTTTGAAGTCAAAGTGAAAGAGATTTCAATTCCCGCCATCACCTTCAGGAGCCCTTGCACCACAGCAGCCAAATGAGCACTGGTTCCAGAAATTAGCCAGAACTGTTCATTCCTCCACCACTCCTCCAACTCTATGCCTGACCATTTCACTTCCAGGATGGCAAGACCAATAAGGCAAACAGTTATACACAGGAGGTAGCTAAGAAATGCAATACTTAGAGTCTGGACAATGAAGTATCCTGAGAAAAGGGAAAGAGCCGGTAGGAAGCAGTAGACAATAAGAAAGATGGAGGTGAAAGGGTAGATGCCAACGTTGAGGTAACTAAGTCGCTGGAGGAACTTGAGACGTCTAGAGCCAAGAAATGCATTGTTTCTGGAGAAGAAAATTTCAACAGAGCCAGTGGCCCAGCGGAGCACCTGGTGGAGACGATCGGTGAGGTTAATTGGTGCTGACCCACGAAAAGCATCTCGCTTAGTTATGCAGTAGACTGAGTGCCAACCGCGGTTGTGCATGCGATACCCCGTCACAACATCTTCAGTCACAGAACCGTATATCCAACCCACCCTGTCACCCCACTCGGTTTTGTCCTCGTACCTGCGTGAATCAAGCATCCAACTCGTACGTACTTAGTAATAGAACATTATCTATATACACTATATAGAATTTCATGCAGAAGGGTAAACATATAATTAATGTGACGATGCATATATACATATATATTGTATACCAGCAAGAAATGACGGAGACAGCTTCCGCGACGGTGGTGGCATCGAGTGGGTCTCGAGGTTCCCTGAGGGCACCCGGAGGACGCCCGTACTTAATAGCAGGATGGTCGGCGAGAGGTCGGCCTTGGTACTCAGCAATAGGTATAGACTCTGACAGCATTGTGGAATTCCCAAACCTTTTAGGCAGTAGGTTCACATCAAGATCAGGATCGAAGTCTGTGGCCGTCAAGGGCCGGGTCTCGGCAGATTCGTCTTTATTATTATGCTGAGCTTTATCAGGATTTGGTGGGTCAAATCCGTACAGTGCAAATCTTCTGAACATGCAGCCAGTTCCCACATAAAACGGGCCCTGTAAATAAGATGAGTGTATATGATACTAATTGTATTGATGATCGATGTAAAGATATACATTCATGGCTGGAGTAATTAATTACCTGAATACCATCAAGCGCTCGCATGTTGCCATCAAAAAACACATTATTGCGATTAGCATATCGATCAGAAGGATCAATGCCTTCAAATCTCTGAGGGAACTGAATGTAACAGATATCCTCTCCGCCTCTGTCCATCATGAAGCACATTCCTTCTCTTACAGCTTTACAGTTGTAGATGTAGTGATCACAGTCGAGATTGAGAATGAATGGACCATTGGAGAGGATTGCGGAAGCTCTGACTAAGGCGTTCATGGCACCTGCTTTCTTGTTATGGTCATATCCTGGCCTCTTTTCTCGCGAAATGTACACAAACATTGGCAATCGAATGTCCACATCTGTGAAGTCTATCAGCTTGTCGTCAGCGCCTCCCAGCAAAGGATCAGGGCTTGGAGGCTTCAGCATCACCTGCATATATACTTGCAACATATTAAAGCATGATCATGAATCAAATTTAATTATATACATATATGTATAATTAGAGACAGAATGCAGTAGTAGGAGCTAATAAAGGACCTGAAGAATTCCGGCATGATCGCCTTTGGAATGTTCAGCTGCAGGACTAGCCCAAGTTCCGGGCCAGTGGGTGCCATCAGCCATCCATGTGGCCTTCTGTACCTTGACAGGCTCCATAGGATCAGCTCCGCTCTCTCTCAAATGCCTTATCATCTTCATTTCCTCCCTTGCATTGAAAGCATCAGATCTTCTCCTAATAGAGTCTGGAAGCCCGTTGATTCTCACCTTGAACTCGTCATACTCTCTCTTCATCCGCCTCCTGTCCTTCACAAAATCAGGCCTGTTCTTGTTCTTGGTTGGATCAACTTTTAGGTTGAAGTAAGAATCAGGATTTCTTGGCTCAATATTATGCTTTCGACAGAAGGGAACCCACAAGTCAGCGAAGCTAGCAGCCTCTGCCATTGCCTCGAAAGTGAGGAGGGCACCGCCATCATCTGATATGTAGCAAGCCACCTTCTCTACAGGGTAATCAACTGCTAAGATTGAGAGGATAGTGTTGGCGGTCACAAGGGGTGGCTCTTTATCTGGATCGGCTGTGGACACAAACAGGTCACAACCTGGGAGATCAGACCGCCCTGTAGGATTGGAGGGTGATGGCATCTCAAACTTGTCACGCAGCACCTCGAGGTCAGTGGAACGGTTCACAGGGCTAATCTTTGGAATCTGATCTAGTATCCACGAGAAGGCAAACCACAACTCGCAAACCACAGACAGTCCCCACAACCATATTGCATCCTCATTTGGATTTGTCAACCTCCAGTGTAAGAAAAACGCCAGTACTACGAATCGGACGACAATTAGCAACCTGCTGGAGTATTTGATGTCAGAATAGTACTAATAAATTGTAAAATTACAGTCTGGAGATTGCATTGGAACATCAGTAACAAATTGAATGATGTAAAAAGCTTTACGTACACACACACATATACTTAGAATTATCAATAAACTACTAACTGATCGAATTACCGAACCTGTAAGGGCTGAGGATGGATGACGGGATTGGGGATTTGCGGCTCAGAGGCTTCCATGGTTTATCCATGTTTTCGAGCATCCCACCTGGAATTCCTTCATCCCCATCATCACCATACATGTCCTCTTGGGGCCAATAGGCATTTCCATATCCATAAGTACCTCTTGTTTCAAACAACCATTTATTGTGATCGAAGTCTCCTGATTGATTCATCTTCATCATCGTCATGTTATTACGATTACCCTTGCTTGGAGCGGGCAACGGCAATGCTCCGCTTGAAAAATTTGGTATTTCATCTTCATAATCTCCCAATTTGTACGGCTCTTTGCAGCCTGGACATAATCCAGTCTCCTTCTGTGCTTCCATGTAGCAATCTCTACAAATTTTGAATCTGTATAGGACACCATTAATTAACGTCGTGCTGTCTCAGGAAGTAAGATATGTTTACTCGTTAAGCCTGTTATTGATTTACACAAAATTAAATGCTGCCTGATAACTAATGTATATACTGTATTATATTATAACTCGTTAAGCCTATGATAATCGATACATATGTCCATTTGAATTCGGCATTGATGCAGTTACGAGTAAGAATACGCGTGCAAGCCTGCAAAAATATATACGATACCTGCATTCGCAAGGAATGACGTCATTTCCTCTCTCGTCCTTCATGATTTTACCGTCACAAGCAGCCATGGAGCAGGTGGAGCCTTTGGCACCAGCCATCTGAGGATGAGTGACCTCAGATTCTATTACCTTGTCCATGAGATGGGCACGGGTAACGCTATTGAATCCTCCTGTAAATAGAGAATTGGAAACATACTGTTCTTCGGCCTTGACAGCTACAGAAGTTTGATCCATTGGCTGATTGTCGGGAGTGGGAGGTATGTGGACAGTGTAGTTCATGTAGTCACCTGATAATTCTCCAGATCCAGACATGTCAATGTCATCCCTTGAAAGACTAACGTACCTACCGCTCGAGGTTCGTCTAGCAAATTTCACCGTTTGCCCACTTGATGTACGATTACCCTGAGAGCCTCCAGACCCCCCTGGCGTTCGCATCCCTTTCTTTGATGTTTGGCCTGATAATGATGCCATTGTTGCTAATAATATATAATTTCTTGTTTGATTTGGTTCCTAGTTAACTAAACTGATCATAGCATGCCGTGCACTCCTCTCGAGCAACCTACGATCAACATTTACTTGGCAATGGAATACAGCTACTGCGCTACAATTCTGTACTTTTTGATGATGGAATCTTAGACCTAGCTGCAGGTTCCTAACCATTTATGCATGAGTCTAGCTACGAAAGGAAAGTGTCTGATTGATCCCTTGCTCCAGATTGGGGTTGGAATTAAGAAGAAAATAAGTTAGCTACCATGCATGCATGCACGCCCATCCCTGTAACATGGCAAGATACAAATGTTAGGAGGAGGCAGAAAAACAAGTAAGGTTAGGTGTTATCCCACCAGAGGTTGAAGGAGGGCTAGGACAATGGGGTAATATCATCGAAGAAGCACTAATTAGTTTCTTTTCATCTGAAAATATCAGAGAGAGAGAGCAAGAGCGAGAGTTTTTGTGGAAGAGAAGAGTGAAGATTATTCGTACGGTGAGAGACCAAGTCCAATAGTATTAATATTGACTGGTCTGTCTGAATTAACGGGTTTCAAGAAGACAATGTTCAATAGTATTAATTTTGAACATTGTCTCCAAATGTTGACACCAAAATTAGGAGGGAACGAAGAAAGGGCGCAAAAACACTCATCTCTCAGTCCTAAAAGCCTTTGGTTATCACAACTCCGTGGTCACATTTTTGTTCCTCTGTGGTTTCGGTTCTAATACTCACTCTCTCGCTCGCTCTTCCAAGAAGAAGAGTGTAGTTGATGAAACCGCTAATGGCTTCCATGAGAGCTTCCAGCGACAGGCCCGGCTTCCACTTCATGGATCTTCGACTTTGACTTCTTCTTATTGTGATTAAATTTGGAGTTAAACTCCTCAAAACCTTTGCAACAACAGTTTGGTCAGAGTGCTTCTCACTCTATGTCCTCATCTAACTTATAATGGCTGACACTCGTGAGAGGAAATCTTGGAAAGCCAGTCTTAAAGTCATATGGAAGGAGCTGAAGCTTCACTGCAATTACTTTTGAAATTCTTTCTTCAAAATCTCCCATGTCTCTTTAGAGGTATTTGCTGTAACTATTTTAGAGAAAATACTCTTGTGCACTACTTGTTGGACGAAGAAGAGAGCTTTTGAATCCTTTTTCTTATTTTCTCTCAATCATCTAGATCAGGGTAGCCATGCTTAACCAATTCCCACAACTCCTGAGACTGAAACAATGTCTTTATCTTGATGCTCCAGAATTCATATATTTCTCTGCTAAAGATTGGAATTAATGGTTATGACACTGAGAGTGTATTTGTTGCCATACTTGTAAATATCTTAATCCCTCGTGTTTCTCTCCCTCACATGTTTCTCTCGATTACCCAGTCAAAAGACCACTCGTCATAAGTAGCAGTGGCAGTAGAAGTAGTGCTTACGAGGTGATTGATGCTAAGGAAGAAGCATGTAACAGACCAAGGATTAGGTGAAAAGAGAAGAATTGATAATTAGAAAAGAGCATAGTAGAAGAAGAAGAAGAGAGAAAGAGAAAGAGAGAGAGGAGAGATAAGAGAGTGAAGATTTGAAAGGAATTTGTTAATTGTAATCTATGTCGTCCTCACATGCAGGAACGGTGTATATAAGGATTCACAAATTCTCACCTAGCTCATCATAATAGAATAACAACTTTGTAACAAACACAAACAATTACTAATGTAGTACCTAACAAATAGAAAAATAACAAAACAGTCACAACCATTACAAAGCGAGAAAAGATACCCTCCGTATGCAATAACAATGGAACGATGATAATAATGATGCATATGTTGTTGTTGAACCAAATGTCCCACCTATGTTCTATTTGTTGGATAATCGGGACAAAATTTGATCTCCTATGTAGCAAAATAATTACGAAAAATATTTGTTTAAGTTCTCGAAAGTTAATATCGCTAAAATATTATAAAATGATTAACATATAAATTATAATAAAGCATAAATTTTAATTCATACCTTATTTTGAAGCTTGATTCTTTTATTATTGTATCCCTCAAATTATTTTTGAAATTATTTCATCTAAATCACTGTAGTCACATAAGTGTCCGGTCTCTAATAATATTCACATAACAAATTCAAAGAACTCTGCAACTGTTGCAGAAAGGTTTAGACAAGGAGTACTAACTCATTTAGAAGTTAAGCTTATTTATAATATATTTTAGACATTTTAGCAAAAAGTTAAATTCTAATTCCAATTAAACTTTAATTGAAATTATAAATAATTCAAGTTAAATATCAATTATTTTCAAATAAAATTCGATATCTCACATTAATCCTTATTTATTAAATATCTCTTATTTAATTATAAAATTTCTAAAACTTTATAATCAAGTCCAACTTTATTAAAATTTATTTTCTCTCTTCATTCGTTTTATATATGTGACTCATTGTAAGTGTAAGTCGACTTGTGCGCTTATGCAACTCGACTTACACATGCACAGTACTTATAAGTCGACTTGTATGTCGATACAACTCGACTTATGCATGTACAGTACTGTCAGATTGTGCCCTAAAGGCAATCCCCTTTAGCGCGTTTTGTTCAAAGTCGTGTACAGACTTTATGAATAA
>JANKOD010000193.1:32565428-32581344 GCA_026284645.1 Erythroxylum acuminatum | reverse complement strand
AATTGATAAAATTAATAATAATAAGAATTGGAATAAGTAGAAAATTTGGCAAAGATAATTAATAATAATAATAATTATTAATAATGATAAGAATAGTAAAAGTAATAATAATAACAACAATAATAATAATAAGGATATTTTGGTCTTTTTGTTAGTTATTCCTTTGTCATTTCAAGTTTATATTTTCAAACCAAACATAGGAATATAAATTCTTTATCTATTTCATTTCTTGAACCAAACAAAGTAATACCTATTCTATTCTATTCCTCATATTTTCTATTCCTAAGAATAACTATTCTATTCCTTCTCTATTCCATTCCTTGAACCAAACAGACCGTTAGACTTCCCAATGTCCTCCCAATTATCCTTTCCTCAGCAGTCTACTCTCTTTGGAAAGAACGCAATGCCAGGATTTTCAAAGACGAAGCCATGGAGGTGGATGGTTTGATAGCTCGAGTTCTCACCCAAATTTAGGAGCAACTCAGAGTAAACACTGAGTGAAGGTATGGTTAGAGAGTTTCTTTTCCCACTAATATCCTCTATGTAGTTTCTATTTCAGGTACACAATCAACTGTTGGATAATGAACGCAAAGTTTGCTCACTCAGCAACAACTCCACCACTGCAGAGTCTCTATTTGACAGGTCTCCAGGCCAAACAGACAGTGAAGCAGAAGCAGTTAGGAGCAATTCCTTCCAACAGGGGCCCTCCATTCCAACAATCACACCATATATGGACCGACTCCCTAACTAAGAGCAGACTCCTTTCAGGAAAGCAGAACCCTTTACAGTTGAGTTGTTGTATTGTGTGGTTTGTTATGTAGCTCTCAATGCTCTCAATTAGAACATTGCATGTTTGATGTATTGCCTTTTATTGTAACTTTCTTTGGGGTTTCTTATTTGTCCAGGGGCTTGTTCTCTTGATTGGTTGAGATGAGTGTCCATACTCTCTCTAATCATGTACATACTTTCCTTTATTATTTATTTAATTGCTGATTTACCAAAAAAAGACTTCCGATTGACATCAAATAATATATTATAATTTCTGAGGACTACGATTTTCGGACCTAAGTTTAAAGATTACATTTTTCAAGTGTAATCTACAAGATTTTTAGATTAGATACCTGTAAATATTTTTTTCTTACAAAAAAGGAAAGAACGGTTGCACATCTAGCAGAGGGATAGTATCAGCTGGCATATGCACAAAGAAAGTTAATATCAATGATTTCAAACTCCAATCAATTAATGAGGAACAAAACTGTGGTTAGGATAGTGGCGTTAATGTGCATATGGTGTCAAACAAAGAATTATTCCATTACTATAGGGCCTATACAGGATTGGAAAATTTCTTTCAGAATACACTGCACTTCTCCTGAGCTATGCTCACTTTGCACAAGATCTACCAACAAAGGAAAGAACAGCGAAATATACCTCCTTGAAGTATCCCTTCGCAGAGAATTTAAGACGCGCAAGGCGGAAACTAGTAAAGACGATCTCGCTGCTAATTCTTCCTTTTTGGCTGAACCTAATGGAAGAATCCAGTGAATCGGTGGCTGATTGTCAGGTTTCTGCAGTGTAGATTTACAGCCTGTGCATTTCAGATAAATATTCAATATTTGTTCACACACTTCAACCAGCAGTGTTTCTGCATTTAATCTCTCCGACATAGATGGGTTATCCACAAGTAAATTCTGGAGGAAGTTGAGGTAATTCTGACAAGCCTCATTTTCAAAATGAACCACTGGAGGATAGGAGAGCTGAAGGACTGAACATGCTTTCTTCAGCTTCTTTTGTAGGGTAACCTCGGAATTCAGTTGATGGGCATGCAACGAGACAGCGGAAAAGATATCAAGAAGAATTTTGATAGAGGCCGCTGATAAGAATTGGAGATGTGCCTTGTACAGACCAGATACAACCTGAAGGTCAAGGATAATCAATATCACAAAGAAATAAAACATATTTCGCAATATACATATGATGCAATCGCAAAGAGCCATATCAAAGCTAAAAACTATTTGAAAAGAATACAGTAGAGACCTCATCAGAATGCGCAAGTGATGCACAAATTTTTCACGTTTATTTTCTCCAAAAACATTTTCAAGAGCATCTACCCTGGCTCCAAAACAGTCATGTCCAGAAAAGTATACAACTACAATGAAGCAACCAATGCCCTGAAACATCTGTATTCGGTGCACCTTGATGAATGCATAGGGTAAAGTGGGAACCTTGCTTCCCTCTTGGTGTGGGTGTACAAAACTTTATGCATGCATCAAATCGAATTGTCATGAAAAGTATAAGAGAAAAAGGAACTTGTGTATGCATGGGCTAGCTGTGTCTGAGAGAGAGGGGAGGGGGTAGAGAACCTGCACAATGATGAGCTGTACAGCAATATGACTCTTCATTCTTGATACCACATAGGCTGCAGTCTGGAAATTGTCATCCTCAAGCTCGTCATTACTGAAGCCATGATCAGAAGAAACATCCTCATCAGAACAAGAGAGAGAGCTGTCAGGAATCTCAATCTCATCCGTGCTTTTGAGAACTTTTATGAAACCAGGCAATGTTGATGCAGCAGCTTCCTTCAAAGCTAGAAATATCTCTTTCCACTCGTCCTCTGAAAGCTTACTACCCAGGCCACCAACTAACCGCAACAATGCAGCAACACCGGTACTAGCAGGACCCTGAACAGGACTTCTGATAAGTCCTGCCAATATTGATATGATATCTGGTAGTTGAGGTCTCAACACATCAAAAAATCTGATATATATGTCAACTAGACACTGTGCTGCCGTTGCAGAGGTTTCTGCATCCAATAAATGTCCCTCAGTATGTGGAGATTCTGAACTTGATAGTTGATGTTCATCTTGAATTGGGATATCCTTCTTGTCAGATATGCTATTGAATATTGGCAAGATAACTGAATTGAACACAGCAATCCAAAATGAACTTGAGAAAAGATGACCATGATCATTGAGAATATTGAAGAGGACTTCCAAAGAGCTCTTTCGAATCGCTGATCGGGGATCAGATGTTAGTTTTGACAAACCTGAAACAATATTGGGCTGTCAACTACAAGAGAGGAGAGGGGCCTAATTTTTTTCAGAAACTGATACACTATGCTATGCATGAGAAAAGAGTTCATTTGCCGTTGTAAAACTCAAATCTCCCATAATGCACTTTGGATAACCTACTAAAAACCATAAGCAATAAATAAGTTTCCCCTCATCACTTGGCAGAATGCAAAACGTAACTGCTAGTTAAATGTTCAAAATACCAACACTACCCAGCAGCCTAATTTAAAATTAAATATTGCAAATGACTAGAGGTCAGATGTCTTGAAATTTGCATAGTATGCAAGTAGTTAAAACATAACATGTCATGTCTAAGTTGGTTCCTCAACCTCCCCTTCCCTGAAATAATCCTTGCCCTCTTGTTTCTTTTGAAGCAGGAATAGAGGCGTTGCAGTGAGCCATCCATGATTCAACTTCCGATATAAAGCAGAGGTAAGTAACAGGTGGCCTCAGCAATGCAAAAAGCATCATAGTTTGGTCAAGCACTAGAGATGTAGCTTCTAAAATCTATCCTGGCTCTAAAGCAGATTACCTGTGAGCAAAGGAATCCAGAAAGATGCGTTCTCATCCCTGTCATTACAAATTTGCAGATCTGAAGTAACCTCACTAACTGCTGGACTAGATGAACCAGTGGACCTGCTCTTCTCCTTGCAAACAAGCCCTCCCTCCGCAAGTTTCAAAGCACAAAATCGTAGAAATGCAATTGCATTGAGGCTTACATCACTATTGAATCTACTGCTGGTAAATGTGGTCAGGCATCTAACACAATCGGTAAAAGTTGTCGTCTCTGTCTCAGTTATGTAAGGAAAATATTCTCGTACAATTTTTTCCATTGTCTGAAATGCCAGCAGGACTATATTCTTCCGCTCATCAGCAGCAGCTGTTGTAAAAACCTGCAAGGATAGGATAATATTATTGGGGTAATTTTCGAAAAAGGAAGCCAGTTTCTCAAACAATTTGAAGTCAAGCACAGGCCATATGAAGCATATTTTCATTATTGGAAGTGAAAAGATAGATGTGATGATTAGAAATGGTAACAAAAATCTGAATTTCAAGATTTGTTGAATTCCATGTCTCTAAAAGTTAAAACCACATATTTCATGAACATCAATAGCAAATGCATAACATACCATGAAAACACTTTTCCAACCAGATTTGACATTACTAACACGACTAAGGACCATCTGTGAGATGCATCTAACGATTAATTCCTTGATTTCTGTGGAGCTGCTTTTCTGCATAACAATCACAAACGGCCTCAAGAATTCATTCTGGAAGTTGTAATTTGCCAGCTCCTCGCGCTCTAAGAATTTCATTGCAAGCTGCCGAAGCGAATCCATAACAAAAATTGCAACAGAGAGATTTTCAGATAAACCAACCGACACAAAAAATTCAGAGAGAACATTCCATATGCAAGACCAAACTAATCTGATGCGATTCATATTGTAATGCCTGCATAAGGAAGCAATGAAGTATTAGTATAAATAATGTATCAAGTGGCATCAGAATCTACAGTTACTCAGCATCAATCAGGAAACTCCAGTGTAGAGAGAGAGAGAGAGTTCGAATATCAATCAACCAGCTGAAACACAAATGTTCATCAAGTTCCTCACAGTTGAATTAACTACAGATGTGCTCTTGTATAATTAAGTTATTATTCTTTATAGTAACAAACCATGTGGCATATAAGTTCCACCAAAATGAGATAGTTTTTGGAGAAAGGGAGGAGATCATACGCAATTTCAACAATTTTAGTCAGGCTAAATACACGAGGATCTGTTGGGGACTGCAACTCAAACATTGAAACTTTGCACAATGCTTTCACAAAAGCTACAATTGCCTCACTATTCAACCTCTGGCTATTAGCAAACACATGATTCAACTCAAAGGTCCCAATCTGCTCAAGCAGATTCAAATTTGATAAAAAGTTACTGATCTGCTCTGGAGTCACTAGTCCTGGAGAATTAATTCCAACTGTGGCACTATCATATGAGCCCCCTCTAACAACTGCCATTACAGCTGGATTCTGGAGTGTTCCCTTTTTCTTTAGCGATGGATAAACTGTTGGCCTCATTCCTTTTTCATCTGTCTCAACATTAGATGCAGTGAAAAAAGATGCATCAGGTGGTGCACCCTCCCCCAACAGCTGAAGATGCTCAATTCGTGAAAGGCATGTTAGAATATGCTCCCAAGCTTCCTGAAGATAGTTACCATCTTCAATGGCAATTGATATGATAGCCTGCAAAATGCCAAATCTTGAATATAAAGCATAATGATACTAAAGAAAGGCTTACACTTTAGAATTTGCACATCTTACAGGCAATGAAGCAATGCCTTATTACTATTGTATATTGAAGCAACAACTATCTTAAAATATTAAGGAATATTAGCCTTCTAGTGGCAGTTACACGCCTCCAAACTATTTATATGGGGTATAGGAGATCAAATCATGCACAAGGGAGGAAACCTAGTTTTCAATTTAAAAATGAGACGGCCTGCTCCTTGGGGAATCTATAACGATGAAGGAAACCAACTACATTTATTTCCATGAATCTGTACGTAGTGAACACTAACCTTCACGGCATCAACATTTTTTTGCTTCATATCTGCAGCACAGTGAAGATTAGTAAACTTCGCGATAGATGTCACAAATGCATCTCTCTGGGTCTGCATACCCATTACAGAGGTTAGATGCACTGCATACCGAAAGCCATGTAAGCATTGAGATGTAGCAAGCTTGTCATCACTCTGGTCAAGAGTTACACTAAAGGCAGCTAACATAGGACCCCAGCAGACCTCAAGCATGAACCTCAAGATTGCTGCATCGGTAACAACATGATATGTTGACCTGCAATACCAATATTTGGCAATTACTTCAGCTTCACTATTAAAGACAGAAGGGGGGAATTCTAAGGAAAACAGTAAGTGTTTCTTTAAAACAAGGTAAATAATAAAGCACGCTCTATTTTAAGATGACCCATGCAATAGATCTTCCCAAAATATCTAAAGCAAATCAGTGATTTTGTAAGGAAATACATACTCAGACTTCCCCGACTTGGCCTTAAACTGCTCTTGGATATGCCTTATAAGGAGTCCATTTGCACCCAATGGCTTTTCTTCAGTCTGCTTCCCAGTGACCAAATTCAGTATCCCGTCCAAACCTAATAGTCTGTTCAAGCTGTTTACCTGTTTGCTTTGAGGAACAGAAGAAACAGCACTCATCTTAATTTCATTTTTGACAATTTGATCATAAAGGGCACATAGATACTCCTCAGGCAAATCCTTGCCATCATCTATTCCCCGGTTGTTCCTTATGAAATCAGCCTTAGACATCTGGACAACATCCATGGACAACATAAAGTTAGTGCATAAGTTGAAATTATGATATATCGCCCCACATTATGGATTCAACAGTGAAATTATTAACAAAGAGTTGTTCCTGGATTAAGACAATCTTTCTTGTTCATTTCAACCTTCTGTGATGTTTCAGGTTCTGTTTCCTTTTTTCCTTTCTTCCGTTTGAGGGGTGCAGGGCAAGGAAACACACAGAAATTTTTGCAAACAAACCTTATCTTTCACCATGCTGTTGTGAGCATCTGTATTCAGCATTATCACAGAGTAAGCGAGAACATAAGCAGTGTCCGCACTAGTAAATGAATTGGGATTGCATTTACAATAGCGCTCAGCAAACTTTTCCATGATTCGGTCAATCTTCTGTGCCTCTCCAGGTAATCTAAACCCACGTATGAAAAACCTTATTGCTTCACCAAAATCCATTCCTTTAAAATTAAATGAGTCGACATAAGCATGCATAACCTTCAAACAAAAATCATCTCTTTCACCTAAGTAGTCACCAATCATGGTTTCATTCAAGCCAACTGTGTTTTTAAGGAATATAGCAACTTCTTCTGGGGAATGGCCAACTTTTTTGGTGCTTATCAGAAACTCAATGCCCTTGGAAGGTTTCCTGTTGAATAAGGAGATGCCTTTCTGCATAAAAACCAGTAAACTTCTCGCATGAGACAAAAGAAGCTAAAGCTGAAAAACATGGGCAAAAGAATGAACTAGGAGAAAAAATTGAATAGAATGGACACAAATAGCAAAATATGATATCTTCAGCCAAAATAAGATGACCTATTGTCATATAATCTGAAACAAAACCTATAACAGGTTACTCACAACATGTATCTCACAATTGAAGGCTTGTTACACAAATGAAGTAACACTCAACCTGTAATTCAATTTTGTAAGCCCGACGTTGCTCAACAGTAGCAGCATCGGATATTTCAGAATTCACTTCTGCATGTAAATCATAGTCAGGGACAATTCCGTCTTCTCCAGTGGGTGATGACTGATTCTCTATCAAGGCATCATTCTCTGAGTTCTTAGGCGAATCGGATTCACCAACTCTCAGCTGCTGGTCCATCCAGGCACCCATTGACTTTATGATACTAACCAAGCATTTGACAGATTCATGTCGAAAAGTTACATCCTGAGCCAAAGACAAAGTCGTGGTTGAACCAGGAGTGGGTCCAAGAGCAGTTTTCAGAAGGCCATTGACAATCCTGCAAATATCTGATGGAATTATAAGTCCGTTTCGTTCCAAATGCACTTAAAACAATGAAAAGCTAACAAAAAGATAAACTCGCCACCATTTTGCCTCTTGTGCTCCCAGGTTCAACCCATAAAGGAATTGATCTAATATGATCTCAATTTGGCATTACAAGTTCAAGATTTTAAGTTATCAAGATACAAGGTGATCAAATATTTTTATACCTGAAGTCCAAATAATAATCCACGGCATTTTTTTCCTAGTTCCAACCAGAAATATCATTTATCGCAAGTTCAAAACAAGTAACCTTTTAAATTTCAAAAAAAAAACAAGTAACCTTTTTATTTTATAAATAACCAAAGCAACTAAGCCTTAAACCAAATTTCATCAACATTTATTATTTTTCACCAGAAATTAACTTGCTCTCATTAGCATATGAGAATTCCCAACAAGTTTAAAGAGTATCATTTTCACCACCAAATTAAAAAAACCATTTCTTTTCTATTTTTTTCCAATTTCCTCCAGTGAGATTTTCAGCTTCTTCAATAGTATGCTAGAACATTTATGCATCCCAAGTCCAACCTAGTTCTCTGGAATGGATGAGTTCAATTTTAATTTTATTTTCAACTTAGACCAGCAGATAATATTGATAGAACAAGAATTCAAAATCGCAAAAACTCTTCATCATTTTGATTCTCCTTATTCTTGGCAGTATCATACTTTTGACTTTTAACATCACAATAGTTAAGCAGCTCTTGCCTCTCATAACTGTATTTCGAAGCCCTCATGAGGATGTGAGAAAGTATGTAAAAGCTAAATCAATCAGTGAGAAAGAACAAGGCTTTCCCATGTTTAATATTGAAAGAAGAAAAACAGAAACAGCTTTCTTGAGTTGCTCAAGATGAACTGAATGTCAAGCACACTGTATTTAAAGTTGTTCACATAGTCAATGCAAGAACTTCGATATCATCAAACATAAATTTTTACAACTTATAGAAAAAACTCTCAAATCAATAAATATACAATGGAAAATATTATACCTTTCATAAATGTTTGATGCATCCACATCACAGTCATAGTTCACAAACACGTCAACAATAATTTGCGGGTCCTGCAAAATCTTCTCCAAAAGATTTAGGACAGTCATCTTTTGCAAGAAACTAGGCTGGTTAACATTCTCAAGCACGCGGAGGACAAGCATTGGAAAGAATATTCCAATTTCTGCCTTCAAACCTGATCTGAACTTTGATAACAAGATCATGAAAATAGAACACTGAAGCTGGAAAACGGCCATAACTGACAATGCACTATTCTTTAGTAATGAGAGGCAGAGAAATTGCTTGACAGCATGAAGAAACCTGTGCCAAATAGTGTAATGTATTAGATATCATTCTTCCAGAATGATTTGTTGGAAGTTGGTGGCCAAGGGTGTGAAATGGGATGGGAGGAGGTTATTTAAAGAAACACACAAAAAGAGAAACAGTAGTTAAATTGGTTAATTGCTCCTGCAAAGTTATGTCTGCACGCTGTATAAGATACTAAAAACATTTAAAATATTAAGAAAATAATGATAGCATTCCGTTTATGATTTCCTACTTCCATACTTCCAGGATTAGCATAGTAAATTCAACTGTTTAAAACTAACATATATATATATATATATATGTGTGACTTCTTCAGCAGAACACAAACCTCACGCAAGAAGAAAAGAAGAATATAGAACCATAATTTTATATTTTGGTGAAATAGATGCACAGGTGGTGCATACGTAGAATTCTAACAGAACCACAAAAGAGATTCTTAAGAATTCAAGAAGACCCAAGTTATGGATTTGTTGAATCAGCTGTGAGTCATACAACTAAGAATTTCACATATAATCATATGGTTTTCCTCTCCTTTTACCTTCTATGATCGCATACAATGTCATTGCAAAATTAGTACCTCGTAAGAATAAATTAAAATTTCACTTCAAGATCACATCTATCAAAGTTATGTTCTTTTCTCTAAATCTTCTTCATTCGTCTTCTTTGCTTTAATTTATGTTCTCCACAACCACAGTTCAACTATAGAGTATGACATTAGAGACAAAGGAAACATGCAATTAGATTGTGTCCTTTTATGGTATAAGGAAAGAATAAAATAGCAGTAAACATCAGAAAGACGAAGTAGTATAATTGTGATTGGATACACAAAGACGAGACGTGCCTGTCATTGGTGCGCCAAATAGGACCTCCATTGTGGAGGATCACTTTGAGCAACTCAAAAGACAATATCTTGCCTCTCAACAGAATTTGATCATCTGGGTTCTCCTGAGAAGAGAACTTCATAGACAATTTGCATAGATTTCTAAAAACAAGAAATCCGTCCTCTCTAATCTTACTTTCTCCGGCAGCGGCACTGCTACCGGCGTCACCAGATTCAACTCCGTCATTGACTTCTCCATCAGGCAAACCATGCGCTTTGGAATCATTATTGTTGTGACGATCATTATTGGTATGCGTGTCGCTACTACCATTTGACAGATTGGGAATTGCAGTAGAAGGAGAGTGTAACAATAGCCTGGGATCAGGAGTGCCTTCACTAGCAGCCATAACCTCATTGACAAAATTCTGAGAAAAATGAACGGAGCTGCCCTCATTCAAATTCTTATCAGTAAATTCCAACAAATCGTTGACAGACACTGTCCTAACTTGAACATCAAGGGAATCGTACTCGACTCTGGTAAAAACAATGAGCATGATCTGGGCGACCACAGATTTGGCACAGATCTGATTGGTACCGTTGACGCCACCGAGATAAACATTGTAACAAGTACGGATAATATGCAACAAACAGTCGCCACGGATCAAGACGCATTGGGAGCGAACGGCAGCGAGAAGAACGCGAAGAACGTTGAGCTCGATAGATTCATCACCAATGCCACAGACTTTGCAGATGCTGTCAATGAGTTTAAATACGGCGACGTTAGAGGAGGATTCGGGATCGATCTCGCAGCGGATGAGGCCGAGAGAGAACAATTTGAAGGCACCCTCGAGGGCGGGCTCGGCAACTTTGGCGTAGGCAGAATCGAGAGCAAGGATCAAGGGGTTGAGAAGGAAATCGGCGTCGGACGAGGAGAGGCCATAGAGAGGAGATGTGGGATGGGAATTGGGATCAGAATCGGAGAGGGATTCCAATCTGTCAAGTACGGATTTGCAGGTTGAAACGAGGTGGGAATGCTTGCGCCAGGCCGCGTTTTTCACAATTTTGTCGAGGGACGGTCCAAGGGCACGGCCGCACCGGGAAGGCCCGCCTAGGGTTAGCGAAGCTGACATTTTTGTTACTCTTCTCTTGTTTGGTACACAGAAGATAAGATGGATCGATTTACATACATATAAGGAGATGGAGAATTATATTTGTATGTTAATGTTGTGCATGCATGGTTAAGAAGAAGAGGATGTGGAAGAGGAAGAGTAAGAGAGACAGCTTCTTTCCTTCTTCTTCTACTACACTTAAAAGCCAACCAGAAGAATGTGGATTTATTAATGTAAAATACACGTACGTATACTATACATACTTTTCTGTAATCACAAGTATACATATACATTAACCCGCGCGGGTAGCCCAGTTGGTTATTGGGAAAGAAACTGAGTCTAAGGTCTCAGATTCAAGTCTCGGCAGCGGCAGTGTGGGAGTTCATCCAATGTGGTGACTCCTTGTGCGCACTGAGCACTGGGCCGCCTTTCTGAAAAGCTGGCTAGGATCAAACTGTGATTCAATTCTCCATCGATGGTCGGGTCTGCGACTGGGGCTCAACCTTTTGAATCCAAGTATACATATACATTAAAAGTCACATCATCTTCATATATCAAAACAATGATGCCATAATTGTCATAGTATTATCAATTTATTTTAGCCCCAAATTGATCATAATATCCTCACCGTTGCTTTCTCTACCATAAACATTCAAGCTAATACTAATAATTCATAATTCCTTTTTACTAATATTGTCAAATGGTTGCACGACATTAGTATTATTGCTCACATGACACATGATCCTAAAATTATGGAATTTTTTACATTATATGAAGGTTTAATCTATATGATTGTCAGTAATAAACATATCCTTCCTATTTTTTCTACTAGTAATTTAACATTTTCTACTTGTGCATATCCACTTCACTTTAACGATATTTTAATTATTTCATACCTTACTACCAACCTATTATCAACTAATCTAAAAAAAAACCTATTATCAACTAGCCAAATTTGTTACATATAATTCTTGCCTTATTGTATTTAACTATTTTGATTATATTGTGAAAGATCGCAAAATAAAGATACTACTTTTCGTAGTTTCTATCCATAATAATATCTGCCCGTGAAGATTCCTTTGCATTTTATAAATCTTATTACCTTCATAATCACTCTTAGTTTGCTTAATCTGTAGCATCAACATCTTGATCATCCTTATTAGTCTAAACTCTTTAGTTTATTCAATTTTTTATCTACTAAATCAAATATCATAAATTAGTATATCTCATATCTTTATGAAAAAAGTACTTGATTTTCATTTCCATTTTCTCTTCATATCTCTCCATAATCTTTATAACTTATCCATTTTAATATTTGGAAACACTCACCATCTCTATTTTTTTGGTTATCACTATTTCACAAATTTTTAATTACTTTAGTTGCTATACATATTCATCATGGCTAAAAAAATCTTGAAGTCTTTCTCATTTTCAAAATTTCAAAACTATAATTGAAAATCTTTTCTCCACAACTGTTAAATCTTATTAATACAATGGAGCTTTTGAACTCATCAAAAGTATTTTTGCTCAATGCCTAGCTACTTATGGCATCAGTTATTGTATCTCTTACCCCGTACTCCTCAACAAATGACCTCACTGAATGCTAAATATGTCATATCACTTAAATTGACTTCACTCTTCTTATTTGTGCCCATTTTCTGAAGTTCTTGTTTGAAGCATTCTTTACTATTATCTTTCTTAGTAACTTGTTAATTACTCATATTCTTCACCATAATCCCTTACATGAATTTTTATTTCACACCAAACCAACCCTTTCCAACCTTTGTGTTTTTGGATGTACCTATTTTCTTTTTTGAGGTTCCATTTATACCGATAAACTTATACCAAAGTCTACATTATGCATCTTCATTAGCTATTTCTCTTAATATACATCATACCAATGCTTTGATCCTCATACTTGTAGACTATACATCTCTCCTCATATTTGTTGACTTTCTCTATAGCAAATCCTTCCTCACCATTCTCTCTCCCTCTTCTTTTTATAATATACCATTATTTGCGCTTTTAGATTTGCTTTCTCCATCCACTCCTTTAGTTCCTTCTTTAATCCCATTTGCCCTGTTATACTTATGCACTAGCATTACCATCTTAACATCCCATGATCACTTATACATGTGATCACATGCATTCCTTAAAATTTTTCTAACCAAATCACTTATTCTACCATAACTCACATCCCTTATAGACCTTCTATCACTTCCTTCATTTAAGCTAATAAATTTCTCCACTAGCGCCAAATTATGCTTAATGATTTCAATTTTGTTCATTGTAATCAAACTTAGACTTTTGTTCCTCCATCATCAAATGTTGATGTTGTATGTTACAAATGGATTTTTCGAATAAAATAGAATCTTGATGGTTTGTTTAAGTGTTATAAAGCTTACCTTGTGATCAAAGGATATCGTTAGGCTCCAACTATTTATTACACTGATACCTTTAATCTTGTTCCCAAATCTACCACTATTTGCATTATTCACACTCTTGCTCTTTATAAAAATTGATTATCTATCAATTTGATTTCAATAATGCATTTCTTCATAATAATCTCTAAGAACTAGTTTTTATGTCTCAACCTTATGGGTTTACAGATCCCCACCATTCTCATTATGTTTGTTATTTAAAAAAAACTCTTTATGGTCCCAAACAAGCTTCTCATATTTGGTTTTATTGTTTGAGTTAGAAATTTCAGGAACTTGATTTTGCTTCCTCAAAATATGACACATATTTCATCATTCACTCCACATCATCTAATACAATTTTCCTTTTCATTCAACATAGATGATATCTTAGTTACTTGTTTTTCACCCACCTTCATTATTTCCATTATTCATGAAGTTAACATTGCTTTCTCCATTAAGGACGAAGGACACATTTGCTACTTCCTCAACATTAAAGCCATAACCATACCAATTGGCCTTCTACTCACCTAAACCTAATACACTAAGGACCTTTTTTTTCATACATTGGCAACTCCAAACTTATCAACACACCCATTAGTCCCACAATCCCTCTCTTTGCAAATCATGGTTGTCCTCTTACTAATCACACTTAATGTAGTATTTACTCGTCCTGACATCTAATTCATAAATAATAAAGCCTTTACCTTGCAGCATTGATATTCATTCACCACAGTTGAATATATTTTATGATATCCTGGATTCATTCCCTCCCATGGCACTTACTTCACCAAAGTCATCTCACTTACCATATAGCCTACTATGATACTACTAGATTAGTTGTCCTAGTGATTATCGTTTTATATTTGGCTATTGTATTTTTTGGTCCTAATATCATTTCCTATAGTGCTAAGAAATAACAGAGTTGACAGGTCTAACATTGAAGCTAATTATATGAGTATTGCTCTCCTTGCTATTAAAATATATTAGATCACATGTGAAATATGATTGTGTCACACTAAAACTTTCTTTGGTTTTACAATCTTGGGGCCACCTTTCTTGTTGCGTATCCAATTTCTCATACTCGTAAGAAGCATATTGAGATTTACATCTATTTGTCAAAGAAATGGTTACGAGAAAAAGCTATCTTCATAAAACAAATTTCTTCTTCTAATTGAATTGTGAATGTCATGAATAAAGATTTGGCTTCATTTTTACTAATTTTAAGGCAAGCTCACAAATTCAAGTACTCGTCAGCTTGAGGGAGACTGATAACACATTTTCATATAATTCTAATTATATTATCTTATGTTTAAGTGATATCTATATGCCAGGTTATAGGATATTATTCTTAGTTGTTATATATTATATGAGTTATTTATATCTTATCTTATATATCGACAATATGCATATAAAGATTAAATACCTTTCATAGTTTAAATAAGACAAGAACTACACTTTCACTGTCATGTATACTCTTATCACCGCTCCTTGTAAACAAGTATAGTCATTTAAGAATTGTAGATTGCAAAATTAGATTAGGGACTACTATTAATCAGCACAAAACTATTACTAACATCTTATATGATGTAAACTTGTTGAATAGTTTCTCTAAGGTACTATTTTCCTTCTTAGTCCAACTCTTTCTTGCTAATCAATATAACCACTTCACATTTATTGTTAGCCATATCTTTAATTTTAAAGTTTGCCATATACGTGTTTTTATTGGTAATTTCTTTTCTTCATCGCCCTTCAGTTGTTTGACCCTTCAATTTTTTTAATTTAATATCATTATACTCATAAAAGTCAAGTTTTCCAAAGAGCCTTATGTATTTTATTTTCCACCTCAAGTGCCCAATTCCCCATTTCCTTTATCAAGCATAAGACTTCCTTCTTTTATCTAATTTTTCATTTTATTTCTAACTACTACATTTCTAGAGGGAATTGCTAAAATAAATAAAAAAAGCATCTTTAAAAATAAAACATGATATAATTATTGAATTATAGGTAATAAGGAACAATTAAAGTAAGATTAGAAATAAAGTATCATAATTTTATGAAGAGGACTATTAGACCACTTAATAGTAGATTAAACCCTTTTTTAATAAAAATAATTTTTATTAGAAGACTTTAATATTGTTAGGCCTTGTCCTATTTGTTTAAATTTTTCAAATTGTTTAATTGGTTAATTGTGTTTGAATTTGTGGTTTGAAAATTTTTTTGAATTTATTTTGATTAGAAATTGAATTTGGAATTTAAGTGTTAGGTGAAATTAGCATTAATGTGGCATGTTAGTTGGATTAGTATTAATGAAGTGTATTAAATGAGATAAGAGTTAGTTAATTAGTTAGTTGGGTAGAACTAAAGAGGAAATAGTTAGTTGGAAGAGTTAGAATGTAACTAGGGGTATAGTTGGAAGAGGGCTTTAAGTGAAGGGCATTTTGGGTAGTCCCAAGAGGAAAATAAAAAGAGAAAATGTGAGAGGGAGAAGCAAGTTTCGTGGACCTTGGAGAAGAGAAGAGAGGGTGCGTGGGAGGAGAGAAAAGAAGAAGAAGAGAAGAAAAAGAAGGAGAAAATCTAAGAGAA
>JANKOD010000193.1:32549591-32565328 GCA_026284645.1 Erythroxylum acuminatum | reverse complement strand
TCATTGTTTAAATTGATTTAGGGTTTGTTGAGGTAACCCTATGAGGTTTCCGCTTGCGTCTTCGTTCTTCGATTTGGATCGTTGGGTCTCGGGAACGCGGTTCGACCCCCGGGGTCGGGCTTCGGGAACGGGACCCAACAAATATTCTTATACTCATCAAAGGTTTCTCTTTCATTATCTCTCTTTCACTTGCATCTCATAAAATTAACTCCAAAGCTAGATTTCTCATGTTTAAAATTACTAAGAATAAGAAATTGCAACTTAACTCAGTACAGTTTATTTTTATTCAAAGTTTATATTCATTTTAATTACATAAGGTTAAAGGAATTTAATTATTCCTTCATAGTTCTCATAAATATCTTCAACTTTATTAAGAAACTTTTGTTTAAGAAATGAAAATAACACCTGACCATTAGTCAATAAAGATAATTATCATAAAGTACATTTTAATAGTAAAAACTTGGCAGTAAACTTGTAATATTTTGTAAAATAAATAAGATATATAACTAGCTCCTAAAACTATGATATAAGATGACTTGTGGGTATGAAGGAGTATTGGGATATGGTGTACATATGCCTCTAATATTTTAGATGGGTTACATTAATCTATTAAACTGTTTGTCTCATTTTAAAGGCTCAATTATTTTACTCTATTACAATAATCGCATCACGTTTGTGTAGTTGAGCTGTGTACACTTAGAGAATGATTGGTGGGAGTTAGGAATCGCATAGATAAGTTACTTTGTACTGATGGTAATAGAATTGTAGCAATAGGTCCATAAAAATTACCAACAATTTCTTAGTGTAAAGAAGTATTGGAATATGGGGAACTGTTTCTCCATTTCAAATAGGTTATGTTAGTCTCTTAAGGCAATTACCTCACTTTGGTATAATAGTTGCATCGCCTTTATAATAGAATTGTGTGCCCTTAATGAGTAACTAATATAAGATGAAGAAATACAACAAAAGACCCATACAAATTACCTATGATATATGGATAAGGAGAAGTGTTGGAATATGGTGGTATAGACTTATGTGTTTTAGATGGGTAGCATCACTATATATAAGTAGTTGCCTCATTTTAAAGGGCTAGTTTCAATACTCTCATAAAGTAGTTACGTTACCTTTAGAGATGAATTGTGTTTTCTTAGTGGAAGATGGGAATTAGGTGGAATGAAGTTACTGGTTACTTTTGAGAAGAGAAGTGTGCAAATGGTTAACAAAAGTCATTAATAACTTCTTAGTGTGAAAAAGTATTAAATATGCTTAAGAAGTGTTTCTACTCTATAGATAGGTTACATCGCTCTCCTAGAGCAGTTACCTCACTTTAAAACCCATTTATCTTACTTTACAGGCTCAATTATCTTATTTTCATAAATTAATTAGATTAACTTTGAAGTTAAATTGTATGTCCTTGATGAGTTATTAGTGGAAGCTGAAAATTGAAGAAAATTATTAATTAAATTATTAATTACTTATAAGGGGAAATTTTATCTAAAACTTAGGGATATGAAGAAGTGTTAAAATATATGGGTATATGATTCTGTATTTAGAATGGGTTATATCACTCCATATGAGTAGTTGTCTCACTTTAGAGGCTTAGTTGCCTTACTTTCCTAAAGTAGTTACTTCACCTTTATAATTGAATTGTGTGTTCTTAGTAAGTGATTAGTTGAAGTTTTGAATCATATAAAATGAAGTTACTTAATATTTATGAGAAGAGAAGTATTGCAAGGCCCAAAAAAGGTTACCAATAACCTTTTGGAGTGTAAAAGTGTTAAAATATGGTTGGAAAGTGCTTCTGCATTCCGAATGAGTTACATTTCTTTTCTAGAGTAGTTGAATCACTTCCCCAAAGTGGTTCCATCACCTTTAAATATGATTTGTGTCTTTTTGGTGACTAATTGGTGGGAGTTGAGAAATGTGTGGGAGAAAATTGTTAGCTACTTACATGGTGCACAAATTTAGAAACCAGAAAAATTACCCATAAGTTGTAGGTATCGAGAAGTGATGAAATATGATGGGTATATGCTTTTATGTTCTAAATGGGTTGTCACTCCATATAAGTAGTTGACTCACTTCTAAGACTCAATTCCCTCACCCTTATAGAGCAGTCGCATCACGTTTCAAATTGAGTTGTGTGTTCTTAGAGAGTCATTAATAAAAAATTAAGAATCATGTAGAATAAAGTAACTTGGTATTTATGGGCAAAGAAGCATTACAATAGGCCCATACAAATTACCAATAACTACTTCATATCAAGAAGTGTTGAAATAAAATTAGGAAGTTCTTTTTTGTTTTAGATAGTTCACATCATTTTCTTAGAGTAGTCGCCTCATTGTAAATGCTTAGTTGCCCCATCACTTTAATGTAGTTACATCACCTTTGGAGTTGAGAAGTGTGTTTTTGGTGTTTAGTGGGAGTTAAGGATTATATATGAGAAAATTAATGGCTACTTTTAGGGACGAAAATGTTAAAGTGATAATTAAAATTACCTATAGTTTATGTGTACGGAAGAAGTGTTAGAACATGATGAGCATGTACTTAAATGTTAGTTGCGTCACTTTACAAAAGCAATTGTCTCACTCTCCTATAACAGTTGCATCACCTTTGAATTTGAGTTGTGTATTCTTGGTAAGTCACTAAACTTATGTTGTAATAGGCCTATAAAAACTACTAATAATTTTTTGGTGTAGAATAATTGTTGAAATGTGGTTGAGAAGTGTTTTATATTCCAAATGGTTTGCATCACAAAAATTGCTAACAATTTCTTACTCACTTCTTTAGAGGAGTTCCATTATATTTGGAGATAAATCATGTGTTATAAGTGGTGATTGCTGAGAGTATGGAATCATGTGAGAGAAGATTATTCGCTACTCATAGGGTGAGAAAAGTTGGAAGATGCCAAGAAAAATTAGTCGCAACATGAGGGTATAAACAAGTATTAAAATATGACGAGCATGTGCTTTTATGTTTCATATGGTCATCCCTTTATACAAGCAGTTGTATCACTTTATAGACTCAATTGTTTTACTCTCCTAGAATGGTTGTACTATTTTTGAAGTTATTGTATGTTATTAGTGAGTGATTGGTGGAAGTTAGGAATAATCTATAATGAAGGAACTATGAACTTGTTATAAGAGAAGTGTTTATATGCCCATAAAAATTGAAATCAATCTCTTAGGATAGAGAAGTGTTGGAATATGGTTAGGAAGTGGTTTGCATTCTTTATAAGTTTCATCATTCTCTTAAAGAGTTGCCTTATTATAGAATCTCAATTCTCTTATTTCTATAGAGTTGTTGTATTATATTTAAAGTTGAGTCATGCATTATTAGTCGAAGTTGGGAATCATATGGGAGAAATCTATTAAAAGATACCCAAAAAGTTAACTCATAACTTGTGGGTATGGAAAAGTGTTAAAAATATGATAGACAAATGCTTCTATAGTTTAGATAGGCTACATCATTACATATGATTATTGCCTCAATTCATAAGCATCTCTTATAGTGGATACATCATCTTTAAAGTTGAGTTATATGCTCTTAGCAAACGATTGGTAGAAGTTAAAAATCATGTGAAATGAAGTTACTAGGCACTTATTAGATAAAAGTGTTGAGTATATACTTATAAAAATTACCAACAATTTCTTAGTGCGAAAAAGAAATGGAATATGGTTGAAGTGCTTATTTATATGGATTGCATCTCTCTTGGAAAGTTGGCTCACTTTCCTATAACATTTATATTACCTTTAGAAATGAGTTATGTATTCTTGGTGAATGATGGATGGGCATTAGAAATCGCATGAGAGAAAATGTTGTTAATGAGACATATTGCTCATAAAGAACAACAATTCTAATTTTCAATTATTGAATTATAATTGTCCAATGACAACTCTTGTTAGATATGAAAGGTAACAACTTAATTATGATAATTAGATCTATAGAGATATATTGGAAGTTGCTTACCTATTTTACTCCAAATACGTAGATAATGTACTAAAACTATTTACTATTTGAGATATTTGATAGTTTTGAAGTATTAGAAATATCCATTATTCTATATATGAGTTGATATTAGAGTTCAAGATTATAAGGATACTAACTTTAGAAGTAAATCCTATTATTTTAAGATTTGAAAGGTTACAATGTAGCATTAATTGCTGCTACTATAGCCAAAATAATTTTTTCATTTGATAGAAATGATTGTTTGGATGAGAAGTTCTTTAATGGAGTTGGTATAGTTCCTTGCATTGTTCAAACAGTAATGTACTATAGAACATTAGAGCCTTTAGATATGCAAAAGGAGCTAAGGTCTCATAAACAATCCAAATGTATTTCTACAGTTTCTTTTAATTATAATGATAATTAAGATAAAAATTATAAGATTTAAGCAAGTGCTCACTATAGAAAATCTTGTAGAATTCTCTTACTAAACCACTGTCCCAATAGTAACATTATCGTCATATGATGATATGGTATAAGATACTTAAATAATTGGCTTACTGCAAGTGGGAGATTATGGTTTATGTCCTATAGCGAATCGATTGATTGTAGTTTAGTGGTAAAATAATTTAAAAGCATTTTTAATCTTATATATATTTAGAAGTATATGATAAAGTCCACGGGATAAATATAAATTGCAAATGAATTTATGATGAGATCATAATTATGAGATTCATATTGAATTTATATATTATCCCTAAATTGTTCATAGTCATTATTCTATTGAAATTGGACATTAATATAATGTAAAAAAACTAGCACACATTACGTCTTTCTTATGAAAGAAGTAGTCGATCTCGTAGACTAAAGTATAAAGATATTTAAACAAATGTGTGGGTGCTTATTAGAGAACAAGTTCACTAAACTGACCTCACATGATAAATTCATTTAGAACACAACTTTTATGTCTATGAAAATTCTCATTATAATGATTGTATAAATTTTCCTTTGATTTGAGATCTCTAAAGTTATCTCATATAGGGATTGTTATGTTTTGATATTTCTTATGACTTATTCTAGTCAAGGATAGCTCAATCGGTAGTCATTGGATATAACTATGTAGAAGTAGTTAAGTGATCAATATAAGATTCATCACCCTGAAGTGATTGAAGAGAATGTTCTTTTGTTCTCGATTAATATTGATTCAGGAAATTCTTAACCAAGGTAGAATGATACTTTGAAAATTGTTTTCAAATATCATTAATCAAATCAATTACTAATATTGGAGAACTAATGTGATTAGACTCAAATAGAATATATATTAATTATATGCTTTGTGTATAATCAGAACACTGCATGATGAAATGATTGAATTATGCAAAAAAATCATACACGGAAGGGCTAATCAAAACTACTTTGATATTCATAAATAGTTGGGTGATCATAATGCGTTATTAGACGTCAATTTTGATATATGAATATAAATTGTTTAACTAGAGAATCACAGATAAATTAAATGAGTTTAATTTATATAATCCTAAATATAATTTAAGGTTAGAATTTATATTCATTGCCTTCAGATTTGAGAACCTAACATACAAAGAACGAGTTAAAGAGAAAAAGATGTTTTAATAAAATTAGACTTGATTGTAAAGTTTAAGAAACTTTACGATTAAATATGAGATATTTAATAAACGATGATCAATATGAGATATTGGATCATGTTTGAACGTAATTGGTATTGAATTATAATTATTTGTAATTTTAATTAAAGTTTAATTAGAATTAAAATTTAATCTCAACTAAATTACTAAAATGTCTAAACTTATTTTAAATAGACTTAAGCTCTAAGGGAGTTAACACTCCTTGCCTAACTCTCTCTACAATAATTGCAGAGTTTTCTCAATATGTTTTGTGGATAACTTTATAGGCCAAGATACTTTTGCGACTATGGTAATTGATATGAACCAATTTTAAAAAAGGTTCAAGAAAGACGACAAGAAAATAATCAAGCTTCGAAATAAAACACAAGTTAAGATTCATATTTTATTATGATTTATGTGTTAAATCATTTTATAGAATTTAAGAGATTTTAACTTTTACGAAATCATACAAAATAAGTTACGTAATTATCATATTGCACTCTCACCACGATTTCCATACATTTAGTTGGTCCAACCTTGATTTCTTATATTTCCAAACACATCTCTGGGATTTTTATTATTGAACTTGATGCTTAATGAGAGAATCCAGAACCTAAACGCCCTATAATATGTTCTAAGAAAGCAAAGGCGTATTTGATTAACCTGCCAACACAAAATCTATACTCCATGTTTGAGAACAGGTTCCAAGAAATTGGCTTAAAGACAGGACGAAGTGGTACTATTTTAAGTATGTTCTACAGTGGATTTCTAATACACACGCTTTTCCACCAGAAACGCAAAACTTCTATTACAGATTACGGTGAACATTTGATATGCATTACAGCACTTCCTCATCGACCTTTCTTTGATCTGTTGAATGGTCATTTGAATTGAAAGTAAGTTACTCTGATATCATACTAGAACTGCTTGCCTTCAAATGTTTGACCAAATTGCCAGTTTACTGGCGCGACATTGTAAGACGTGAGTGTTCTTCCACTGCTGCTGGTGACCTCAAAAGACAGAGGCTGTCCTATAAGGTTGACATTGGCTTGCCAGTTTTGTCCCCAATTTCTTGCCATAGGTATCCATCCTGTTTTCGATCCCTTCACTTTTACGGCAACAAGTTCCCCATCCAACCCTACATTAGTTATGAGGACTTGATAAAAACGAGAACTCCCACTCACCGTGAATCTCAATCCCCCTCGTCTCTCACATTTCACCCTACATAAAAGCACAACCCTTAGTAATACCAATCCACATGAGACTAAAAATTTCCCATTTGCGATAACATTAGTCAATAGATTCCACATACCTCCTGTATTGTATTGGTACATTATCTCCTTTCCTCTCTGCAATTTCACCAAATGCTGCCTCTGACATCTCAAAATGTTCCTTTGGGAAATTGCACCACCCACCATAATCTGCTGAAAGCCCATAGTTGGGAGGACAGAAATCTGTTGCTGTGAGCACGACGGAAGGGCTTCCCTGCAAGCACCATAAGATGTGGTCTACGCATCTGACCGCAAAGCAAGCCCCACAGGTACTGCCCCTGTTGAATAACATGCTACTCAGGCCAGCACTATACCTTCCATAGGTAGTCCTGTGAAGGTCCCCGTACCCACAAGCCCCTTCTGCGATATTACACGATCGTATTTGAATACTTGCAAAGAAACATAATGAGTTGACAATGGATAACTAAGACTAGTTGGTATTACAATTACCGATGGTGATTGAGTTGTCTATATCTCTAGTATATGTTGCAGTGGCAGACTTCCATCCTTGGTCGCTGGCAGTGATCCCGTGGGCTGGGAAGGATAAAATGAAAAAGAGAGCTATAGCTGGAAGAACACACATCTAAGTAACAAGGCCTACTGATTTGTAGATGGAAGAAGATGTAATTCCTTCGCTCCACCTTCTGCTGTGTGTGAGGCTAGGTGAAAGTCGGCCTCTTTTTTGCTGGTGATATGAAGCTGGCTTTGTTTTGTAAATGGACACATTGTTCAAGATGCTGGGAGATTTTGACAAAAAAGCCAATCTTGGAAGCCCTAGTTCAACTTGTGGGGACGTTTCAGCAAAACCGAGATGAAATGCATCTCCTTCTTTTGGTGTCTACTGGGAGAAAAAGCAAGCAACACTTTCACACTTTTTTATAAGATGGAAGAGTTTTTTGCTTAACTTTGTACAGTACTTGCTAGATGAGGTGCTTTAGGGCACGGGAGTGCGTAAAGCTTGCCAATGTGGCCGACACATTTGGCGGAATGTCTAGATTATTAATGAGAAAGAAGCGTGTTTTACTCGATATCGACATATATGCTTGGTCTATAGAAAAAGGCTCTTCTTTTCTGTTCATATGAACAATAAATGTAAGTTGAGGAAGTGAGGAACCCTAACCTTTGGTTACTTGTTGAAGGAGGTTAGAAGGGCACGCATTCTCTTGAGTAGTTCCCTTAGGTTTTGACATAATAATAAGCTTTGCATATCATTGTGCTGCGTTTATAAGTATTAGGCATATGATATAAGCCATTTCAAAAGTACAGTTAGCATGCATCTAAAATGTTTACGCTATAACAACTTTTGAAAACATAATTTGTTATTCCAGACAAAATTATGAACAAGTTTCTTCTATAAGAATTAATGTGTTGGTACATGTTGGCATCTGCACTTTACCTGGTTAACAAAGAACCTGTATTATGTCACCAATAATCACCACAAGAGCAAACTCCATCACTGAAATGATGGTATCTAATAGGATCTCTGATGACAACAATACGACGCTCCACCTTGGTTACGAGTTTGGCAAAGAGAT
The DNA here is from genome assembly GCA_026284645.1 of Erythroxylum acuminatum. NCBI lineage: Eukaryota > Viridiplantae > Streptophyta > Magnoliopsida > Malpighiales > Erythroxylaceae > Erythroxylum > Erythroxylum acuminatum. The sequence goes on along the minus strand of JANKOD010000193.1, from coordinate 32,556,937 downwards.
GGCAATCTCCACATATCCTCAGATTTTTCCTTATCCTGATAGTCTGCTCCCTGGACAATTTCATCAGACCAAAGACGAGAGCCAGTTTCTCACTGTGGTATTGCAGTGAGTCTTCCCTTTGCTCCCCCTCCAAATCTTGCAACACAAAATTTGTATCAGCAACATAACCAGCTCCAGACAGTCGCTCGATCAAATGTTTGAGTTGCATGTTAATGTCGTTCATTTGTGGATGCGAGCTATCTCCTAAAATGAAAGCATGAATCTGCTTATCAATTTCAATCCAGCTGCATCCTGGCTCTTTCCTAATTCCTCTGTCCTTCATCATCCTCCTTGTTTCTGCAACATCATTCCACCTTCGAGTATTTGCATAAATATTTGATAAAAGTACGTAGGTTCCAGCATCCTGAGCATCCAGCCTCAGAACCTCCTTCGCAGCATGTATAGCCAGATCTACATTCCGGTGAACCTTGCATCCGGCGAGCAATGTTCTCCACGTCACGGCATCTGCATCGCATCCCATTTCACCGATCAACCCAACTGCTTCATCAAGCTTCCCCGCTCTTCCAAGAAGATCAATCATGCAACCATAGTGTTCACGTCCAGGATCAATCCCAAATAGCTCCTTCATTGACCGAAAATAGTACCATCCATCTTTCACAAGCCCTGCATGACTGCACGCAAATAAAACTCCCACTATGGTTATGTAGTTTGGTTTTATTCCCGAGACTTTCATGGACTCGAACAATTTGAGCGCCTCCCGGCTGTACCCATTTTGAGCCAAGCCGGCAATCATGGTGCTCCAAGAGATCACATCCTTTTCTGACATTCGATTGAAAACAGAGTTAGCATCTTCCAAACTACCACACTTGCAATACATATCTAGGAGAGCATTGTTCAATATTAAATCTCGATCATACTTGAGAACATGGACATGTATTTGTCTCCCCAATTCCAACAGGGCTAACCCGGTGCAGGCTCTCAAGATGCTGGTAAGGGTGGCCTGATCCGCAAAAAAGCCAGATTGTTTCATGTTCTTAAACAAGTTAAAAGCTCCATCTCCATCGCTGTTTTGTGCAAAAGCGGCGATGATTGAGTTCCAAACAACTAAATCCTGGGTGGGCATTTCAGAGAAGACGGCAAGGGCATTTTGCAAGTCGCCCCATTTGGAATAGATGTCGATGAGAGCGCTCCTAACAAAGACATCAGATTCAAATCCGACCTTAATAATGGCAGAGTGCAGCTGCCTAAGATTAGACAAGCTGTGACAAGCTCTCAAAACGGAGGAAAAAGTGAACATATTGGGGCGGACACCATCTCGGAGCATGAGAAGGAGCAAATGCAAGGCCTTGGAGTGAGTGAGGGTGGACGAAGAATAAGCAGAAATCATGGTAGTCCAAGAGACGACATTCTTATGGGGCATTTGATCGAACAGATCGCGGGCATCGTCCAAAAGATTAAGTTTGACATACAAATTGAGTAGAGTGTTGAGAAGAAAGGTTTGGGGGAGGTAGGAAAAGGAGAGAATATGGGAGTGGATGCGTTTGCCGCAGTCAATGGAGCGACGGTCCAAGCAACACTTGATAAGCTGACAATAGCTAACAGGGTCAGCTGAGACGCCAAGAGCTTGCATGGAGTCCAAGGCGCGCATGGCTCTAGGGAGGTCCCTCTCATAGCAATATTTAGTGAATTCTTCAACCAAAGAGCAAGAAGACGATGCATTGGCATTGATGTCAGGTGAAAAAGAAGCCTTCTTAAGAACAGTAGAAATGCTTTTGGATTTTGATGAAATGCCTTTCATTCTATTCTTTTCCTTTGTTCTCCATAAATATAAATATAACTGTTAATTTGTTCCTTTTAGTTTTAAAAATAAATGAATTGAGACATTAGGGCCCAAACATGAAACTCAAAGCCCATATATTTGCATCTGCCAGTTTTCGTCTGTTTCTATTTCATTTTCCCTCTCCGTTAAATTTACTTGCTCCACCGCACGAAGAATAGAAAGAAGAAGAAGAAGAAGAAGAGTTCGAATGAATAGAGGGGTTAATTCTCTTTTCTTTGTATGTCTGTTTTTATTCGTATAGGGAAAAACAAGTGCTAGTTGATTGAACTTTGATTTGGTTATACAAGTAACAGTACTTGCCCTAATTTTCAAATACAAGAAATAGCTTTCTTTCTGATCATCTTTGGTTAAGAGAAAAACAAAGTAGCTTTATTAGAAGAACAAGAAGTAGTAGTAGTAGTAGTCTAGTTAAAGAAAATGTCACTCCGAATAAAATCAGTAGTAGACAAGTTTGTGGAGGAGCTGAAGGAGGCGTTGGATGCGGATATACAGGACAGACTGATGAAAGAGAGAGAGATGCAGAGTTACATCGAAGAGCGTGAACGCGAAGTCGCGGAGCGTGAAGCTGCTTGGAAGGCTGAGCTCTCTCGTCGCGAGGTCCCTTCTTTTTCTTAAAAATCAAAATTAATTAATTATTCGGAATAAGCAGAAGGAGAAGTTCCCTATCAGCTTTTTGTTTTATAATTTGTAATTGATTGTGCCTCGTGATTTTAGGCTCCCCGTTTTGAGATGTTATTATGCACAAAGTTGAGAGAATTTTTCTTACTGCTCCCTGTTGTAAATTTTGCTTATTCTGAATAATCTTATGAAGAGTAATTTTTGATTTCTCATAATCTTACGCAGAGCAATGTTTTAGCAAACATCAAACAAAACCACACCTCTGGTTTCCATTTCTTCAGTCTTAACCTAATTCTAAGCATTTGTCTTCCCTCCCCCCTCATGTCTTGCTTGCATCTCATCATCCCGTGTTAAAACAAGCTGAGCTAAACAATTTAATGCTTCTTTCCTGGTTATGATCTTGTCAGCCAGCTTCCTTAGTTTCCTATCCGTGACCTTCCACTTTTGTGTTTCTTAGGCCGAGATTGCTCGCCAGGAAGCCAGGCTGAAGATGGAGAAAGAGAATCTTGAGAAAGAGAAAAGTGTGTTGATGGGAACTGCTTCAAATCAAGATGCTCAGGATGGAGCTCTTGAAATCACTGTAAGTGGTGAAAAGTATCGATGCCTCAGGTTTTCCAAGGCTAAGAAATGATGCGTTATTGGAAAAAACAATATTTGAAGCAAGATTTTATTCATTACATTTGTTGCTGCCACTCCTCCTACCCGTAGAATGAAAGGGCCTATAAATATGCCCATGGTATTGATTCTTGTGATGGTTGATGCATTGATTATGGAAGTCTCTACATGTAGCATGCATGAACATTAAGTGAAGCCACGATTTGTTTGGCTATTGGAACTAATTGGAAGAAGAAGAAAGGGAGTTCAGTGAGCAATGATGGAATGCAAGTAAATTTCTGTTATTTCTATGTTTTCCTTAAGAAACAATATAGTTTGACTTAGATATATGCTGGCGAAGACAAATATAAACAACTATTCATATTCATAATCAGCATTCTCCTAATATTTGCAGATGGCCAGGTTTTGGACCAAAATGCAAGGCAAAGTTGCCTTCTTTGTTGGTCATGTTATTTTGTTATTCCGTAGCACATGCATGGGGTGAAAAAAATTTACATTTGCGCTTTTTACTATAAGAAGAAAAATTTTCTATGAGAATATACAAGTCCCAACATTTTTAGTTTCATCCTTTAAGTTAAATTGAGAGTCACAAGCTAAGCCCTCTGATTACAGTTTACTGAAAAAACACCTACCTTAATTACCAAATGTCCCAATTGAATCCTGGATTCAGCCCTTTTCCTATCCTTCATATCTGGTGCAAATCATGTTGCTAGGTTTAGAGGAGGGAGCTTCAGATTTTTGGCTAAAAGAAAAGAAATGCAAGGTTAGATGTTGCAACTTTTATGAATCTGGGATGGGATGGATAGAATTTAGATGATTGGAGGGGCTGGCCTTGACTGAGGTGGTATTGATAATAACTGCTTCCAACGTTATGCTTACAGCTCTTTATTTTTGAGCTAATTGTGCAATCCCCAAGTAAAAACTGAGTTTTGTTATGTCCTCCCATATATGAACGGTCAAGAGGGTTCTTAACATGAGCTGCTAGTGCTTAACAAAAATGGTAGATCTTCTGGAATGAAATAGAAGCCGTTACTAAAATAAGCACAATGACGGTATGTGTTTAAAAAGGCCAAAGAGTAAGACAGCTAGAAACCTGAGGAAGAATGAACTCTTCCCAGATTCTAAAATTTTTGGACATGACTTCACTGAAAAGCAAACTGTTTCCTATCTCACTGTGGGATGCAATAACTCCAAAGCCACTAAAATTAAGATATCAGCATCAGCAAATAGTCCCAACTCCCAACAACGATGGCATCCACGTTTCACGAAGCTCAAGTTTCTGCATATAAATGGCACTGGCGATGACTGTAATTCTGTTGGCCAACGGAATTCAGATGTCATTATTACCCGGACGGAATCAGGTAGTTTTTATCTTGCTATCCCATCTCAGGGTAGACTTAGAAACGATAACTGCCTTAAGGTTAACCCTCTCTGTGTTGGAGAAATATTATGGTAGAGTTGAGGTGAAGAAGTGAAACTAATAAGCGCTTGATCAAACGCACTACTACCTGAGTGAAGCAGAAGCACAGCTGAGCTGGGACCTTTATGTGATCCCGAGAGGACTAGACTATACACTGTAATATTTAAAAGCATTACATGAGAGTATAGCAAGCATGCTTTTATTTTAAGAGTGGATTCTTAAATTACATTCAGAACCAAGGAGAGTCACTCTTTGACTTGACCAATATATTTATGTAGCTCAAAGTGAAACTTACGCTTAGCTACTGTAGTAATTGATGGAGAAAATATGTGAAGGGAAGATATGCAAACCTCTATTACGGTTTTATTTATTTTTAAAATAAAAATATATAATGAATATTTTAATACAAATTAATTGTATAATATATTGGACTTTAGTAACAATTTCTATTCAAATATTATAATTTCATCATATAATAAATAATATTATATCAAAATATCAAATAAAAAGAATAATAAAAATATATATGACTATCTAAGTATTACAATTCACAACAAGAGTTTGTGCTAAGGAAACAACCAACTAAAATTGAAATTGAAACAAAAAGATTTACAATTATATTTTTGCATATATAGAATTTAACATATACATCAAATATTAGTAGAATTAAAAGAAGAAAAGAAATGAAAACTTGGAAGTTCATTCAATCGAAATTCTGCTTAAATCGCATTGAACTCAATTTTCATTTGATAAAAAATTCCCATCATTTAGAGGAGACTCATCATCACTATCATTCAAATTCATTGCACAAAATGACATATCAACACTTTCTCATCCAAGATCGTCTTCCAAGACATTTTCATTTATTAAACCCGGTTCCTTATAAACTCATTTCACCAAAAGATCAATACGGTCAAGGTAAATTGGATCTACGAAAGTATTTGTTCTATTAAGAGTCCTAGTATATAAATAAAACTAAATTATTAAGAAATTACAAAAAATTATATTCAACTTAACAAAGATAATAACATATCTTTTCTGGAAGTTTTAAGTTGTATCGAATAAAGATTAAGTTGTTTAATCTTTTATGTTTCAATATATTCATTTTCTTGGTATGAACGAATTCAAATGAACTTAAACTCCTTTCACACTTGGTTGCAATTACGCATTGAATCAGAATTCGAATTGCAAATCTTTGCAATTCTGGAACACCACTCTCGAATTGATCCTACCAAGTAACTATAAGACAAAAAAGTAATATTATAAACAAAATAAAATGATGATTAATTTCCAACAAGTAATAAAGGTAAATAAATATATATATATACCTAGATTAAGCTCTTTTTGACGAATAGCAATGGGCATCGCAAAATCACCCAAAGCATCTTTATAAACTTCCATTTGTGAGCTTAACAAATCTTGCATCATCTCATAAGTAACAATTGTTATAATAGTTTATAACATTTTCCTATTAATTTCAGCTTTATTTGTAAAATTTGGTATAAAATAGACATTAGGATTACAAATAACGAAGAGTAACGTTGTCTTATATATCTCTTATTAATGACTGCGTGACAAGATATGTACAAAGAATGCCTATTTTTTATATTGACTTTAATTACTTCCTTTGCCCTCTCTATGACATCATAAACATAATCCATTTTTTCCTTCTCATCCCTATTAATTAGATGAAGTATTTTCACTAAAAGCTCACAAGCTCGAATTACAAATTAACATTGGAACCAAAATTCAAGATCTTCAAGTATAATTATAGAAACCTCAACTCCAACATTAGACCTGACATAATGTGATACGACCTACTTATCACTTATAAACATTTGTCTCAACTTCTTCTTCATCAAAACAAAACATTAAAGTGATAAAAAATTAGTCACAAATCTTGTTATATATAAACATTTGTCTCAACTTCTTCTTCATCATAACAAAACATTAAAGTGATAAAAAATTAGTTACAAATCTTGTTATATCACGACGACACAAATTCTATCATTGGTGAAATTCCTCTTCATTAAATTTAGGACCTATTTATGATTATAGATAAACTCAATTACCTTTTTTACTTTCTGCATAGTCTCATCAATGATAGGAAAATATCTAACATCTTTTTATATTTTTCAACGTTAGGTTAATGTAATATGCAAGGAATTCAATAAAAAGAATTATATCTACTTTACAATCTTTTCCCAGCTGCTTTGTAAGTAGAATCATTGTCAGCAATAAACTGAACAATATTTTCTGGTCTAACTTCATTCACAACTTTATCAAATATTTAAAACATAGTATCAACATTTTTAGTAAGGCTAGATGCATCAATACACTTAAAAAACATTGTCCCCTTAACAAAATAAACTGAAAAATTGATAATGGGTTCATGTATTCTATTTGTCCAATCATCATACATGATTGAACATCTATAAATTTCCCAAGTCATTCTTATTTCATATAAATAACTTTTATTTCATAAACATAGCTACTTAGAAGTTTTTCTCTATAATCATCAATTGAAGGAGTGTTATTATCATGGATCATAAGAGACAATAACATCCACCATAGGCTGGTAATAATATAACTGGTGGCATTGAATGATACACTTAAATTATACAACCATCTAGTCATTGTAATATCCACATTATGAATTGCTTCTTTAGATTGTAAGGCCCTACATTTTGAAGGTTAAGCTTTAGGAGTTGTTTGTGGTGAAAAAAGTTAGACACTTATCTTCTTCTTTTCCACACCAACCTTGTGTTTGGTTACTGTCCCCGTGAGTGGGGACAGTAGACAGGACCAATAAATCCCGCCCCCGGTGCTGTTTGGTTGATGTCCCCCCCTTTG